>CM053789.1:104216049-104396049 GCA_028749045.1 Cupressus sempervirens | reverse complement strand
TAGGTCCACCAGGAGGGATCCTTTCCAATATATTTAATGCATCAAGGGAATCATGGAGAATGGCGAGGACTGACTTGAAGGTAAAACAACATAATATGAAGAACAATTCAAGCATGCATCCTCATTCCATTTTTGCACAATAGGTTCAACATTGTGATAGACTAGGGAGAAGATGAATTTTCCTGATAGGAGACGTCAACCACAATACCATAACAAAGCCCTTTCAAGGCTAAAATCTCAAGAACTTCCATTGTTTCTCAAATGCCATTTTGAGGCCAATAATAAAAATATTTTAATTTTTTTCACTTCTTCAAATTTCACAATTTCAAAACCTAGTATGTGATGACAAGTAGGGGCCCATAACACCCTACCCTCTTTCCCTCTTCTCGTCATGAGAAGAGACTCTACACTATCAGGGTCCAACTAAAGCCCTTCTCCCATACATGGCCACTTCTTCCCTATACAAGGGTGAGTAATGCAAAAACAACCCACAAAAATCTCTTCAAAAATCAAACAAAAACATGAAGGTAAACCATTCAAGAAAACATGATTCAAACCCTCCCAAGCATACCCAACATACATACAAGCATTCCAATGAAAACCAAAATAACATAAGCATGAACCCAACATGAATAACATGAGCAACTTGAACACAATGAACACACGAGATGAAGAACTCCTACCTCCACAATATGGTTATGGTAAAATGAACAAGTTGAGAAGAGATTTTCCTTCCTTTCCTTCAATCTTCAAACTTCTCTCTAAAATTAGAGATTAGGTAACAACCAAAACTTCTCAAAAATGCCTCTAAATAAGATCAAAACTCAACCACTTGCAACATGTAATAACTCCCCCATTTGACTTAGGTTTCTAGAAACTTCTAACTCATCCTCACCACTAAAGCAAACTTTAGGGTAGAGTTTATCTTGTCAAATTCATGATGGAACTTCAATTTTAGCAACAAAGATAAAATGGGATATTTGGGGAACCATAAAAGTCAACAAAAGGGGCTAAGGGGGTGGAAAATGTCCCCAACCCATACCCATACCCTTTGGGTACTTAGATTTCATGTTTTTAAGCCTTTAGGACTAATTAGAGACCTATCAAAAGTTAGGAATATTTTAGGACTTAATAACAACCTTCAAAATGTAGATTACTCACTAATCATGATTAGGATAATTAACCTTGATTACTCACTGATTAGCAAAAAGGTCACTAACCTACTTTGACTTAGATCTTTAGGTTACTCGATTAACTCTAACTATCATGTTGGAATGCATATACAATTTATGAGTGTCAAGTGACACTATAAAAATATTATTACAAAACATTAACATTTAAAGATTACTGAATGATACATTCATTCAAACCATGACACAAATAAAATATGAACAATGGGGTTTGCGTCTTTCATTAGATTTAACCATGATTTCCACAATTGGTACACAGGGTTCAGTTTCGTTTCTCCATTAGATTCCTCAACTAATAAATATCCTGCACACTCATTGCACACATCAGTAGCTCAAGAAAATCACATACATATATTCAAAACTTATCTGAATGGTTACATAAATCAAAACATGAATCTTTCATATAATTTACTTTTTAATTCATTTCTTCTCACATTTAATTATCAGCAACACATAATCAATATAACATAACTTATTCATTAATTTATTCCTTAATTGAAATTAAGTACTAGTACAATCATTGTTAGCCATGCATATACCTAAACATCATAACACCACCAATAGGGCGTATTGTACCATCTGAATTGCATATAACTTAATCATCATGATATGCAAATCAACATCCTCATTATCAGGTGAAAACACTTCATACCATCATTAGTAAAAATTTATGTTTTAAACAATCGAGGTGATGTAGTAGTTCTTGAATCACTAAGTATCTAAAACATGAATGAATCAACTAATCTTAGTTTTTTTAGGACATTCACAACATAACACATTACTTCATTTTTGATATAATCTCCTACAATAGATTTATAATAGAAGTTCATATTTAATAAGCATATGAGAGGAGGGACCTTACATCCATTCATCCATGATTCCTATATTCCCCATCTTTTAATTTAAATCAACTCTATAATATCCAAGACCAATTTTCACATTCCTTTAATCTATTTCAAAAATCAAATTTTACATTTAAAAGCTAACTCCTACCATTTTTTATTACCATTGGTAGGTTGCTTTGCAATATTTAAGTAATGATCTATCTAGTTGTTGTATTTTAATACAGTAAGGTTTCAAATAATGACAATTTAAAAAAATCATTGAATAATACTTTACATTTATAAGGAACATACATATATTTTGATTTCATACATTAAATAGAATTCAAGTATTTCATTACAATCAATACCTATGTATCTTTATAATGATTAGAATACTCTTCTATTTAAAAAAGTTGGCACAATATGCTACTCTCTTTTTTTAAATGTAGTCTACAATATGATAAATAAGGTATAGTGTTATCTATTAAAAGTGTATGCTATTATAAATGTAATCTCTAGATTTTATTAGAGATTGTCTTAGTCATTATCTTAAGAATTATATGATTTTAGATTTGTACATTTTACTTTTTTAAACAAAACTCATTTAGGTGTTGCATTATTGCCAGCCTTCAATTTTTTAAAATGTAAATGAATTTGTGCAACATTAATTGAATTTATTGATGTATTTTAGATCTGAGAGATGTATTATTTATATATTTTTGTGAAGTCATGAGAAATGGGTGGAGTATCTTGATGTCAAAAGAAACTAAAATATGTGAGAAGATTTGATTCAGTGTGTTGATCATGCTCAGCAAGTTAGAGAGTTAGAACACCTACATTAACAGTGATGGAAGGCATAGAGGAATGCCCCACACTCAAAACTTTGGCATACTTTGACAACCCTCTACCTTCCAATTCTTTGAAGACTGCCCCACTTCACATCATATCTCTACATTCAATTATATTGTATGATAAAAATTGTGATAGAATTACATCAGCTAACACACAATAACAATTGAAGAGATCTACATCTAATTGTAAGCTACAATATTCACTGATAAAGAATTCCTGATACAATTCTTCACACACTAAGCCCATTGGTTTGTTGAACTCACATGGGAACAAACATGTGTGGAGAGAATTTCTCAAAATCTCATGGACAAGATTGAATGAATTTTAGTAGCTATTTCATAGTGCAATCTCTAATCCTATCTAGTTTTCCATCGTGCTTCATGATTCATAGTAGCACAAGTGTTCAGAATTTTATAAAAAAAACAATTATAACATGTTTACAAAATAGCCATAACAATATGAAATCTTATTTCCACATCCAAGTTTCTCACAAATGATTGACAAAATTTAAGAGTATACATAAGCACATTAGAATTATATAGGCATGGATATATTATTCCTTACCAATTAGATATATTTAACATGAAAAGTAAGAGGGATCTAATTGTTAGTGATAAATTAGTTATTATTGATTATTTATTTACAAATAATAAATATAAATAAAGAGTCTTCTTATATGTTAAATATATTTGTTCTAATGTTAATATTTAATTCATATAGATATATATTTATTTAAGATAGATATGTCTAACATGACTAAGGAGAGGGGTCTAAGTGTTAGCAACAATAATTGTTCTTTGGTATAATTCAATTGCTAGAATAAAAATTAATAATTAGCAAAATTGCTTAGTTCTAGTGACAATGTCATATGCTATGACATCCATTTGGACATTTGTTTACAAATATTGGATTTGTTGTACAAATTTTGGGGCGTTAAAAGAAAATGATTAAATGTATTGAACATCAACAAGAAATTATCACTTTTTGACTCTTAGCATGTAAGAGATCTCATTATGATTGTCATTACTATTGAAAATCCAAAACAATAAGTATAATCACTTGAAAGACATATAAATTAGGAATTAAAATAAATAAATAAAACTACAAAAATCTAATGTACCCTTTAGAACTTTGGGATGGACAAAATAAAATTTCTAGTTATTGACACCCTTCTCCTATATCAATATTTTAATAATTATATATTTTCCTTTTGATCATATATATTCAAAATTTTACATATTAGTTTATTTAATATGTATATTTAAGTATATTCATAAATAGTAAATGGTAAGAGTTTGTAACTACCTTTGATACCATGTAAGAATTTGTATCAAGCTCTTGTAAGTTGGAAGCTCTGAAGGCAATAAAGCAACTTGTGTAAGGAAATAAGCCAATATCTAAATCTTAATGAATAGCATAAGAGGGACAAAATAATATGGAGAATTGTATAAATTATTAAAGAATAATGAATCAAAAATGAATATAATGAACAAGTACAATGACCATATGTTTGCATATATAGACAAGACATGTTAAGTAGGAGATAAACAAGTGATAACTTGTCTCCTACACTAAGAAAAATCACATGTCCACCAAGGTGGATCATCCTTCATTGTGAAATGAAGCATGTGAAATCATGTGTAATAGTGTGAAAATGATAATATGATTAATTTTCTAAACGTGGATCCTACACCAAGTACAAGAATAATATGCAAACTCATAGGCATCTAATATGGAAAATCCTATGTAATGCATTATCCTAAGTAAACTTAAGAAAGGTATAAGTAAGAATATTTAATTACATTAACACTTTCCCTAAAGTACAACTTCAAGAAGTGTGCTTAAAATGAAAAAGCTAGATGAAAATGCAAGATGTGTCTTTAGTAATAGGCCATGCTAGGTACACATTTACAATATGCAAGTTCAATTTCTTATAACAAAATGAAATGGAGAAAGCCTCATACGACAATACCTCCTCAAAGTATACAAAAAAAAAATATGCATGAATGGATGGAGGATTGAAGGCCCCCCCAAGGCTACATACATAATGTATATATAGTAAACTATCCCAGTATTAGAAGAAAATAATGAGACATGATATCCTATAGATAATAAATAATCTCCTAAAAACATGTTAAATTCTTGAAGATAATACATAGACCAATCAAACAACTTTCTCCCTCTGGGAAGAAGATATGCTAAGTACAAATATAGGAATTATTCTTATTCTAGCTAGGGATAAAGAAGTAAAATACAAATCTAGTATAGTAAGATGTCCTTGAAATATTCTTATTTATCATTGTGTCCTTTGATAATGAAGATGACACAAACCAATTAATAACATATCTAATTATAATAGAAGGTGAAATGTAAAGAACCAATGGCACCTGCGTGCGAATAAGATCTAAATTTTTAAATTTCTCTTGTGAAGATACATTAACCCGCTTTGAGTTTTATATCAAAGTTTTCACAATCATGTCCAACTCAGAAAATGATCAAGTGGAGAATGAAGAAGGGGGCAAGACTATTCCCTGACAAGAATTTAGGAAAGTTCATATTCATCAAAGAGAAAATAAATTTCATTGTTAATGTCTCTTAAATATATAATGCAAAACTCCACAAATCAACATGCAATCTATCAAGAAGTCATTCCATGAACTATGTCTTGAAGAAAAATAATATCTAGTTGTATTAGATCACAAGAATATAAGATTGGAGAAATATAAGCATCATCAAGAAAAATAAAATGTAGAAGTTAGCTCAAGTAGAGAAGTAGAAGCTCTAGGTGGAGTGTTTCGTTCATCAAAACTCTCATGTTGACTATTCAATCCACTTTAAGGTATCATCATCAAAGGTAAAATTAGATCTACATCATTGGGTGGAATTAAGAAATCTACAACATATTTTGGTGCTTTATATATAGTGTGTTTACAATTGTCATTTTCCAAACAAGAACCAAGTAGACCCACTACAACCACTTCAATGAGGACACATTAGACCCATTATATATGACAAAGGATCCAATTTAAATCCTAGCATTATAAAGATAATAAATAGACAAAAATGACATAGAACCAAGAGTAATTTTGTTTCCCAAATAATGTAATAAATTGATAGAAATTTTTAAAAATAGAGAAAAATGAAACACTTTTAAGAAACAAGAATTTAAAAATATGTTCATATGAGCTCAAAGGAAGCCTCTCAAGTTGCAAAAATATGGATTGAAAGGGTACAATCACCAAAAGTAATATTTTTGTAAAATATATCCATCAAAACTATAAAATAATAGACCTTTAAAAACATCAAGAAATTCTACTCAAAATAATAAATATGCTAAAAGGGAGTCTGTATGACCAATATATTCCAAATTCAAACTACAAAATAAATTTTAAAAAATGCAAATGGATAGGGATCCAATTTTTTAAAATGTTAATGACATCTAGAACAAACTTGACTAAAGTTAATAGTTTCATATTAATAAAAAAAAGTTCCCATAAATGATGGCTTGGCAATCACCAAATTGAGTATTGTCAATATTTATCAAAATGGCAATCAGATGCAATGGTGAAGTCAAATATTTGTTTAGGTGCTCCCAAAAACTACTTCTCCTTGGATATGAATCAAGTAATCTAATAAACAATCTTTCAAAAGAGGCTAATAAATGAATCCTCCATTGGGTCTAATACCATTTAAGAATTTACATCTAGTTTTGATACCATATTGTAACAATTTGTATCAATCTTTGATACTATGTAAGAATTATTTTGATGTAATGATAAAAAATTTCATGAGGAAATAGTAAATACCTAGAGTCCCAAAGAATAGGACAATAAAGAGGAAATCATATGGTCAATTGAATCAATGAATAATTGGTGCAGAGGCACCTCAACATTTGAACAATATGACGATGCTTGTCATAAGGATAAGTCTCCGCCAAGAAGTCATTTAAAATTTAAGGAACCATAATTTATAATGGTTAGTTGGTCCATGCCTTAATGTTAATAATTTCTTTCTAATGATCTATTGTAATGATCTATTTGAGTGTAAATGGGTAGGTAGATAGTTTTAGTTTTATAACTACCCACTTCCAAACTACTCCAAGAACCGCTACTTCTGCTTTCTAAAAACAGAAGCTCAGGCCTCGTTTGTTTGCTAGAATTAACCTGGAATAGGGAAACGAGAATAGGAAAATTGGAATAAATCTATTTCAATTTTGGCCCAAAATGAGAATAAATCGAATTCCAAAAAAAAATTAGAATTCGATTTATTCTCATTTTGGGCCAAAATTGGAATAGATTTATTCCAATTTTTCTATTCCTGTTTCCCTATTCCAGGTTAATTCCAGCAAACAAACGGGGCCTCAATGTAACCGAATGGGGGAAGCAGTTATGAGTTAGAGACAAAAAAGAAAAACTAGGTGAGAAAAGGAAAAGAAAAAGAGAGGGAAAAGAATTGGCTCACTGGCCTTCAACCAGAGAGCTTCCATACATGTACTTAGGAAAGAATATTATGAGACCCGAAAGCAAGTTTTATTTGTAAACTGTCTTGTAATGAGTAATATTAATAAGAGCTTTATCTCCGAATGTTGTTATATATTCCCTTAAATCCAAGAATTTTAATATGATTCTCATTCCATATTTATCAAGTTTCATTTTGGAACTTGAAAGTTCATGAGAATCTACATTTTTATGTTTATGGTTTCGTAGTGAGCTGAGGATCTTTCGTGGGCATCCAATGTTAGAATCATGATCTAATAAGTTGAGCCAATCTCATTGATGAGTCGTCTAAGACCCCTCGTGGTAGCAAGACGCTAATGTAGTAGTGGCATGAAGGGATGTCGTGGTCAATGGCGGGAGTTGGTAATTTTATTGTTTTGGCGGCGTCAATGAATGAGCCCAATAACCATGAGGACTGGTTATCGGGTGTGGTTATTTCCAAATGGAGAAAATTTGATTGGAGGAAGGTTTAGTGATAATATATCGGCCATTAGCTATGAAGATATATGTTGATGTAGCAACACTATGAATGGATGTCGTGGCAAAGGAAAGGTGGCGGCCTCATAATGATAGGGGTTGGGTGTGAACAAAAATAGAGAGATTAACACAGCAGAAAAACTCAGGAAATGAGCCACAACATATCAATCCAAACTTGAGCACTGAAAAACTCCAGCCCCATCCAATCTATTTATAGTTGAATGTACAGAGCATTCTAGAGAAGAGTTTGGTAATGTTTTTAATGAGAGTAGTTGGCAGTTGGAAGGATGGCCGCCTCTAGAAACATCTTGGTCGGTGCCGACCTATGCAGTGTAATTAATTTATGTTGACATCCTCCCTAAATTAATTACAATAGCTATACTAAATATCTACTATGTAAATATCCCCCCATAATCTACATATGATGGGTCTCGGCCTAAAGCCTTGTTAGGTACCCATTTACAATCTATTATCTCTTAAATACAATGGCTGGAATTCATAAGAATCCCCCCTAAATGACAACCATGAGACAATTATGTCACTTCTCTTAAGCCCAAAAGATGTCAAAGAGATACAAACTTGGCTTCACTTAAAGCCTTGGTGAATAAATCAGCAATCTGGTCCTCTTTCTTGCAATATTGAAGATGAATCATCTGTTGTTGGAGGAGATGCCTGATATAATGATGATAAACTTCAATATGTTTGGTGCGAGCATGGGACACGGGATTCTTAGACAATGATATGGCACTTTGATTGTCACAAAGAAGTAGAGAAGGCCCTGCATGATGTTGCTTAAGAATTGACAGAATAGCTCGTAGCCAAGTGATTTCTTTTGCTGCTTCGTTTGTCGCAGTATATTCAGCTTCTGTAGTGGATAGAGCTATGGTAGATTTCTTTTTACTACACCAAGAAATGGAACCTGCACCAAGATAAACAACATAACCTGTAGTGGACTTACGATCATCCATGCTTCCTGCCCAATCTGAATCTGAATAGCCAATAAGGGAAATATCTCCATGAAATGAATAATAGATTCCCATTGTTAAAGTCCCTTTCACATATCTTAGTATTCTTTTAGCAGCTATCCAATGTGGAACTTTAGGTGAGCTCAAAAATCTGGAAACCACACTAACTGCAAAATAAATATCAGGACGAGTGTGTGTTAAATATACAAGACTACCAACCAATTGCCTATATAAGGTAGGGTCAACATCTTCACCTTCCATGTCCTTGCTTAATTTCAACCCCGAAGCAATTGGAGTAGATACACTTTTACAGTCTGTCATTCCAAACCTCTTCAATATGTCTAGGGCATACTTAGTTTGAGAAAGATAAAATCCATCATCCTTTTGCCATACTTGTACACCAAGAAAATAGTGTAGAAAACCAAGATCTGTCATCTCAAATTTATTTTGCAAGCTTAACTTTATCTTACTAATTTTATCCATGCTATGTCCTATGATAATAAGATCATCAACATAAAGAACAATGATTATGATATCACCACTAGCAAATTCCTTCACATAAAAATTTGGATCATGAGGACTATTATGGAAGCCTTGAATTTGAAAATATTCATCAATTTTAGAATACCAAGCCCTTGGAGCCTGTTTGAGACCATATAAAGACTTCCTTAATTTGCAAACCAAATGTTCTTTCCCTTGTATTTGAAATCCTTGTGGCTGAGTCATATAAATCTCTTCATCAATTTCACCATTCAAAAATGCATTTTTAACATCCATTTGGTGTAAAGGCCACTTAAAATGAGCTGCTAATGCTATAATAACTCTAACAGTACTAATCTTTGCTACTGGGGCAAAAGTTTCTGTGTAATCAATCCCTTCTTTTTGTGAATACCCTTTGGCTATAAGTCTTGCCTTATGTTTTTCAATACTCCCATATGACTTGAACTTGGTCTTATAAATGCACTTATTGTTAACCACATTCTTACCTTTTGGTAACTCTACCATTTCCCAAGTGTTGTTCCTTATCAAAGAATCATACTCATTTTTCATAGCTTCTTCCCATTCATGTTTTCCTTTGGCCTCTTCATATGTTTGAGGATCATTGGTTTTCATTATGGTGGTCATTAAAGCATAATTAATTTGATGAGTCCTTTGATAAATTTCTTGAATACTCTTGGTCTTTGGGGAAGGACTAGATTCTTCATCCATGTCAAAGGGTTCCTTAGAACTTACACCAGTTTCAAAATCATTAGGATCTTTATGATTCTCAATGGCCACATGTGGAATAGGAGTGGATATTGGCATATCATCAAACCCCTCATTAAACTTGACATCCCTACTTGTAAACACATCTTCCATACTAGGATCATACAACCTATATCCTTTCCTTTGGTCATCATACCCCACAAAGGTGCAGTTAATGCTTTTCTTGTCAAATTTCTTTTCTCTAATCTCATCTAGTACATGGGCATAGGCTTCACATCCAAACACTCTAAAATACTTAACATTAGGTTTTCTTCCACTCCAAGCTTCTTCAGGAGTAATGTTTTGCAAAACATTTGTGGGAGATCTATTCAAAACATGAGATGCAGTATTAATAGCATCAGCCCATGAAAACAAAGGGAGATTCTTAGATTGTAAAATACAACGTGCCATTTCCACTAAAGTCCTATTCTTCCTTTCAGCAATACCATTTTGTTGAGGAGTATATCTAATAGTCATCTCTCTTTTGATCCCATGATGCTCACAAAATGATTTGAACCTATTGTTTACATATTCTCCACCATTGTCAGTTCTAATTCTCTTGATCTTATTTCCACTTTCATTTTCCACAAGAGCTTTAAAAATTTCAAATTTGTTAAACACTTCATCCTTTTGTTTCAAGAAATAAACCCAAATTTTTCTTGAAAAATCATCAATAAATGTCAAGAAATACCTAGCTCCTCCCTTTGATGTTGGATTCATAGGACCACACAAATCACTATGGATAAGTTCTAGACTTTTCTTTGCTCTCCATCTAGACCTCTCAAAAGTGTCTCTATGTTGTTTACCAACCATGCATCCTTCACACACATTTGTATTTAATTTTATCCAAGGTAATCCATCAACCATATTCATCTTTGAAAGCATAGCCAAACTTTGGTAATTTAAATGACAATACCTTTGATGCCATAACTCACTTAAGGATGATCTTGTAGTGATATAAGCCTTCTTAGCAACACTAGCTTGAAATTTATATAATCCATCATTCTCAACTCCTCTAGCAACTATTTTGTATCCATCATTAATATTCTTGATTAAACACTAGGGAGGATGCTCGGGTTTCAGATGGAAAGTGGGAGCTCGACTTAGCAGGTGTGGAAGTAGTCTGGTGACCATTGATGGAAGAAAAGAATGGATGCCTCGCGTGAGGATATCCATTAATGGAGAGGCCATGCGATATGCAAAGAGCCAACATGCAATTGCCAGACCAACAGCCCGATTAGTAAGTAGCCACGGGTTGGTAAACCTCTAGGAACCTGCTATATTTGAATAAAATGGCACGGGAAAAGATGGTGGAGGTCCGAGTAACAAGGGAACACCATACTGGCACGATATGTGTGGATTACGGGTTTTAAGTGGAGAAAGAGAAACACGATAACAACAAGAATCAGGTTGTAGTGTATGAGGAGAACTCGATGATAAGAGTCGGGTATTAGCTCAGTGTGTAGAACATAGAAATACATAGAAAGACAATCAAGTACAACTGGAACCACAAGTAATTCAGGGTGGCATAAGAAAGATTCAGCATTTCACACTCTTTGCGTGGATTGTGGAAGTTATGAAAGGTCGTATTACATCAATAATGAACAATGTGTCAAACATTAATAAGTACAATTTTGATTTTCTTACATATACAAGAAAGACATGATAACTAGTTGATCTAAAAAAATAAAAAGCTAACACCTACAATAAGTAGAATCACATTTCAAGAAAGGTAGATTACCCTCAATTATAAAATGAAGTATACAAGCAAACATGTACAACACTGACGGAATGATACTATGGTAAATGGACTACAGTTTGATCTCACACATAAAGTGGAATGTAGAATTTCGAATTTCTTCTACATCTAAGATGCAAACTCTTACATGTCTTATATGCAAACTCCTACAAAATGTACTATCCTAAGTATGATTAAGTAAAGTCTAATTAAAAATATTGAACTCCACCAATATAAATAGATTTTTGTTATATAATATATAAATTTAATTATAAATAATTTAATATCAATAATCATGAGCTAATTTTGTATAATTATTCAAGAGCTTTTTTTTTAATTGAATAATTTAGGTATTTAAAATTTTAATTATATTTGTACGGTTTTAGTTTCATATATTTATTTTGAATTCCCATACTATTATATTCCATTATTTTTGTTAATGTATCTATTAATATAAATATCTTTAAACTATTAAATTGTTAATTTTAATTAACAAGATGCACTATAAATATCATAATTCATCAAGGGACTTTTAAACATGATAAATTTTGGTTTGGCTTTTTATTTGGACTGAAATTTTACAAGTAGAGGTGTCTTCCAAAGTTTATAAAAATGTCAACCACTCTAGTCATTTGGATAAGGTTTTAGTACTTTCCTAAGGATAAATTTCCTCATGTGGGGCCCCAAGATTGGCTTGTAGTATTTTTTTTAAGCTTTTATAATTAGTGTTTTTCAATAACTTTCTTTAGGTGCATGTATTTTCTAAGAGAGCTGAGGGGTGATTCTCATCCAAGTCAACTCTAAATAATTGGAGAGTTTTATTAATTTTACAACATAATTTTTAAAAATGACTAAAAATGCAAAATATATTTATGGTGAAAATATACAAAAAAGAAGGAATTTTAGATTGTATTTAAATGATTTTTTTAAATTTGTTTTTTTGTACATAGAGGATAGTTTGGAGAATAACAAAGAAGAATTAGGACTCTTAAATATATTGTATTTTTATTTCTCTTATATTTTCTTTTTATTTCTTAAAAAACCTAGTTGCATGACCTAGTATTAGAGTATGAATATTGCAAGTAGAAGAAGAAGTCTTGTAGAAATGCATAAATACATGAAAAAAATTTAAAGACAAGTAAAAGAAATAGTAGAAATGATGACAAGGAAAAGTGGAGATGATTCAAATGGTGAACTAGAGAAAAAAACTAGGGGAGGCTACAATGCAAAAATGGAAGTGGAAGAATACAAAAATTACTTAATACTCAGCAAGAAAATGGTTAGGATATTAGAAGGGAGAAATAATGGGATCAAAATTGAAGTATAAAATATGAAGTTAGTCATAAGCCATAAGATTTGATAGACTAGCTAAAGAACATAATAAAATTATTTTGATGGAATCATGTGATAGAAATAAATAAAGTAAATTTTTTATGCATAATTATAAAGGGGCATGTAATGATCTAATAAGATTATTTACAAAAGGGATGAGCCTAAAATATAAAGAAAAAGATAAGAACATATACACATATTTTGAAAAAATGAAGATAATTTTCTAACTGTAGGCTATGCACAATCCATTTTAAAAATCTTTAGAATTAAAAACAAAATTTGTATTATGTAGAAGACTATAAAAGTGAGCTCACAAATCATCCATCCAAATGGATCCCAATGAAATTGATGAATAGATAGATGTAAGGTATGTCTACACATTGAACATTTCTACAAAAAATAAGTTAAGTGTGCACTTCATCACTAGTATGAAAGAGGCATTCAAAATTACCTTAGAGGAACAAAAAAAGAAAGGTTAGCATTATATTCAAAGAAATAGATGAGAAATAAGGGGTACATCATCCCCATTAGATGGTGGTCAATGTTATAATTGGTAGGAACCATCCCAAAGAATAGAGAAACAATAGGAAACCAATTATACTTTATTGAACTTTTACAGAGGAAGACAATTTTAGTGAGGTAGAGGATATGGAAGTTGGAAAGGATGGGAAATTCAAAGAGGACTATTCACTTGTTTTAGTGTTGAGAAGGCCACAAATAAATTGAATTCTCCAATTATAAAGCTCAAGATAAGAATTAAGAAGGTTCATCAAATTAAGAATTAATAACAAAGAAAGAGGTATCTTGAGATGGAGGAGAACGTTTCATGATGATGAGTAAAATGGTAATTCTAGGAAAAGAAAGAAGAGGAAAGGTCCTACATGTTCATGGATAAAAACCTATGTGCTTCACACAATATGTACTTCTAATAGAATTATATTTAAAATAATTATTTATTGAAGAATTTGTAATAATATGGTTACTAGACCAATGGTAGTAAAACTATAGTTTTAGTATGAAAGTAATCCTTTCCCCTACTATATTTCCCCTAAATTTACAAGTATGTGCATATTTGAGTGTTCATGAACTTGACTAGAAAAAGAATGATATTGAAATAGAAAAATATGACATTGTGATGGAGCTTCAACATGAAAAAAATATAAACTTTGTGCATGGTACTTTACTCTTTCTTTTCTTAGAAATAGTCCACCCATTCTTTTTTAGAAAAAAATATATTTTAGATTGAAAAAATTGATTAGATAACAATTAGAAGTGTTCAATGTTGTATTGATGACAAATATACTTGCAGCTAAAATATATAACTTTTATTTTGCATAGGGGGTTCTAGTATAGATAAAATAAACTTATAAAAATTACTTTTCTCAATATGAAACAAGTCATAAACTAACCAACTTAGGTTCCCTAATAAATAAGTTTGGAAATGTGTCTTACATCACAAACACATGTAAACTATGTCAAATGAAACAAAGTCTCAAAAATGCAATTTGACACATTGTCTAAGTACACTTAATTACAAGATGAACTAGCATCACAAGATGATTTCTATTATATGGGAATGATACTTTGTTTTGATACAAGACTTCATCCTATCTTGTATAACTATTTGGTATGTCTAATGTGAACAGTACATAACTCTTAGATGACACTTTATAAAGATCAAAACTATCATATGACCCCTTATAGAACTATGGTATGATACTACACCATCTTAAATTGGAAGGAATCCAATTTAATAAAGTCTTAGCACCTATTTAATGCGAGATTGTAAATCTCCTTCTGTCTTTCATTTCTTCTTCCCTTTTCGACTCTTTCACCTAGGTGGAACTAGGTAAAACTTAATAAATACTCTTTAAAGATCCTATTTTCATGTTGTTAAGATCAAGGTAGGATGTAATTACCCTAGGTTCCATAGGTGCAAGATTTTGAGGTAAGTCACTTAGAACAAGTTGAGTGAGTTTTATTGTTTTATTATTTGGATTCTGGAATATGTATGCAACTAGATCATTTTTTTGCTGTGAGATAGTATGTAATAAGAACCTTAAAGGAGATCTCTCTGAATATATAAATAGATACATGTATAGAAGGAAATATAAAGACATACTTGTTTACAAGTAAAAGAAAAATACATGAAAAATATTTACATGCATACCTTTTCTCGCCCCTTGAAGAAAATCGCAAAGCTAGGGCACGTAGATCACAAGGGCATGACACAACAATGAAATTGTAGAGAAAGGGCATGACATGACAATGAAATCACAAAGCAATGGCACAAAAATGAAATGCAGAGATCACAAGGGCACAATGACTAGATGCACTAATCACAAGGGCATGACAATGTTCAAAACTCTCCACCCTTGTTTCAAAATTGGCCAAAGTTTCTAAAAACATTCATTAGTGTTACAACTTCACCATAATCGCTATAAATATTCTAGAATTTAAAGTTTCAACGTTGTCTAGAGTTTCTAATTTAACATTCATTAGTGCTACAACTCATTGGAGAAGAGCATCATTTCATAGTCTTGGCGAAAGGGGAATTTGTAATCAACCAAGCTAATTAGTAGCTAGACTAATTTAACTAGGTTATGGCTTGTTTCTTTCTACGAATATCTACTATGATATGTTTTTGTAAAATTTCTTGTAAAATCTTCCAATTTTTTGTGGTTTGCATTATAATTTTAAGGATCTTGGGGTAGGTTACTTAGCATGGGTTGAGTGAGTTTTATTTTTTTATTATTTGGATTCTGGAATATGTATGGAGATTATCATTTTTTTCTATTGTGAGATAATCTATAATAAGCCCATTAAAAGAGATCTCTTTGACTATATAAATACATAAATTTCTAGAGGGGAATATAAAGACATACATGTTTACAAGGAAAAGAAAAAATATTTACACATGTACATCTTCTTGGCCCTTGAAGAAAAATGCAGAGCTAGGGCACATACATCACAAGGGCACGAAACAACAATGAAATCATAGAGCAAGAGCATGATGTGACATTGAAATCATAGAGCATGGGCATGGCAATGAAATGCAGATGTCATGATGGTGCACCAACCAAATTCACTAATCACCAGGGCATGACAATGTTTACATCTCTCCACCCTCATTTGAACAATGTCTAGAGTTTTTAAAAACATTTATTAGTGTCAAAAATTCACCACAATCTCTACAAATATTTGAGGATTCAAAGTTTCAACATTGGCCAAAGTTTCTAAAAATATTCATTAGTGTCACATCTCACCGAAGAAGAGTAGCATTTCATAGTCCTAGTGAAAGGGGAATTTGTAATCAACCTAGCTAGGAAGAAACTAAACCAATTTAACTATGTTATGGCTTGTTTCTTTCTAAAAATATCTTCTATGATATTTTTTTGTAAAATTTCCTATGAACTCTACCCACTTTTCATAGTTTGCATTATTTTCATGCAAGATCTTGAAGTATTCTAGATAGCAGGGTTGAGTGAGTTTTATTGTTTTATTATTCGGATTTTGAAATATGTACCTAATTTGATGACAGTTCTACATGAATTTTTAATCAACCCAACTAATCAAGAACTAGACCAATTTGATTATGTTATGGCTTCTTTCTTTCTGAAAACATTTGCACTATGATATATTTTTGCAAAATTTCATGTAAACTCTACCCATTTTTTCTAGTCTAAAATATTTTTATTTAGGATCTTGAGGTAATTCACTTAGCATGGGTTGATTAATTTTTATTGTTTTATTTTTTGGATTGTGGAATATGTATGTAGTTGGCTCATTTTTTCTATTGTGAGATAATATGTAATAAGCACCTTAAAAGAGATTTCTTTAACTATATAAATGATACATTTTTAGAAGGAAATATAAAGACATACATGTTTACAAGTAAAAGAAAAGAAAAAAAACATTTTACATATGTACCTCTTCTTGTCCCTTGAAGAAAATCGTAGAGCAAGGGCACATAGATCACAAGGGCATGACATGATAGTGAAATCACAGAGACAGGGCATGACACAACAATGAAATTGTAGAGAAAGGGCATGAAATGACAATGAAATCAAAAAGCAAGGGCATGGCAATGAAATACAAAGATTGCTAGGACGCAACACCTAATTAACAGATCACAAGGGCACAACAATTTTCACAACTCTACAACCTTGTTTGGAGCTCTCCACCTCTTTCACGTGCAACTCTCCATAATCAAAACAAATGGAAAATGATTTATATCATTTTTTCTTTTTTTTTTTGCTTATGCTCGTGGGGGTGTCGCAAGTGCGATGCTGTAAGGGAGAATTGCAAAGAAAAACATGAAAAACACCACAAATTATACTACCATCACAAAATCTAATTGTAATTTGACCCTAAATTTTGTAGTGATTGAGGAACTAATATCAAATGTGGGAGGCCTATCTCTCAAAGGAAAGAGCTAGTGTAAACAATCTAGGGTCTCAGGTGAGGTGAGCATGCAAAAATTCTTCTATTCGAAGGAAGAACTAGTGCATAGTCATGGTGGCTTTTTAAGAGAAGATCTTTGTAAGCCCTAATATGTTTTCTTCTACACTATCATGCATTACAATGCACTTGAAGACTATTTCTAGGTGCTTCACTATTACAACTTTCCCATTTTAAACCATGATTTAATTTCCGTCCTGAATCTCATCCTATATTCTATGGAAAATAATATTTTTAATGTCCAGAAGAAGAGGGAAGAAGATAACCCTTTTTACATTCTTCATTGAACCTTTACGTTCAAGTTTTACAAATTCTGCCAAGCCCTCAACCCATCCTTTATTGTCAACCCCCTAGCCATTTCTACCGCTCAAGTTTCTAGTGATCGGGCCCTACACCATTCTTGAAAAGATTGGTCAAAAATTCTCCTAGCACCAAGAAGGATATTATTTCTATTAACACAAACACTCATACTAGTAAGAGAAGTAAAATTGCGAGGAGATCAACGAAAATGATTAAAATTTAAAATTTAAAACCCCACTCCAAAATCATGTGAGGTCTAAATCCACGAGGATGGAGGCTAAACCTACAAGGAAGAGGAAAATAAAAATGAAACACATAGGCTATGCCTCTAAGAATAAGAATAACCCTAGCCCTTCTCATGTTTCTAATACCTTGGAAGGGATGCCTTCCCTAGAAAAGAGCTTGCGTGGTGATATTACTTACCCTATAAGGAACACAAAGAGGGTTAGGGGGAAGGTAGAGTACCCACACCGCCCCCCTCCCCCCTCCCATGAAAGAGATGAAATTAATGATAGGATGAATAGGCTACAGAAGTCCCTTTAGAGCTTGTTGATAACTAGGAGACCCTATATAGGAAATTCAAGACCATTTCTAAGTATACCACTAAGATGATCTATTCGATGGCCACAAAATTGTATCATCTGTGAGTTAAAAATAAGGATAAGGACAAGGGAGAGGACAATGATGTCACTCACTCTCTCTATAGCTTCTTAAAGAATGGCTAGTTTAAAACCCTACTAGACAAACATATGTAGGAAGAGGAAGATAGAAGCATGAAGAATGACCAAGGGGGAAAAGAGGGGAGTTAGCCCCTATTCTTGTATTTTTAATTTTTTGATATGTTATGGTTTTTTATGAGCTATAGACCCAAAATTTTAGCAACACTATAGGAAGTTTAGCAATGCTCATAATATGACTTGTTACTATGTTTTTTGGCATAGTTAGTTAGATACTATGCTAAAATTTGATAATTTTTCTCATAGGAAGGACTATGATCTTTTTTTGTGAAGATGGATTGTTTTTATGATAATAAAAGGTATAGGATGAACTATTGTAGAAGGACTACTAGCTAGTCTCTGACCTATTGTAACCTAGAGTTAGCCACCTTTACCTTGTCTACTTTTTAATACATAAAAAACAATCACCAAAGTCACTCGATGAATACAAAAAAAATCATATAAACCCAACCAACTTTGTGAATGAAGACATGAAAACTTCACCAACCCAACCATTCAAATCACTATCAAGAAGAACCACAATGATTGTTGAGAAAATCTATAGAGCAAAATTTTGAACAAACCAAGATGCTCTTTCATCAATCTTTAAACATTGTATTATTCAAAATAGTTTCAGCAATGATAGACTTATTTTTTCAATACAGGCTTATTTTTGAGATGGTTAACAATTTTTTCTTCCAAATTTGTTTAATTCATATTAGTGCAACTAGGAATGCAAAATAATTCCCACATATGTAGAGCACTAACCATACCCTAATAGCTCCTATTTATTTAGCAGAAGAAATAAACATTTAACAACAAATAATTATTCAATCATTTGAGAGAGCTTTTCAAAAATATGATGGTCAAACACATGAAGTCCTACTTTTAAGTCAAGTGACACCAAACAAAAGAAAAGTGAAGAGTTTGTTCCTAAAATTGTGGGAGAATATTTTTTTGTCAAATATAGTCTATACTTATTTTTGTTGACATCCTTTATATCATAGAATGAAACATACCAATCTTGGTATAAATAGATTGCCTTATTTGGAAGAAATTAAGCAATGAGATTTATTTGTAGGATTATTTTCACTATATTACATTTTTACCAAGATTAATATTTGATGCCCTAGATGTTTTGCGAATAAAACTAAATCAATTTTCTATGGTAAATAATTTTTTTTAAAGAATAGGGAGAAACTATTGATACTTATTTGAATAAGATTTGGTGTGAATAATTTTCATGTCAAAATCAATTTATATGAACCTCAATCTAATCTGTGAACACAAATTTAGCTAATCTCAATCTTTAAATTGCACTTCTTATAAGGTATACTCAAGAGATATATTGAAATTCAGTGACAATCAAAGATAATATAAATATAAATGTTATTGGCTTGACATTCCACAATGATTCTTTAGCTTTGAGAATAACATTACTGATATAATCAACTTTAGTAAAAGATGACTCGAGACTATCAAAAAAAAAAAACTAAAATAACTAATAAGCCTCTCTCCATCCTCTCATGCTTTGCAAGCTATAGAATTAAGGCATTCCTAATAGTTTGTCCGTAATGCATATGTTTTGGTCTAACAACTCAAGCCCTTTCTACAGGTGAGAACACCTGAGGCTGCAGTGATTGAGCTCACAATAGATGAAGGTCTTGCAACCATACTCGAAGCCTTTGCATAGATTGAAGATGCTTCATCTCCTGATGCTGTAAAGAATGCCCCATTCAACATTAGATCTCCCAATGATCTCCAATTTCCTTCTGTTGAGTCTTCGTGCTTTGTCACCTACACATTTCCAATTACCATACTTATTCTACATCCATTGAACACCAAAGAACATATATGAGACATCAATTGCAAATGGACTTTTACCTCCTTGTGGAATTGATTGTTAGGGGCTAGGAATCTATTTCCTTGGCTGTTAATGGTGGGGTTTGCACTTCCTCCAATAGCATACGTTTCCCAATAACTGTAATCATTGTTCACCACATGGAAATTTCCGTGTCGGCACCTACATCACAACATATATGTCTTATAGTGAAATGGAGATTAAAGAAATAAACTTCAGTGAGCTAATGTCTTGTGTTCTTCGTCCAAGGATTAAAATGGAATTCTATACCTGAGCATATGCTGAACAAGTCCTTCTCCAAAATGATTGAATGCAACTGTTACTTGCATTTTGATGTCTTGGATATACGTGTCACTATGTCCAAGGAGCATCACCTACGGAAAAAATATATGCCCATAAATACCAACACTTTTTATGTTTGTCTCCTAATAGGCTTCTATTACCCTACTCTGTAATATTAATATAATCATGAAACCTTTTTAGATACAAAGCTAAATTAATGGCAGACTCAATAAACTGGCAGTTTTGAGCACCTTGTCATGGTGAGTGAAAAAGTTGTTTGAAATTGTGATAGCAGTGGATCCCATGACCGCATCGATCAGTCCATCTGTACAACTTGACAATGAACAGTGGTCGACCCAAATTGCGGTTGATCCAAAGATGTTAATCCCATCTCCATCACTCATAGTTCTATACCCATAATGTGTGGGTGAGCTCCTCACATTTGTATTTCCTGTAGGTTTGCAGTCATGGATATGAATTCCATGAATAATGATGTTATTCGCGTACTGTATTGTAATGCAAGCTCCATTTGCTATATGAACATTGGCTCCTCTGCCGTCAATAGTCTTGTAACTGTTCATGATCAGCTCCTCCTTTAGCTGAATCACCATATCTCTTTGAAAAATAATCCAGAGAGGCTCGGTTTGGATGACGGCGTGGCGCAGAGTGCCAGGCTTAGGATTGACGGGGTCATCGTCATTGGGATCGGTAACGATGTAAAACGTCCCGTATTTACCTCCGATGGCGTTTCTGCCAAATCCAATTGCGCAGTCAGCCAGTCTCTTTCTGTTGTTAACCCAATCGGAATCACAACGCCAACAGTCGTCAATTGGGTTCCCTGTTCTGCACGAGCTCAGCTTTCTTCTCGAACTATTTAAACTCCTGCAAACAGCAAGCAACAGCATGAGAATAAGTAGAGAATGAATGACACACACATTGTCATATGCATTGCATATTAATGTATTGAATGTGATGAACTATTTAATTAAATTCTCTAAACTTTGTAGACCCTCTCAAAGACAACATGCTTATTACCTTTGCACCATTTGAACAACAAGCTCCGGCTTCTCAACATGATATATAACGCTATTGTCAGCCTTGGTTGTGTTGAAAGGAGTTCTTATTGATTCCGTCATTACTAACATGAATAGAAAGGAAGCAAACAAAAGAAGCAATGGCTTTAAGGCTTCACTGGAGGCCATTTTCGATAGGAGGATGAAACTCGCAATGGTTGTATGAAATGCTATGGCATTGGGCTCTCTTATATAGACAACGAGCGTCTGTGAAATCTGTTTCTGTTTCTGTTTCTGAACCGTTAAAAATGTTGTTTTATGCACGTTAATACAATGCGATTATTACGGTCTTAATGCACATGAGTAGCAACTATTGATTTTCTTACTTAATGTGATAAAGCACTTCTTGAATGTGTCTTCGCATGTTTATTCCAACTTTTTCCTGAGTAGATACAATTCTCAAAATCTCTTTCAAAAAAACACACGATATAAGACGTGAAACTTTCAAGGATGTAGTCGACTTGAGTTGTTATTATATTTCATGATTTTCTCACACGCTCATATTCACCACATCAATAGGTAAATGTTTGTAAAGATTTCCGACCAAACGTTTGAAAATGGCACAGATTGTCGTTTCTTGAAATGGGCTGAGTGAGACTTGTTTCGGTCAATTTCAGTTTCACATTCAAAAGTCACATGTTTGTGGTTGCTTCTAAATGACTTTCCCCTTCCGTAATTTGCACGGGGATTGAAGAATAAATATCGAATCCCGCTGTTACTAGATTTCACATGGTTCCAACTTCCCACGCTCTTACGGTTCTTTTTCTCTCGGGACAAAATAAGAAACGCTGTCATAATGCGACTAAGGATGCGAGGATGTCATATAGACGTCACATTCAAAGATAACTAATAAGATGTTCTAAATTGGGAACTTCATACGATGTGGAAGGCAATGGCAATGACTGTAAAATAGGGAAAAGATATGGACAAATGATTTATTAAAATCAAACTTTATGCATGATTAGAATCATAGAAATTTTATTGAAGTAAAATTAATTAAGAATTTTGTTATATAAACTAGTTTATATATATTTGTATATATATATAGAAGTAGAGAGTTATCTATTGTAGTTAGATTATCAAAATAGGTGCCTCGAGAAGGATAACTTTAGATTTATATATATATAAAAATATATACAAGCTAGTAGTAGACATGGCACACAATTAATAATGTTATTTGTTTAAATATATTATATTTGTTTATATTATTATTTTTCTAAAATATTATTTTCATTTATTAAGTTTAATTAATTATTAGAATAAATCATTTTAATTATTAATAAATATTAAAACAAAATTTGGCATAATGCATTTGAATAATTAATTTTGAATGACTTAATTTAAATGGTCAAATTTTGAAAGGGTCAATATCAAATTTTATATTTATTGGTATAAAATTTGATGATTATGCATACAAATAGCTCAATTTTATACATTTTATTATTAGTTTTGATGATTGTGCATAGATAATATAGCATGTAACATATCAATCAATGAGAGCATAAATTTTATACATAATATTGTTGTTCACAAAACTCAAATAGATGAAATGAAAAATATGTGTCAATGACTTGAATAGTGAAAATAACTTATTCCTGTTGTTGTTTATAAAACTTACATAGATGAAATAAGAAATATAAGCCCAACTAGAAGTATTTAGATGGAGTATAGGAAATATCATAAGAAACTAAAAAAAGAACATGTCTCCATAATGATGTAGCTGCATCACATATTCCTCAATGATAAGGATGGTGTTGTCACCTTTATTAGAGCAATGATCATGGTAAACTTCTTTCATTATTTCTAGAAATGCATCTATTTTTGCAGATGTGTCATACATAACTTTGGCAACATCTACCATTTTCATTATTTCTAGTTCATCTATAGTATCAATAGACAATACAACATCTTTTTAAACACTTAAAGATGGATTTTCCTTGCAAACATGGTAAGAAAACCTACAAAAACATGTTAGAATCATACTCCAACAAATACCAACAACAACAAAAATGAAAAAATTTTCATTGGTTGGTCAAACCAAAAAACCTATAGTTCTTAACTAGCAATACCATAGTGCAGGAATGTAGTTTTAAAATCTGGGATCAAGGTACAAGATACTAGTGAAAAATGCAGAAAAGCAGGCTATAGGAAATAAGTAACAGAGCAATCCTTTGAAAGCTCAATCCCATGGGTTCATGTGGAAGAGTTCTCGCTAATATGTGTTTTGTAGGTTTGATGAAGGAGGGTAAAAGTGGGGTTTAATGGTTGACTAAATAGGTTAAGCATTCCTATAGGTCTTTACTATGATCCTACTTGTAAAATCCAATGTTCCTATAGAAATAAGTTCGACGAAAATGATAGAGTGTTTTTAGTGGTATATGTTGGTGAAGTTTATAATAGATAATGATCCCTCCCACATGGGTTCACATTCCTAATGGTGGAGGATCACAATTTCGTAGTCATAAGTTCACATTTTCATGCATATGGGATTGCGAGCACATGTTGCAACAATGTTGTTTAAGTTGGAAATTTTTTGTATGCCGAGGACCGCACTTCCTGATAAGATACCTTGGTGCTTGCAAAAATGTTAGAAGACTAGATGTGTCCAAGGATCATTTTTCCCATAGAAGGGGAACTTGTATTTTCCATACCTTAAAGATTCTTTTATGTGTATCATTTGTCAATTGATTCTTGGATTAACTCACCTCTTCGATTAGTGGAACATATTGCACTACAATCAGGAGATATCAAGTTGTGCACCATTGAATAGCATGTTGCAACCAAAATTTTACCTTAGGGATAAAAAATACATTTGAATTGTCTTATTTCTGCTCAAGACCTATGAAATTTTTTTGTAAAAACATCCACAATTTCTATAGTTACTATCAAATCCTTTTGCTAAAGAGATCATTCATTTGCCCTTCTCAAATTTTCTTTTTCCTTTGAGAAATTGTTTTCTCATAATCCATCATGTCATAAAGATCCCATCCTCATTATTTCAAAAGTAGTTGTTAGCAAGTCCATCTACAACAAGTTTAGTCTTATCGGTTCGACTTTACCTTTTCTAAAACTATCCTTGTCATCTCAAATACAAATATTAGCAAAATCCAGTTGCAGACAAACTTTTTTTTCTCCTTGGTCCAAATTTGTCTCTTTCAAAATATCCTTGTTACCTATCCTACTTGACCAAAAACATTCCTTGTAAAATAAAAAAATTGTCTTCAAAATAGGTCCTCCTTGCCTTTGTTTAAAAGGATTGTTAGCAAGTCAATTTGTAACAATCATAAGCTTAGTTTGCCTCATTTTACTACTGAGATCCTAAAAGAAACACTTAAACCACTTTGCCCCTTTTTCATAAACACACTATTCTCTTGAAACATAGTTGTCCAGTCTTTCTAGAATTAGTTTGGATTCTTTTTGGTGATGCCTTTTCTTGTATTACCATAAATGGCCAGCAATCTAAAGCTTTCAAGCTCTACCAATCTATCCATCAAGGTTTTCCTTTAGCACCCTCTCTTTATATTTTGGTGCCCAAAGGGTTTGGCTATCTTCTTGTCAACACTATCTCTTAGGGTCTTGTGCATGACATAACTCTCACAAATTCCATTATGAAACCCATGAATGGATATTTTGTAGATGACTCATTTCTCACCCTTTTGGTGGATGAAGAAAATATAGTGAATGCCTTACAATGCTTGGATATTTTTTCCCTTGCCTTTGGGTCTATTATTGAATGTCACAAGACCCTTTGCTATAGACAATCATTCTTTCCAGACCCTCAATAGTTATAGCACTATGGGTGGAAATGGGTTTAGGATGGAGAAATATTTCAATTTTTGGGCATTCCTTTTTCTTTTCAAGCTTCCCTTATGGAACTTTGGAATCAAGAAACCCAAAGATCTCTTTTCCAAGGTTACTATGAGCCTTGACTCATGGGAGGACCTCTAGGCTTAGTTTCAATCTCATCCATCCAGAACAAGAGATAGTTGATCTTCTAGTTTTTGCAATGCCTCCCCATCAGTTGTACAACTTTGGTATTGATTCATCTCACCCATGTTGGAAAGATTGGAAGTCGTATCTTACCACTCCTATGACTATTCACAAACCTAAGCTAGTGTATCTATGGCTAGTTTTTGACCTTCCTATGGTTGACACTCTCAACCGATATTGGCATTTTTAGTCCTCTCATGGGACTTAGTCTTAGATTCACCATAGTTTGGAAAACTATCATGGAGCCTAAAATAGATCACATTTCCTACTGTCTCCTTTTCTATGGCCACTGGGCCCTTGACTCTAACATTTGGGCATCTTGGATAATATGTGCCCATTTTGTGGCCAGTAAGAAAGTTTCTTGCTTATTTTTTGGTTCTACAGCTGACCCCAAAATTATTGACTCTGGATTCATTATGTTTTGATCCTTTCCACTGGGATGCTTTTACTTGGCATATGGTTGTGCTAGGAGATTCAACTAGACTTCCTTTTGAGTACTCCTAGATATGGCATGCTTCTAGAGTGCTGATTTTATTTAATATATAGATAGACCATAGTGTTGTTTTTATTCTCTAATAAATTTCTTGATATAATGTCTCTATGTACGCTAAAACATGTATTTGTAATAATGTCATGATGTAGATTCAAGTACAAATAGATAAGGTCACACTGGAGGTAGCTTAGCTATAGGAGCTCTTAGCTCATTGGGGTAATGCCCCATGTATAGTTTCCTTGGTACTACCAAATACTTTATCCACTAATTATACTCCTCTTTGCAATCTTTAGAAAGGCCAAAGTACTTCAGTGTGCCTCTCCCATACTCCTAGGTCACAACCTTTTCATCTCTCTCTCAGTGCTGGTTTTAGCGCTTACCATTTATTGGCCTCACCTCCATGGAGGATAGGTTTGGGTTGGTACCTAGTGGCTCCTCTTTTTGACTCAAATGTGGGCTATCCCTCTACACATAAAGACCCTAAATGGGCTTTCCCTCCTCTCCATTTAGTATCTCTCCACATAGGCTAGAGGGTGAAAATGAAATAGATGTAGTTGTTTCTGCCCTTGTTGATAGTTGGGCTCCACATAAGCCATCTACTAATGCCAAGGACTTTTTGGATTTTGATGATAAAGATCCTCCCTTTGCTAGCATTACTCTTGTATTCTAAGGGTTTTCTTTATTATGTTAATTTGTTTTTTTCATGAATAGTTTTCTTATATGGCTACATGTCAAGGAAACTCAAAGGGTGATCTTGTATCCCATGACCCATTTTTGTGTGGATATGTATCTTTAAAATTTATTTAATAGGAAATGTCTATTCATTAAAAAAATGTTAAATAAGGCATTTAGAGAGGGTGTAGGTAACAATTGTAAAGCAGAATTCAACAAGCTTCATAAATGTCTTCCCTGCAGGTCAAAATACAAACACCAATGAAGCATTGAAAAATTGTAATGGACATCTACATAAAATATTTTATAAAGTGCCTCAAATTCACATGAAATTTACTAATTGCATGAAGTGAGAGATATTAAAATATATCTTAAAGTCTATTGGGTTGTACAATAGGTAATTCCCAGTGACAATAAAGATATGGCATTATATTATATGTTTCATCACATGCTTTGAGGAATTAGACATCATGTCAATAGAGGATACATAGTCATCAAAGGTATAGAGAAGGAAATGAAAACATGGTGATGTTAAATAGAGAGGAATATGGATATACATTGCAAATGTTTTTAGGGACTAGATGACTATTTGATTGGGGCCTAAGAATTTGACTTCTCTCTTAGTAGATATAAGTTTCAAGTTATGTATTGTAAATCATAAATCTTGTGATTTTGGCTTAATTTCTTTAAGGTTAATTAACTTCTCTTAAAACACATAATTGTTGAGTAAACTTTAAGAAAACCACTTCAAAAAAAAGATATAAAATATTGGTGAATATTTCATTATTTTGAAAAAACAAAATTATTGAGATCTAAGAAAAGTGAATTTTTCATATTTTTGCTATAGGTGGACGAATTAGGTGAATGTGAAGAAGCATTGGCTACCGGCTGGGCTAGGGTTTTTCCCCTAGCCTGTTCTTGGTGTTTGATCTTTACTATTTTTCTGTTATGTTTGGATTGCTAGCTACTGGACATAATTTGCATTGATATTTTTGGAAATCTTTTGCAGTCAATTTTGGATTGGGGTATTATTGTTTGCATGGCAGGGCCTAGGATTTCTTCTCCGTTGGTGAGAACAGATGGTTCTTCTCCAACTATGCATGCAGTGTGATCTAAATCATTTTATTCAGGGGAGAGCTCCAAGCTGAAAAAAGTTAATGGTTGTTTTCTGCGTAGCCATGATTGACCTATTCTGGTTATTCGTCCAATGGCTGTAATGGAGGACATTGATTATTGGACCAAGCATGCTTTGATATGCAAATTTCTTGGAATCTGGATTTCTCTATCCGCTCTTGAGGCATGGGTCTGCTGCTCATGGCAGGTGGAAGGCGATATGGAGATTATGTTGGCAGGGAATAGTTTTTTTTTTTTTGTATTCTCTTGCATGTCTGATCGGGATCGTGTTTTTGAAAGAGGCCCTTATTTCTACAACCATGTGGGGTTATTTGTCAAACCTTGGCATTTAGGTTTTAATTCTGCTGAGGATCTCCCTTCAATAGTGCCAATTTGGGTTCGCTTGCCTCGTCTTCCCTTGGAATTTTGGCATGAAGACATCCTTCGAAAAATTGTTGCTTTGTTGGGGAAGCCGGCTGTGATCACACATCAATCCCTCAATAAAAAGGTTATTTCTTATGCTAGAATTTGTGTTGAAATTAATTTGAATAACCCATTACCAGATTCTTTGGAAATTGTATGAGGGATTCTTCTTGGGTGCTGCAGTTAGATTATGAATCCCTCCCTTTCCATTGCTAGATTTGTCATGAGTATGGTCATTTACAGCATCAGTGCCCCTGTAACTTGAGTTTCAAAGGAGTGGATGGTTTTACAACTGGCAATGCTGGTGGTTTGGCAGATACTACAGGGAAAGGACAATCTTAAATGGCTAATACTACCAAGGGGATGAATCTGCAAGATGCTACAGGTAAGGGTAAGGCTCAAATGCAGGATAAGGATTGATTTACCCCTGTTTTCCCTCGAGCTAAGGGACGTGGTCAAAAGAGGCCTTTGAAAGAAATATTATCTGATTCAGGTTTTAACCACTTTGAGGTGCTGGATAGTATGGTTCTAGAGGAGGGTATTCCTCCTCCTATCTCTTCTGATCCAGTTTGCCCAGATGAGAGATCTATTCCTAATGATGCTTGTGGGGCATCCCAAGTTGTAGTATATCAAAACTGTGAGGTCCCTGTAGCTCCTGTGACAGAGGCTCTGGTGACTCTTGCAATATTGGAGGATAATGATGTTGTTTTAGCTAACTTGGTTAAGGATGTGCTACCATTAGGTAAGGGCAAGGGATCTCCTCTCCCCTTGGGGTTGATGTATCGACCCTTTAAGTGGGCTTCTTCTACTCCCCCTCTAAGGAGTGGGCGCAAAACAGACCAAGAGAAGATTAAACTCACATGAGATATATTGATTGAGTCTGGTTCAGTGAAACCTTTGGATTCTCATTTTTCCAATTCTACCCAATGATGATTATTCTCTCATGGAATGTAAGGGGGTTGAATAGCATCCCTAGACAAAAGGCTATTCATAACTTGGTGGTTGATCATAGTCCTGATGTTTTTTGTATCCAAGAGACTAAGCTCTCTGTGGAGTCTATGGTCCAACATGCCTCTAGTATTTGGTCTCATGGCCAATGCCAGTGTGTTGGGGCAACAGGAAGTGTGGGTGGTTTAGCTATATTTTGGGATCCTCAAAAAATTTATCCTCTTGGCAGGATGTCTTCTTGCTTAGCTCTCTCTATGGTAGCTTCTACTCTAGACTCAGGAGAGGTAATCATGGTTACTAATGTGTATGCACCTATTGATCTTGTGGGAAAGGAGGAACTTTGGGAACATATTCAATATGTTAGAAATTGTCATCCTTATCATCCTTGTGTGTTAGCAGGGGACTTTAATTCAGTTTTAAGTCTGGAGGAGAAGCATGGTGGTTTGGCTAGATTGGGGCCTTCTTCTGCTCTTCTTTAGCAACACATATCTCTTTTGCATCTCTTTGATGTTAAGCCTTCTAATGGTCTCTATACCTGGAATAATCGCAGGATTGGTGTTGCTGCTATCTCAGAATGTCTGGATAGATTTCTTGTTTCTTGCTTCTGGGTTAGTGGCACCCTTACTATCTCTTCAGAAATCCTTGATTGGAGGGGTTCAGATCATTGGCCAATCAAATTTTCCACTATAGGGGCTTATGTTCCGAAGCATCCTCCTTTTAAGTTCCAGTTGATGTGGCTTCGTGACTCCTCTCTTCATGATTTTGTTTTTTGTTGGTGGAAAGATGGTGCTCATGCATATGGTACTACAATGTTCTCATTTTTTAAAAGGCTTCAATATGTTAAAAGGCAGCTCAAGATATGGAATAGGGAATGCTTTGGGAACCTTCACTTTATGAAGAGGCTTGCTCAAGAAGATCTTGATGTCATCACAAGGGAGATTAGAGATCGAGGTTTCTCAAAGGATCTTGGAAAGGCTGAATCCCTTGCTTCTAGAGCTCTAGAAGAATGGGAACTTCGAGAGGAAATTTTTTGGAAGCAAAAGGCTAGAGTTGATTGCCTCCAAGAAGGTGATCGAAACACTGCCTTTTCCCATAAAATAGTGTGTAATGTCCCCATTTTAGCAGTTGACCAAGTGTGTGTGCATTAGCCTTGTTCTACATGGTGCCGAGGGCTAACGAAGGTTTTAATGGGATCCTGGAGTGTTTTGACCTAGTCATTTCCAGTTTGGGCCAAAACAAATTTGATTTACTCAATTTTAGGCATACTTACTATTTTTAGTAAGTCGGCAGGACACAGTGTAGGTCAATTTTGGTGATTGGATTCGATACTCGGTGAGAGCTTTCCGATGAGCTATCACTCGCATTATTTGGAGTCCAATTGCTAATACATTTTAATGCCTAAAGTTTTATTAAAGTAACGTCTAATTTAATTGTAAAATATTAAAGTGTTACTTTAATATTTATTTTTTGGTGATGTGTACCCAAGGGAGACATAAGGGGTGTTTTAATATATGTTTTATATATTACACATCTTTTATTCCACATTTCCCATAAGAGTTGAGTGGACCCTTGGAAATAGAATAAAAGGAAGCATTTGTGGCTTCATTAGACAAGTTGAATATGAGAAGAAATTGGTGTGTGAGTTGCAGCTCTATTCTTGGCATTTGAGGACATTTATCCTCTCTTGTAACATTCTAGACGTCATTCCCTTGGGGTTTGGCCTTTGGAATTCTTTGTTATCGGCTTCATTATCAGGCAGTTTAGTTACATTTTTGGCTACAGGCGGATTTGGTATTTTGCTCATATCTTCTTCACTACTTGTCCGATGCTTATGCCACTTTGAGGGAATGATATTACAAAGGTAGTGGACTGATTGAAGGACAAAGTACTATAGCAGCAAGTTCGAAAGAATGGTCTGGAGTATTATGTCAATGATGCTGAAGTAATTAGGGTTTAAAACATTAAATGGAGAAATAAGAGGTTGAATGCAAACTGTTTGACATAATTCCTTTCAGCAATTTGGTTTACTTTTTGGGGCATTCAGGGGTGCCCATTATAGTGGTATCAGAGCTATAAGTCCTACCATCCTATGGAGGTCTTATAGGGAATTTGAAACAGCCGGATAGAGGAAAAGTGTTTGACGAAATGTCAAAACACTAAAATCATAAATAAGAAAAAAAACACAGGCTAAGCATTGAGCATGTGACAAGGGCCTTATAATTTCTGCGATACCATATCAAGAAAAAATAGGATTTTAGACTTGCAAAGCAAATAATCTAGTACATCTATGCAGGGGGACATTGAATCAAGCCATACAGACACAGAGGAGATATTCTTTGATCCGGGCAACAATATGGGTGATCGAGATGACAAGAATACAGGATTAGGCGGAGGTAGGAATGCCGGTCCAGATTAGGGGGACATAATGTTCAGACAATTACTGGATACATTAGAGCAGGGGCAGCGTATGCAGCAGGAGCAGAATAGGCAAATGGACATGATGTTGCAGCTCATGGCTAGATAGATGGGTGTCAATATTAATCCAGGTGATGCCAACAATAGAAACAATAACAATGAGGGAAACAATAACAATGGGGAAAACAATAACCATGGGGGCCAAGGCAACAACAATGGTCCTGAGAATAACATTAATGGTAATAATGGACACGGTAACAATGGGAATGAGGCTGATAACTTTAGACACATTGCACGCCCAGCGCGGACTGCGACCTCGAGACCTCTTATACCCACTTTCCCACCCAGAGATTCGGTTCAACCAGTAAATGAACCACAGATTATCGAGTTACAGGATCAGTTTAGGAGGGACTGGGAGGCTAGTGGACTAGAGTTTTAGGTGGATATTTCTCTTAGAGTTTATATGGACTTGAGGATGAGACACATGCCTAAAGCAGGAGGGAGGAATCAAAACTTTGAGCTGAGGAAGAAAGTTGGAAAACTTTCTTTACCTTATTATGATGCTTCAGGGAAGATGACTGAACGAGCTTGGGTGCAGAAGGTAGATACATACTTGCAGCTAAATCCTATGCCTGAGGAGGAGGCTATCAAGTATGCAGCTATGCACTTGGATGGTGTTGCACATGAATGGTGGCATCATGGTATGGTGACTTTGAGGCATAATCAGATTACATCCTATGAGGAATTCACTGAAACATTGATTGAGAGATTTGACACTAAGGATCCCGACTTACATTTCAAGGAGCTAGCATAGTTAAAACAGTCAAGTTCTGTGGATGCTTACATTGCCGAGTTTCAGCGCTTGTCTGTACTTGTTACTGATATCTCTCCTAGGAGATTGGTGGTGTTATTTTATGATGGTCTTGCTGATCCATTATGAGGTTGGGTGAAGGGACATGATCCACTCACCTTAGCTAAAGCAACTAAAAAGGAACGAGATTTAGCCTCTTCAGTATACAAAGGAAAAAAACATTCAATAGATTCTTCCTTCTGCAAGGACAAAGACAAAAAACCATTTCAGAAAGAGTATAGCAAAACCAAAGAAGGATCAAAAGGAATAGACAATGAAACCTTGAATGAACTTCGAAAGAAGAAGCTGTGCTTCCATTGTAGAGAGCCTTGGGACTTATCTCATAAATGTTCTCTCAAGGCTAAGGTAAATCAAATGGATTATTTTTCAGCAGAAGAGTCAAAGTCAGAAGGGGAGGATCAGCACTCTGATTCAGATGAGGGTAACACTATAGAGGAGAGCAACATTCCTAAGGATGATAGATCATTGGCACGCTTGATAGGGGCCCAAAAGGAAATCACATTTAAGGTCAGGGGTACTATCTAGGGGCAGAAAGTGATATCTCTTATTGACACTGGGGCTACACATAACTTCATAGATGCATAGTTGGTAGCCAGGAGAGGGTTACAGACAGAGGAGCATGATGGGTTTAGAGTCATGGTGGCTAATGGTGATAAGTTATTATGCACTCGGAAGATATCTAATCTTCGCATCAGGTTTGGAGATGGCTACGAGTTGGAGGATGAGTTCTATGTTGTGGACATGGGAGATTATGATGTCATCATCGGCATGACATGGATGGCTTCACTAGTTGAGTTCACACTCAATCTAGTAAAATTGGAGATGAGATTCCAGCATGAGGGCAGAATTGTGGTACTTAGAGGACTTTCAGATGGAGGTTGCAGAGTAGTGTCCTTGAGGAGAATGTAGAGACTTTTTCATCATGATGACATAGAGTGGGTGGCAGAGTGCTACATTATGCCAACTTCACCAGAGCCACAAGAAAAGAGTCATCCACCAAACATCCAGAAGATACTTGATAGACATGCTAAAGCATTTAGCGATATTCCTCACAGGGTTCCTCTTGACAGAGGGATGGAACATGTTATTGAGCTCGAGGAGGGAGCCAAACTAGTTATGATTACTCCCTATCGTCATCCTAAGAAACACAAGGATGAGATAGAGAAGGTGATTAAGGATTTGTTGGAGATGGGGCATATCAGGCCCAGTAAGAGCCCCTTTTCTTTAGCAGTAGTATTGGTAAAGAAGAAGGATGGGACGATGTGCATGTGCATTGGTTACAGGGCACTGAATAAGAAAACAATTAAAAACAGGTATCCCATTCCTAGGATTGATGAGCTGATTGATGAGTTGCATGGGGCATGCTTCTTCACCAAAATTGATTTGCGATTTGGATACCATCAGATCAGGATGAGAGCAAAGGACATTGAGAAAATAGCCTTTCGATGTCACTATGGCCACTTTGAGTTCATGGTTATGCCATTTGGTCTAACCAATGCACCTGCTACATTTCAAAGTTGTATGAACCAGGTATTCAGGAAGCAGCTAAGGAGATTTTTCTTGATCTTCTTTGATGACATCTTGGTCTTCAGTAAGACCTGGGAGGAGCACTTACATCATCTAGAGGAGGTGTTATCTATTCTAGAGATAGAGTCATTGTATGCCAATGAATCTAAATATGAGTTTGGCATGACTGAGCTCCTTTACCTTGGGCATATCATTAGTGCAGATGGCGTTTGGGTTGATCTCAAAAATATTAGAGCTATTGTAGAGTGGCCTACTCCCACAAACCTTACACAGCTTAAAGGATTCTTTGGTTTATGTGGTTTTTATAAGAGGTTTGTTAAGGGATTCTCACAGATTGCTACACCCTTGACAAATCTTACTAGGAAAGGAGCCTTCGTGTGGATAGGGGCATCACAGAGGTGTTTTGAGCATTTCAAGCAGATAATGTCTTCATGTCCAGTTCTAGCTCTACCAAATTTCATTAAGCCTTTTGAGCTTCATTGTGATGCATCAGGTGATGGGATTGGAGTAGTATTGATGCAGGAGAAGCATCCCATTGCATTCGAGAGTAGGAAGCTCTGGGGAGTTGAGAAAAGTTATTTTGTCTATGACCAGGAGATGTTGACCATAATGCATGTATTGGCCAAATTTCAATCATATTTGGTAGGTGGACGTTTTGTGATCAAGATTGATCACAATAGTATTAAATACTTCATGAGCCAACGTGATCTTAATGACCGGCAACAAAAATGGGTGACTAAATTGCAGGCTTATGACTTTGACATAGAGTTTGTCAAAGGTAAGAAAAATGTGGCAGCTAATGCCTTATCTCAGAGACCTCACTTATGTGCTCTAGCAGAGATTTTAGGAGATTGGAGAGATCAGATTATAGTAGAGTATGTCGAAGATGCTTGGGCTTCTGGATTGATTTCAGGTACCATACAGGATGATCACTATGAGGTGATAGATGGATTGATTAGAGTTCAGGATAGGGTTTATTTGATTCCGTCATCAAATTTGAGAGAGGCGATACTAAAGGCATTTCATGATGCACCCACAGCTGGACATCTGGGGGTCTTCAAGAACTATAGGCAGATTCGAGAGTGGTTTTCATGGAAAGGGCTCAAGGATGATGTTCAGAGGTATGTCAGGGAGTGTGTGGTTTTTCAACAGAATAAGGGACAACACACATTTCCTGCAGGTTTATTACAGCCCTTGCCCATTCCTGATAGGAAATGGGAAAGTATTTCGATGGACTTCATCACTGTTTTACCATGAGTGCAGGGAAGGGATTGCATCTATGTGGTGGTGGACTGCTTGACGAAGTCTGCTCACTTCTTTGCTATTCCATCCACTTACACAGCAGCACAAGTGGCAGATCTTTTCTTTAGAGAGATATTCAGGTTACATGGGCTGCCTAGATTCATTGTCAGTGATCGGGATAGTAAGTTTATGAGTGTTTTTTGGCAAGATTTGTTTAGGTTGTGTGGTATAGATCTTACACCTAGCACTAGTTATCATTCACAAACAGATGGGCAAACAGAGATTGTGAATAAATGGGTGGAAGGATATTTGAGGAACTATGTAACTGCACAATAAAAGGCTTGGATCAGATGGTTGCATATGGGAGAGTATTGTTATAACACCACTTATCATATGTCCATCAAGATGACTCCTTTCATGGCACTCTATGGCTATGAAGCACCTAGCTTCATGGATTTAGTTTTGGGGGACTGTAGAGTGCCCAAAGCCAAAAACTTATTGCAAGATAGTCAGGACATCCTGAAAGTGCTCAAAGAGAATATACAATAGGCCCAGAATCAACAAAAATTGTATGCTGATCAGCACCGAATAGAGCATAGTTTTGAGGTAGGGGATATGGTTTACTTGAGGCTATAACCATATAGACAGTCATCGCTCAAGAAGTGGGGAGCTGAAAAGTTGAAACCTGGATTTTATGGTCCCCACAGGGTGATTCGCAAAGTGGGCAAAGTCGCCTATGAGCTTGAGCTTCTAGAGGGCAATCGAGTGCACAATGTGTTTCATGTGTCTAGGCTTAAGAAAGCCATTGGTCAGAGTGTAATGCCTCCTATAGATTTACCCCCTTTGGATGAGGAGGGGAAGCTTGTGTTAGTACCCGAGACTATTCTTGACACCAAAGAGAGGAAGCTTAGAAATAGGATAGTGAAGGAGTATTTGGTCAGATGGAAAGACCTACTAGAGGAAGATTCTACATGGGAGAGTGAGCAAGTTATTTAGTAGGTTGGACTAAGATTGCTTGAGGACAAGCAATTTCAAGGGCGGCAGACTGTATTGTCCCCATTTTAGTAGTTGACCAAGTGTGTGTGCGTTAGCCTTGTTCTACATGGTCCCGAGGGCTAACGAAGGGTTTAATGGGATCCTAGAGTGTTTTGACCTAGTCATTTCTAGTTTGGGCCAAAATGAAGTTGATTTACTCAGTTTCAGGCATACTTACTATTTTTAGTAAGTCGGCAGGACACAGTGCAGGTCAATTTTGGTGATTGGATTCGATACTCCTCGGTGAGAGCTTTCCGATGAGCTATCACTCGCATTATTTGGAGTCCGATTGCTAATACATTTTAATGCCTAAAGTTTTATTAAAGTAACGTCTAATTTAATTGTAAAATATTAAAGTGTTACTTTAATATTTATTTTTTGGTGATGTGTACCCAAGGGAGACATAAGGGGTGTTTTAATATATGTTTTATATATTACACATCTTTTATCCCACATTGCCCATAAGAGTTGAGTGGACCCTTGGAAATAGAATAAAAAGAAGCATTTGTGGCTTCATTAGACAGGTTGAATATGAGAAGAAATTGGTGTGTGAGTTGCAGCTCCGTTCTTGGCATTTGAGGACATTTATCCTCTCTTGTAACATTCTAGACATCATTCCCTTGGGGTTTGGCCTTTGGAATTCTTTGTTATCGGCTTCATTATCAGGCAGTTTAGTTACATTTTCGGCTACAGGCGGATTTGGTATTTTGCTCATATCTTCTTCACTACTTGTCCGACACTTATGCCACTTTGAGGGAATGATATTACAAAGGTAGTGGACTAATTGAAGGACAAAGTACTATAGCAGCAAGTTTGAAAGCATGGGCTGGAGTATTATGTCAATGATGCTGAAGTAATTAGGGTTTAAAACATTAAACGAAGAAATAAGAGGTTGAATGCAAACTGTTTGACATAATTCCTTTCAGCAATTTGGTTTAGTTTTTGGGGCATTCAGGGGTGCCCATTACACAGTACAATCTCACCAGAATCAGAGCACTATCTCTTCTTTGGTTAATTCTCAAGGTATCCAACTGAATTCCTTGCGAGCTTTGTTCCAGGAGGCTATTTGGTACTTCTCTACCCTCTTCTCTGAGGACTCTCCTCCTACTGATAATGAAGAAAATCTTATTTTGTCCTATATTCCTTCCCTTATCACTCAGGAAATGAATGATTATCTCATGCGTCCTATCTCTTTGGAAGAGCTGGAGGAGGTGGTCTTTGGCATGCCTAAAGGGAAGGCTCCTAGTCTTGATGGCTTTCCAGTTGAATTCTTTCGGGAATTTTGGGATATCATTAATCATGATTTGTTGGAGGTGGTTAAAGAATCCTATGCTAGCAAGCAGATGCTTCGAGCTTTGAACTCTACATTCTTGACTCTTATTCCTAAGAGAGAGGGTGCTAATCAATTGGAGTTTGTAAGATCAATTGCCTTATGTAATGTGGTTTACAAAGTTATTACTAAGTTGATTGCTGAGAGACTGAAAAGGTGGCTTTCCATTATTATCTCAGAAGAACAAGGTGGTTTTGTTGCTGGCAGACAAATTTTTGATGGGGTGGTTATTGCTACTGAGGCTATTCACTCTATGGCTACTTCAATGGAGAGAGCCATGTTTGTTAAGCTGGATATGGCTAAGGCCTACGATAGAGTTAAATGGAGCTTCCTAAGGAGTATTCTTCTTTCTTTTGGATTTAGCTCTGACTGGGTGAGTTGGATTATGAGTTGTGTTACTTCTGCCTCTTTTTCTATTCTTATTAATGGTCAACCTTCTCAACTATTTGGTGCTTCTAGAGGCCTCCACCAAGGTGACCCTCTCTCCCCATATCTATTCAGCATCATGGCTGAAGGCTTGGGCAGATTCATTAAGCATCAGGTGTCCCAGAATTCTATTCAAGGTTGGCGGTGGGGTAATGGCTTACCTTCTCTTTCCCATCTTCAATTTGTTGATGATTCTTCTCTTGCCAGTCTTGCTAGGATCAAGGAAGCTGAAGCCTTTCAACATGCTTTGGATGTTTTTTTGGCAACTTTAGGCCAGAAAGTTAATGAGCACAAATCTTCCATTTACTTTTTTAACACCCCTGATTCTATTCAGCATAGGATTGTTGGTATCCTACGGTTTCAGATAGGATCACTTCCTTTGACTTATCTTGGCATTCCTATTGCTGTTTCTAGGCAGCCACGTCTCTTCTGGAAAAATTTGATTACCAAGCTTCAGGATAAGGTAAATCATTGGACTCATAGATGCTTTCTACTGTTGCCTAGGTTACTCTTCTTCAAGCTGTTATCCAAGCTCTTCCTGCTTATAGAAGCATGGTTCACGCTGCACCTATTTACTTTCTCAAGGATTTTGATGCTCTTTCTCAACAATTACTTTGGAGTGGTAATTTTCATAGTACTAAATGGAGCTTGGTTAATTGGGCAACTGTTTGTAGGCCTAAAAAGGAGGGTGGTCTTGGTCTTCGATCTGCTCTATTGAGTAGTCAAGCTTTGGCTGCTAAACTTTATTGGTGATGGTGCTCTGGAAAACATCAACTTTGGGCTTGTATTATCACTCATAAATATTTTCATGGTGATGATCCTTGCTCTGTTTCTACACTTCCTCTTGAAGGTCGTGGCTCAATGGTTTGGCATACTTTGAAGATAGGTGCGATGTTGGTGAAGAGGGGTCAGTTTTGGATATGTAAAGGAGGTTCTCAGGCTTTGTTTTGGTCTGATGCTTGGGATGGATTTCCTTCCATTTTATCCATATACCCTCATCTTCAGCCTCTTTGTGACTCTTTTCTTGCCGTTGGATGGGATAAAGTGGCTCATTACAAGATGCCTTATCAATTGGGACCTGTTGTTGGTTACAGATGGAAGCATTCTTCTGATTGGCCTCCTGGATGTATAGACATGGATCATCAGGAGCTTTCTCAAATTCTGGACTCTAGAGAGTGTTCTTCTTTGCTTGGCCTTGTCTGGTAAATATCATGTCTCTGCTGGGTATCAGGAGATAACTAGACAATTTTTTGGGGATGCTGAGGTCCCTTGGTGGAAGCAAATTTGGAATAAAGTTTCTTGGTCCAAGTGCAATTTTTTCATGTGGCTAGTTGCTCACAGCCATTTTCTTACCTAGGATAATCTTTGTAAATGTGGATTTCAAGGCCACTCTTATTGTGTTTTGTGTGGTAATTGAGAGGAGTCTGTCTCCCATCTGTTCTTCAATTGCTCTTATTCTACTCAGATATGGCACCTTTGGTGGAGCACTTGGGGTTGCTCTTGTCGGCATGCTTCCTCTTTGCCTGACTTCTGGGCCTGCTTGGGTAGTGCTCCCTCCAAGTTTTCTTCTCTCCATGCTACTTGGATTGCTGGCCCATCTTTCATGCTTTGGCATATCTGGTTGGAGAGGAATCATCGCATATTCCAAGATTTTCGGCTTGGTGTTTTGCATCTTTGGTGGAAAATATCACATTCTCTTCAAGGAACTATTCTTGTGAAGTGTGAGCTTGATGGAGGTATGGATCCGGTTGATCTTGCTATCTGTAATCGCCTCAATTTTCATCTACACGATGGGGCTGCAACTCATAGGTTTCCTTCTATGTCCAGGCAGCTTCACCATCAGAGGAAGGGTCGGGTTAACCAGGATAGGCACTGGACTCCTCCTCCCTATGGAGTTCTAAAAATTAACACTGATGGTTCTTCACGTGGGAATCCTAGTCCGACTGGTATTGGCGGAGTGGCTCGTTGTAGTTCTGGGGATGTTAAATTTTTCTTCTCAAATCATAAGGGTGATTATATTAACAATCTCATGGAAGCTCAGGCTATTTTATATGCTGTGGAACAGTGTTGCTTGCGGGGATGGAGTAAGATTATCTATGAGTCTGATTCACAGGTGGTGGTGAACATGCTTTCTTTGCAAGAGCTTGAGAATGTTAGTTGGCAGCTGGCCACTATTGTTAAGCAGATCCTTTTCTTCTCTTCCTCTTTTCAGTTCATTAGGTTCACGTATATTCCTCATGAATGGAATACAACTGCTGATTGTTTAGCCAAATGGGCTTCTAGTCATGATCCGGGTTGGAATATTAGGGATAGGAGGCAATTGTCCTTTGAGATGGTGCAAGAATTTGATGATGTTGTTGCTCAGGATCGAGCTCCTTGTTGAGCTCTCCTTGTTGTATTCCTTTGTCTTAATAAATTTTTACCCCTCTTTTTTTTTTTCTGTTTCTTTTTTTTGAAAAAAAAAAAATATTCCTATTGGCAAATCTCTCAATTTTTTATTCTAAATATTATTAATATTTTTTCATTAGTTTCAAATCATAATATTTTTTAATAAAATATTGCCAAATCTCAATAATAATAATAGGAATTTCATTAATCACCATGGAATATTACAAATCAAAATTGAACTTTTTTTACCTCATGGAATATTATGAGGATCATTACATATAATTTAAATCAATGGTGAAAACTAAATATTGGTGATATATCCCTAAATTAACTCATAATTATAATAATTATTGGATAGTTCAATTTAATTTCTCCAATAATATATTATATTTAGGTGACTCAAATCTAATAATGTAACAAATATTTTGGCAAATATTTGATTTAAATTTTTCAATAAAATAAATTATTGCGCAATTTTAAATATTCTAGAACTAAATTTATAAACCTATGGCAATTTATGTTGTATCAAATCTTAAACTATTAGCCAAACTACTAGCCAAAAAAATCTAAAATTAGCCAAATTGCAAATATTAGCCACTAAAAAATAACTTGCATAATTGGGAGGTAGTTATTAACCATAGAAAGCTAGTTTGTTAAGCTCAAGTCTATATAAGTAATCATTTTACTTTGTAAAGGGAGAACTTTTTGGATCTTAGGGAATTAGAGAACACTTACATTGGAGTCTTGATAGTGAGGCAATTTTTGGAAAGTGAGTACTGATCTTTTCCTTGTAATCATAATTTTTCCTTATGTCCTTTCTATAAGGAAATAATGGAAAAACATTTTTGGTTCTCTCTCTAAAAATTCAAATTGTTGAAGTGTTTATTCCTTTTATAATGTGTTTTTTCATTGTATTATGCAAATGTTCAGTTATTATTGAATCAACATTGTGTTAAAGATAGTGTTCAAGCATAGCACCTGATTTCTCTTATTAAAGGTCTAATTTAATTTGGAAAAACATTGACATCATTTGATGCATTCATCATCAATAGCTTCCCTTCAATCTTTCATGGTTTGAATACATTTTTATTGAAAAATCAAAACTTATATCATACAAGGGAGCTACCCCTCTCAAATGCTCATGAAGAATGTAATCTGATAGTGATCGGTTGCAATCTCTCCAACTACTGGCACAATTTTCATTGTTCATAGGAACAATAGGGTCAATTTAAGAGAATATACTTATCAACATGTTTTTATTTTGTTTTCATTTTCTATTTATTATGGCCTCTATTTGGATTGCAACAAATGTTTTTTTTATGGATGAATGGATTTGGAAATTTGTTATCCTTATCAAAAAATTGGCCACTATTGAAGAAACCTCACTACTATTTGCATCTAGCATACATTTTATTCTATTTTAGTGGAAATTTGGTTTTGCAAATTCATGCTTGTAAACCCTTTACTTGACATTAATTAGGAGGAGCTTTTGTTACATTTTGTGTTTCCTAACTATGAAATGTAATTTTGTATGCTTAATTTATGGTTGGAAATTCTAGACAATCAAGTGGGTAGTGTTTTCTCTATTGTTCAAGCTTCAAATATTTGTAGGATTGTGAATTGGCCAACATTTTTTAAGAGGATAGGGACTTTTCTATAATTTAGGCTTCAAAAAATTCCCATAAGTCCCTAATGTGATCCTTTGAATAACAAGATGTTTCTACATTAAATTTGTCATAAAATTTTCTCTGCATACTATTAGCTATAAACACATACTTTTACAGTGGCTTGGCCCCTTACTTTTGCATTTTTACACAATAGAATGGACACTTAGACACCTAAGCTTCTTCGTCCTCCACCATGGTTGCAAATTTGTCAATTTAGTTTTAGAATCATCCATTATTTCGATGCAAAGATTTTCTTAAAATGGTTGTTCTTGGACAAAGTTGGTGACAAATAAAGCTCTCCCTTGCAAAATATTTGTATCTTGCCTTCTTTTTGGAGTCAACCTCTCCCAACACCTGCCCACCAAACTATTTTTTCATCCATCATATGACTTTCAGAGTTATTAACTTATTAGCCATGCATCGTGGATCAATATGGTTGTTACCAATTTATAAAAATAGGAAAAAATGTATATTACTTTTATTTTTTAGCACAAAATTTCAAAGGTTTACTGCCACAATGCTATACAACAATAATCAAGAACAACCTTCAAAAACATCGCCAAGCCTTATGATTTTTATGTTTTGAGTTAAATTGAGTGATTGTAAAATGTTCAATAGATTCATATAAATAAATAAATAAAACATTGGAACAAAAAATCTATGAGAGAACACCTACTTTTACTAGTCAATGATCATCTTGCTAATGCTATTTGAAAAATATTTATTTAAACTTCATATTTCTCTAGAATTTTTTTTCTAAATTTTGTTTAAAATATTATTTTTTATCATTTTTTTTTTTTTTTAAAATCCTAAATGTAATTATAATGTAATTTCATGGATTTAAAATTTATATTTCTAACTTTATTTACAAAAAATTAAATATTAAGTTAGTCTAATATTATAAATAAATGAAAATGTAAGTTTACAAGTTTGATGTCTTCTACACAACAAATGATCAAAATTATTTAAGGCTTATTAAGTTTGTCTCCAAAATAATGTAAAAATAATAATTCAAACATATTGTAGTTGCCAACATAAAATTTTGTATATGTAATGCAACTTTACTAATTTGAAAAAATAAATATTTTATTAAACTTATGGCTTAAAACTACTATCCTACATGGGAGGCTTTCTGTTATATTTTAATTCCAAGCACTAACTTTGTTAATTGCATACAATGCAGATATAATTACCATTCATAAAGACATGACAACACAAGACTATCACTTAAAATGTTAAAACATCTTAATAATTGTGCTTTGTATCTACTCTATTCCATAAAATATAGTATTATTTTAGGACATGACTCAAGCTCACTAAGAGCTCTTCTTGTATTCAAATATAATTCTTACATTTGAAACAATATAATTAAATAATAAAAATGTTTTTGAATCATTTATATCTAAGAATAACATCACAATAAATCTTTCTAAAGATTTTTTGTCAACCCAATACCACTTTGAAATGTAGAATGTATTTTAAAGATATAACTAACCATTATAATATTTATGTAAAATTAGTGAATTTTTTTAAGAAACAAACAAAAATATTACATTTTTCATTTTTCATTTTTCATTTATTTAAACAAAAACACACCAATCTAATTAAGGGGATAGGCTGATCTTCTACAAAAAAAAAAATGTAACAAAGACAAAACAAAGTCAAACTATTTCATTTCCAAATTCACCAAAATATAGTTTTTTTTTTTTTTTTAAATTGTTGTTTTCAACTACAAATTAAGCAGATCATAAAGATCAATTTTTTTTAAAAGTCAATGATGAATATACTTCCACTCTGAGCTTGGAAGCCCGTATTTAGTTTCTTATGACTGAAATAGTTTACCCATCATGAAAAGATGGTTTCCCATTCATGGTGTATCATGGTCTTTGATTCTTTGCATGACTCTCTTCTGCTACACCAGACTACACTCTTTCTGTTGCACCAGACTACACTCTTTTTGCATGATCTTCTTTTGTACTCTTTTTTTCTAATCTTCTTTTGTACACTCTTTTTTATGATCTTCTGTGGTTTGAAGTGCTCCCAGTATGACTTCGCACACCTACTATCCAATTGCATGGAAACTCAGAACACCCACTCTATTTGCCAAAACTAATCCGTAGATGAAGTCCATTTTCAACAATATTGCCTTATATTGTCCACTTCTGTACAATTCTGAATGTATTTATCAGCTCCAGTAGAGTTTGCGAAAAATGAAATAGGAAGAACGTTCTTTGCGGTATCCAGTCCTTAGTAGCAGGCATGGGGAAGATATTTTTGTGAGTTTCTATGGAGATGAAGGTGAGCCCTTTTGTTATTTGGAAGGAATTTTTCAGCGCCCTTTTTTTTTTTTGTAATTCTTTCTGAGCTTTGAAATGTAATAATTTATTTATCTTTCGAAGTCTTGTGACGATGTACTAGGTTTTTTATTTTCTTACATCATGTTTAATGCATTACTATCCAAGAAAAGGTCCTTTTTAAGGCAACTGGAATGGGTTCAATGCTTGAACACTATAAAGAGGAATCTGATAGATGTTAATGATTCTCTTTCTTTCTGCTTGCTTTTAATTTTCTGAGGGGCATATCTGTGACTTTGTAGGAGTGGCACTACTTGTATTCAAATGAGAATACCGTTTTGAACATCAACCTTCCTTAGATCTTGTGTGAGATATGAAGAAATATATTTGAATTTTTATAGTAAACATCTTTCTCTACTACGAGTTGTTCAACATGGACATGAAGACAACAAATTTCACCCACAGTTGGGTCACCTAAAATGAGTATTTTGTAGTCATGCACTCTTTAGAATATTGTTCACTTTTTTAATTTTGCGACTTTCCAAAACTACCATCGGGAAGAGCTTTCAAGATCTTAATATATGATGGTTTCTTCATTACCAGGACCCACTTTGTACTCCTCTTATTTGAAGACTTATAGTTGAACTTTTTAGAAGCTTCAAGAATTTTGTTTTCATGAACATACTAAAAGTATACTATATATTGTTATCCAACTTAACAAAATGGTAGCATACACAAGCTGGAGGAGGTCAAAGAATAGGTGAGACACATTGAGGCTTCAAGGAATGGGAAGGATGCAAACAGGAGGAAAGACTCAGCTAACAGGCTCAACCTGGCGGAAAGAAGGGTACACAACCTGGAGAACTACAATCACAACCTTGCAAACTGGATGATTTCTTTGTTAAGCTCCATAAACAACAACATCCTCTCTCTTACGGGCTAGATCAAAGACAGGGAAATGCAAGATGACAAGGAAGGAAAAGACAGGGAAGAAGCCAGAACAGAGGATGACTCTGCTAAGGACATCATCGTTCCTGATCTAGACAAGGGAGACCAAAGGGTGAAATAGCTGGAAGTGGAGGAGAATCAACTGGCCTTTGAGGCTGCTCAGGTTATGCAAGAGCTAGAGCGAAAGAACGAGGAATAACGCTCGCCTGTTCTTTTGGTTTTCCATGTCTTTTGGCTTTTGTTCTGGCTTTAGGCCAGTTGTTCCTGTCTTTTTTCCTAGTCTTTTCTCGGAACTTTTCTTTTTGGCTAGGATTTATCCTTATTATCAGCCTCTAAACTTATACTTTTTTGGCTAGGCTAACGCTTATTATCAGCCTTTTATGTTTTAACTACCGAGTTTCAGAATCCCTGTAAAACCTGTTTATCTAATCAAAAAAAAAATGGTAGCATATAGTATTGTGTAGTTTCAAGGTACTATATAGAGGATAAGTACTGCAGTGATATCTTTAAGAAGGATTTCTGATATGTAGTATTTGAGATAGTTGGATCTAAAATTTTGGTTTCAGATGCATTGGCTCAGTTTACTTATACATACAACATTCTCTTGTTGTGCTTCTGAATCAATACATACACATTCATGTTCATGTTCATGATTACTTATATTTATTGTATAGCTTGTCATTTCATGTATCTATTTATAAATTCTATTCCAAAAGGTGGTTCATTGGTGGTATTTTTGTATGTGATCTGACCGAAGTTATAGTATATGCAAGATCACCAAAAGGTGTGGAAGTCACCACCCTTGTGATCAGCAAAAACAATCAAAGAGATTTAAGATATAACTAAGGGTAGTTATAGCATGATAAAAAATTATTATTTTTTCTTTTAAAAAAATGAATCAATCTTATTTACACAATTAATGTCTAATTAAAATCTTTCTTTGATTTTCTATCCTACCGACATATCTCTTGAACCTCTTTTGAGGTTACATTTAGCATATTTGTTAGCTTTTAATCAATGTTTCTATTCATTGTTTTGTTTTGATTTTTAGGTATATAGAAGGTAAAGGAAGGAGACATTACTCTAGCACTGGCTAAGAGACTTGATACAATTCTCAAAGTAGTTTTGTTTCTATAAAAATATTTGTGTCTTAAGATAATTTAGACTCTATATTCATATTTATGTTTGCCACACATGTGAATTATTAATTAATGATGCTGGTGTCTAGAGGTAACATAGAATGTTGACAATATGGATAAGTTGATGGCTAAGAGACTATCATCTCTTTGCTTTTGGATGTTAAGGTTTTGGCATCCAAAATAGTGAGGGCTTATTCTCCTCTTCTAAACTATCAAATGTTAAAGGTGTGTAGAAAAAGTTTAATCTGTTCTATGTTAGAGATTATAATTGAAAGTAAAATAAATATCATTTTGAAAAAAATAAATAAGATAATAATTATGTTTATGTAGTTTACTTTTTTCATTGGTTTGTTAATTTGAACTTTTCTCTTTTTCCCTTCATCTCTTTTGTCCAATAGTTCAACTTTTTAAAATAAATCTCTAAACTTAAAACTTGAAATATTATCTAAGTCATAAGACTACCTAAATTAAAATAATTATAAGATATTTCAGCAATAGTGATGTTTAATAAAAGCTCATCCTTAATTGATTAAAATTTTAAAAAAATTAGATGGAGTGACAAATTGGGGCTTTTTTGGTCAATGGTAGAATTTTATTTCATATAAAATTAAAAGTGTACAATCAATAATCAACAAGTTTGTTTCATATTTTGGCATTGTCAGAGGGACAAAATTATTTAGTAAAATAACTAATGCATAATGCAGGGATGTAAGGTTTAGCTGCAATAGTCTCTCAAAACATTTTTTTCATTTTAAATTGAGATTTACTTTTGAGTTTTCTAGAAATGTACAATTGTGATCCCAAATTTTTAGTATAATTTGGATATATTGGCAATGCAGCTCTTAATTTTTTGCTACTTGCTGCTCATTTGCATTCACTTCTACAGTCAATTGTAGTAGCCCCTTAGCTAGTATTCATTGTATCCTCTAGCAGAAATAAATCATCCAACATGCTTGAAAGACTACAAAACAAGAAAAAATTGATAATAAACATGACCACCAAGTAAATCCTTAGTAAATAATAGTAAAAATTTTCTGATGATTTACATATGTAACAAGCTATACATTGAATATTAGCTAGTTACATTATGATGAATCACTTACAATTTGTTACTATTAAAATGTATACCTTGCTAGTGGTGTGATTCATCATGATAATTCCTAATCATTTGAAGCTTTGAGAAATCTTCATTGTGCTCTTCCATGTAATGCACAAAGGACTTTCACCACCTTTTTTAAAAAAAAGTTGCCATTGGAAAGTAGAAAACTCAAATGCTTTCATCTAACAAAAAAAAAATCAAATCACAGCAATGGTCATATACATTTTATCCCACTTAATGAACCGATCCAAATACAAATATAATACATGAATTCATATTCATATATCTACCTTCCAACAAGTCAATATATCAGTATGTTAGCATCTTTAAATGATCCATCAACTCCTCATTCAAGCATGAAACCTACCTGAAAGCAAGTCACATGAAAAAAGATGTAGATATAAAGAAAAGTGTGGTGAAGAAGGAATAGCAAAGGCTCATCAATGGGCATGAAACACTCACAAAAAATGGTCAACATGAATAATTAAATTGTAGGGAAGGAGGTGTCACATGACTCATCAGCTACATAGGAATAAGTAGAGGAGAAACCTTAGGAGCATTTCCATAACTTCTTGCAGTGTATTAAAGGAGTTTGCCTCCTCAGAATCTAATGCTTCTAGTTCTCTTCATTCCTCCAATTTTTAAATGTGTAACTTTTCCTACAGAAAAGAAATTGTGTCATAACAAAAACATGCACTTAATGCCCAATTAAACACATCAAGGAGAATGTTGTCACCTGTTAGAGTGAAGATAGGTACATGCAGATACATTGAATGACAAATCTATTATTTTTTCAACTTCCACTACCACATTTGTAAATTTCATGTTTATTTTTTCTACAATTTTCCACAAAAAAAATAGAAAAAATTGCTAGGGAAAAAATTGCAAGCAATAAAAATTTAGAAGCAAAATAAATAAAATTCAGTTTAATAGAAAAAATGGTTCCAACTATAGGATAAATGATTTTTTTTGAAGCTTTCACATTCTTCAATATTCAACTAAAAGGAAAAAATATAATTAAAAACTATAGTCTCCTACCCTTAAGGCAGGGACTAATAAATATATATTATAAAGATTGATGCATGTGCTTGGAAAGAGATAATTACATTTAGAGCTACCACTAAAAGAAAGATGCCCAAAAAGCATCGATATCTTGACTTTTTCCTTATAGATGCTCAAAAAGATTTAATGGTTTTTCATTTATGCAACACCTTTTGTTTTCACCTCTATTTTATTTTTTTAAAATCTTCTCAACATGTGAATTTTAGTCCTTTTCAATGTCACAAGCTCTTGGACTTGATAAAATTAATGAAAAATATAGTCGACATCTTAATCAGGGGTAGTTGAAGATGAAACTATACCAACCAATGTAGATAATCAAACTATCTACTCTTGACTAAGGAAAATTTTGAAACATATTCTTCCAATTAAAGTCCATATTTGTGGGCCAGAAAAAAATGTAGCTAGCAATATAAATTTCATGGGATAAATTTGAATTTTAACAAAACATATTATGCCTAGTTGAATAACATAGTTGATGGATTGGATAACTTGTAGAGAACAACTATTACAAGCTATGCATCTTCTTGACTAGGAAAAGAAAAAAACTTTCATTTAAGTGTTCCCTATACCACACATGGCTTCAAATTGACCAACATTATTTTAATCTACAAAAGATATACACAATAATGGTCAATGCATGAATATAAATTATTTGATAGAGGATATCTATAAAATTCAAGAGGGATTATCTTTCTAATTTCTCTTATTATCCTTTTTTATGCCTAGACATGACAATATGTAAAAAATCAATTTTTTTGGTTGAAATTAGTAGTAGAAAAGAAGTTGGGGATTTGATATACATAGTACCTCAAGTAAATTTCATTGATATTATTGATAGAAAGATCATTGAATACTATTTATAAATGTACATGATGGTGTCTGTACCACTAGTATGGATTCCCATTTGAGATCACCAACTTTATACCATGGCAATTAATTGAGAAATAAAATTTAAGAGCTATCAACCATGTCCTAGACTATCAAAATTGACCAAGGCACAATCATAGTCTCATCCCTTATAATATTTATTTGAGTAGATAAGTTTTAAGATTGTTTGAAAGTTTTATACAAATTCATGATAATAGATATACATTGTCTTTTATTTTGATATTGAAAGAGAACAAAAATGGGCTAAAGTTTTGTACAAAAACTACATGAATGCAGTTGATCCCTATTCTATATTTAGAATGAAGTCCCTCCCCAAAGGCTCTAAGAGATGGAACTTCATTGCTAAAATTCGTGACCTTATTTGTAGATACCTTACTTGGGATGCAGGGATAGGGGACAAAGACTTCTTTCGGGAAGATTCCTGGGATGGGTATCCCCTAGTAGACAACTTGGTGATCTTAGAAAGCATCAAACATTATCTAACTAATTCTTTGGGAGATAAGGTTAGTGACTATAAAACTAAATCTTTCTCTAATGGATTCTTTAGATGGGAATGCAAGTCAATTGATAATCTAGATATAGATTCAACTACAAAAAAGGTTTTCAAAGAACTTCTCTACAATAGGAAAATCAAGCAACTAGAATGAAAGGAAAACTTCATATGGGCCACTCCTAAAGATTGGAGATATAGTGTTAAGAATGGATACAGATTCATCATTGACTCCTTTGACTGGGGAAAGGTAGACATCCCATTGAATCTTGTTGGGATGTATCATGTCTACCCAAGGCTAGTTTCTTTCTCTAGCTAGCTACTCAAAATAGAATTCAAATAGCTAATTATTTAAAAAAGATAGGTTTTGAGAGTTAATCAAGATGTGAGTTATGTAGGCAAGAGAGTGAAGATACTAACTACAATCTATGTAAATGTTCATACTCCCAACTTTTTTTGGATTGGCTTCGAAAGAGGTTAGGCTGGACAAATCCTTTGCCTAATTCCCTTTCTAAAGTCCTGAAAGGATGGCCTTCTAGGCCTCCAAATGATGTTTATAATAAAATCTAGAATATTAGTCCTTGTATTCTGATGTCGGAACTTTGGAAAGAAATGAATCAAATAATTTTTTGTAAAATGGATATACTATCTGAGGAAATCCTTAAAAAAATTGAAGTTTGTATAGTTGAAACCTTAAATTCTTATCTCAGGAAAATTCAAATTGGGGAAGGTTCCTTTTCAAATTAGGATGGTTTTATAAAAAAAGAAATAGACAAATCTTATTAATCACCCTTTTATCTATAAAAAATGAACAAAGAGGCTAGGGAACTCTGCAAATGGACTTTAGCTTTGATGGGGTGGACCGAGCTAAATTTATTTGGGGCTTTTAGAGGTAACCCTAGTATTGCTGGTGTTGGGTGTATCCTCAATAATGCTTCTAGTAGGTGGATCACTAAAAGAGCTAAACCTTTTGACCCTAGTAGTAATACCCTTGTGGAATTAGAAGCCTTGCAAGTAGAAATAAAAATATATCTAGATTTAGGATGTACAAAGACCATCATCAAAGGTGACTCCTAGATTGTTCTTAATGCTATTAGGAAGTGATCAATGCCAAATTGGGTCCTCAACTCCAAACTAGAGAAGTTCTTAACATTATGGACCATTTCTCAAATATTCAAATACAACATATTTTCAAGGAAGGCAAGAAAAAGGTGGATCAATTAGAAAATAAATTCACTGATGGGGAATTTTTCTAATTTTCAATAATATATAGTCCTAAGTGGCTACTTGGAAATTTTGTGTTGTTTCTTTCTTTTCTTTTTCCCTCTTGCTTTTATTTTATATTTTATATGCTTTATTTGCATAATCAGCCTGATAGATCAACTTAGGTAGTTATTTTAATTATGTTAGAATGATATTCTAAATAAAGTTTATAATATATCCTAGTAGCAATAAACAACCAATATAGATCATCTTGAAGTATAGGCATCAGACAAATTATTAGGTATGGATATAGCTGATTTAGCTTTTCATAATCACTTAGTGATTTAGGCATGAAATCTTTAAGGAACCTTTAGTAGTATAGTGTGTTATAGTGAAAGATACTTAAGTAAGCATCTTATATCTATTAGGTAGTTTTTTTTGGCTTTTCTAAGTGTATCACTATCCTCTAATTATGGATCCTCTCCATCCACATTATGGAAAGATCAAGATGATGTTGAGACAATGATACTTCTGATGTAGGCAAGTGTCTCAGATGTTCTAGTGATTTCTTGAGCTATCTCTTTCACCTTATATTCAACTTGGAACTTTTCTTTGTCATCTATTGCCCTAATTTTTCCATGGATACTTTCATCAATGTTTTTCACACCTTAGAGGTTTGTACTATGGCCTTATGTGGCAATGTTAAGCCAGAAAGGTGGAACAGGGTGCTCAAGCCAATAGATGGGTTGAAAAGAATTGTGGTGAGTAGGGTTATAGGTGAAGATTTTTTCAAGTATGACTTCTCATGGAGAACTAATAGTGACATCATAGAAACCTTCATTGGGTGTATGGCTAGGGCTAGGATTGACAAGTGGGACATGGTGAGACTTTGCCTAAACATTTTTGATCCCATCTGGTGCATAGGGCTAGAAGAAGTGATCATGAATCTAGATGATAAGCTTAGTCTACCCCTCCTTGAAGAGTATATGGACCATCCTCTAGGGAACTTCAAATTGGCTATTGTTCCACAAAGACCTGCATTGGTAATAAATGATCTTTTAGTCTTTAATTAGGTATGGCCCAAAATGGAATCTAGTTTACATTTTCTCATTCGGTGGAGAGGGGTAGTGGTGGATGCTAGAAGGGGATGACTTAGAAGCTATCTTTATTTGTTCAATTCTTATGTCCATCCAGGTGTAGAGTTGGATGATTTGGATGCCCTAGAATTATGTACACCCCATATCAAATTATCTAGCGGGGTTAAGTTCTCCTTGGAATTCCCTCCACATTTTCAGTCAATTCTCCCTAATGACATTGCTAAGGTCATTATGATCTTATGGAAATATTAGGGCAATATGGATTCTTAGAAAGGTCTATCAGTTTCTTTTGGTTATCCTCCTCTATTATGTTATGTATCTAGTATCTTGGTTAGCATTTTGTTAGTATATGTAGTTTCGTGAGTTTGGGAGTTTTTTTTAAGTTGGCTTGTTTGATAGCTTCTTGTTCAAATTTCTCCTTTTGTATATCTATAATTCAATGAAATCAATATATAAAAATGTTTTATTATGATGCTATTTTGTTCTTGTCCTCAGAATATGGTTTGATCTCACTCTTATGTCATTTTAAGTTGGATTTGCATGAATTCTAAATGGGTCTCTATATGGCTGTGAGTATAGATTGGAAGAACATAGTTCCTAAGTCTAGTTCAAATTGGTAAGAAGGTAGCAGTGTTCAAAAGCTTTTAAAAGATAGAACAATAGATTTTAAATGTATTCTAGATAATATTACATTAAAATAAATCCTATACAAAAGATACTTTAATAGGATATCAATATGGTATTTAATTATAATTCCTATGATATTCATTGTGCAGATCCCCTTATAATGCTATGCTCTTGCTTATGACCTTCGGTATTGTTTCGAGTTTGTTTATTTCTAGCATCCTTCTTGTCACAATGAATAGAATCGATTTAAATTGTTATAGCACTAAATAGAGATAGTTGATTTGGTATTTTGTTCCCTATTGATATAGTTTGGATCCATTATTTCTCTCTTTATAATTTAATTAAATTTTTTGATGGTTTGTTTAATTATTAAATGATTTGGAACTCACATAGTTGTTGAAGTTGATAAATGATCAACCCCATAGCTCCCAAGAATCACTTGCATGCAAACACCTATTATAGAAGAGAGAAGAAAAAGGCTATGGAGGCTTGAATAGCTAGATCCATAGATGAGACATTCTTGATGAGAAGAAAAGAAGATTGCTATAAAAAAAATGAATTATCTCGAGTTCATGTTTACAATGAGAGATCATCATTACAAAGGAGATCAAAACCCAAAAAGGTAAGTAAAACACTTTAGGGTATTTAATAATTACAAGATAATTATTAAATATTGCAAGAGTATTTATTCTAGATTGTATCATAATAATTAATAAAAGAAATTAATTATTATATACCTAAAGTTTAGCTTAAGTAGACTATGTTTAATTAGAAAATATCTAACTACTCTAACACCCCCCCTTAAGATAAACTTAGGGAGTAGCTAAAAGCCTAGAATCTATTACTAAAAGAGGATTTGGGTCCCGACAAATAAAGCTTGATGAGGTACTCAAGGACAACCAAATATCTACCAAATAGAGAGATTAAGAAAAATAAATAAGAAAAAATCTACTTCAAAAAGAGATAGTTGAAAACCTAGTGAAGGACCCAAGAAGCCTCCAACTAAACAAATGTGCTAGAAGAAAGGAACAAAGAGTGATCATGAAGAAAACCACTAAAGCATGAAGAAGCTTGAAACTTTGTCAAAAGGAAACTACTGATCTATAGAACCTCCTCTAAAATAGAAGGCTACAACCAAAGTAGGAACAAAAAGAAGAGTGTCTATATGGTAAATGATTCATCTCACTAAAATGCATAGGTATCCAGCCACTATATTTTCCTAGTACATAGGATCAAATACTGAATACATAGATCACCCTATCAAATCAAGGAAGCATTAGAAACAATAGAAGACCCCCCTAATGTAGACAGGGTGAGCTAATAGGTAACTAAGAAAGTGGGCTCAAATTCTCCTACCAAATGAATCAAGAACATCGAGAGTGAGGAAGAGGTACAAATACCTCTAAAGGGATGTGTCATCAACACATCATGGGGCTAATCTCATGGAAGGTACACTCACTTAGCAAAGGAAGAGGGCACTAAAAGGAACCCACTATCCCCCCTATGGCACTTTCTAATGTAGTGTGAGTACAATAAGTCACAATGATGAAAAAGATCCTGAAAAGAAAGGAGTGGCACTTTATCTTAGTCTGTTTGCATTAAACATGCTTATAAATGATATCAACAATGATAAAAATGGGCAAAGAGCTGATACAACAAATAGTATAGCCCAAAATAAGAGATCCGATGCTATGAAAATGATCCCTAGAATTGAATTACCAAAGATATCCACCGTAGTGCAAAAAAAAAAAAAAAATGATAGAAAGAGCATGAATTAGAATCTGGAAGAAATTACAACATTTCTAAAAAGTATATGGAACCATCTTTCCAAAATATAACATTTTCAAAAAGAAAAGATGTGATGCTCACGATATGCTCTCCAGAGTGAAAAATAGAACTTTGGACTTTGACAGGAGAAAAAAGCATCAAAAGAACATGAAAACTGAAAACTATGTATACCACAATGATGACCTCAGAACTAGCTTTCCAACAATATCTTATTTGCTAAAAATGGAATTTGTATACCTAAGATATGAGTAAAAAAGTTAAGGTAGGTCCAAACAGAGGCCAAGGAGGTGACAAGAAGAGCTGATGTGGTGTTGATGTTAGCAAGTGATAAGCCAAAATTTGATCATAAAATAGCTGTGAGGCAAAAAAGGCCAAAAAATGAACCCTATTTAGAAAAAATCTGACTACCAGAAACATAGAGCTAGGCAAAGGGCTTGTGTCAGAAGAAAAATCCAATGGCCAAGAAAAGTATACACCATGTACTCTAATCTAAAAACCAATGTCAAATTTGATACCAAATCTCTAATGAGTAGAACAAGGGCATGAATATTTGCCTCTCTGATACCATGTTGAAGTTGATAAATGATCAACCCCATAGCTCCCAATAATCACCTACATGCAAAGACCTATTACAAAAGAGAGAAGAAAAAGGCTATGGAGGTTTGAATAGCCATATCCATAGATGAGACATTCTTGATGAGCAAAAAAGAAGATTGCTATAAACATTGAATTATCTCAAGTTCATGTTTAGAATGAGAGATCATCCTTATAAAGGAGATCAAAACCTAAAAAGCTAATATAAAACACTTTAGTGTATTTAATGACTACAAGATAATTATTAAATGTAGGAAGAGTATTTAATATAGGTTGTATCATAATAATTAATAAAAGAATTTAATTATTAGATACCTACAGTTTAGCTTAAGTAGACTAGAGTTAATTAGAAAATATCTAATCACTCTAACAATAGTATGATAGTGTCTAGTGTGGAATCTCTAGTTCTCAGAGTGCATTAAGCTATTTTAATTAAACAAAATTAAAATAATCTAATAAGTTTTCTCCAAATTTTAATCCTATCATAAGTTAAGAAGATCAGTTAAATAATTGATAGATATTTAATGGTGATCTGGTTAGATTGTAGCCTCCATTGTAAGATTTAATCCTTTATTAATAATTATATTGATCTAAGAAGGCTGTAATATTGCTTGATTTCTTAGATGGATATGGCATTAGGCATCAATATTTTTGCTACATGCCCTACATCCGGCTATTTGTTTCTTTTATTCTCCTTTTCACTTCTCTTGCTCTTTATTTCCTTGTTGACTGTGAGTCTATCACTTCGGATCTTCTATCCTACCATCTCCCTACTTGGCTTCTTTGGCATGTGTGCAATCCCCCTCCCTTGGTCCCTATAACTTTGAGTTAGTCAACTTCTACAACCTATTTTTTTTGTCATCTCTTGCTCTCTGCATCCTAATGATGGATCACTTGGTATGATTTGAAACATTGATGGTAAAAAATCTTTACACAATTGAATCCAAAAATATATCAATTTATTTTTGCTATGGATTGTGGAAATTTGATCTCTTTAATCAATATTTTTATTCTAAGGATACATAGGATCAAGTAGGTCTTGTAATTTATCATTCAAAATCTTTTAGCAATGTGTGAACTGATCATGGCTATCATAGAGGGTTAATAGCTAATTAGGATTGTCATCTATATTAATTATTAACAATACTAATGAATTCATGGTAAGTGGACTTCTGTTTAACTGTTTTCTGAAGCTACTAAAAAAACAACAATGAAAGGGTGCCTACAAAGTATCTAAAGCTTTGGTTGGATATTTTGGAGCAAATTATGTTTGATTGATTTAAATTTCTCTAGAGTGGTCATACTTAGATAAGGATTCTTGTCCACCTCATTTGTAATAAATATTCATTTGTGAGACTAGGATATGACCATTTTATAATGTAATAATAAAGTATTAAGGTCCTAGGCAAGACTGGAGGTTTTCTTCTCTATCTTTTCCTACTAGTGCTCTTTTGAATGGAAAAACCTATGCTATATAATTTTATTTAAATTTAATCAAACACTTCATCCATTTACCAACTTAAAAAATTAAAATAAAAGAAATTATATATAAGATATTTTTTATTAATTTAATAAGATTAATAAATTATTTATGAAAATAACTAATTGATATTTTTAATTATCTACTCATATTACTACAACTAATTTTAATTTCTATTCTACTTATACTCATTCATAAAGTTATCTTATTTTACATATTTATATCACACAATTCCTCTAAATATTCAAGTGTTTCTTCCTCCTAATTATTGAGTCTAGTTATTATACATTCAAAGATAATTATTTATTAACTTGGAAAAGAGGGAAGTATTATTAATTTTCCTTTTTTCAAGATGTAAACTTAGAAAACCAATAATTTTTTTGACATGAAACACATGACGCTAACTAATTTTTCACTGAAATAGTATTTGAAATAAAAATAATATAACATTACATGTCGTGTGTGAGATGATATGTTTGGAATTTTAAATATAAAAATTGTGTCTTTTGTACTCTCAATTTAACCCCTAATGTACATCATTGAAAAAAAAAAATAGTAATTTGAAAGTATATTTGAAGCCATGTATTGAATAACTTTATCATAACTATATTTAATTTCTCATCTAAGATCACTCTTTGTTAATTATTCAAAATGAAAAAAGCCTAGCTCATCTCCCCATTTGTTTCAATATTTCCATGTTCTAATGATATACTATGACATTCTATTATTTATTAGGCTATGTTCACATACATTCATCCATGGTTCTTATATTCTATGTCATTTATTTTGCATCATCTCTATAATATTCAGGACCAATTTTGCATTCCCTAAATCTAACTCTAGATTCTAATTTTTACATTCAAAAAATAATTTCTTATTAATTTAAAAACTAGGGGAGTATTATTAATTTCCAATTTTTTAAAGTTATTCACTGAAATGATTTATGACATATTAAGAAAATATAATTTTATAGGTCATACATGAGATGATGATATGTTATAAATGTTAAACAAAAAATGAGTATTTATTAGATGCTCATTTAAACCCTTAATATACATTGTTTAAAAAAATAATAGTTCTTTCAATGTAGATTTGAAGCACTATAGTCTTTTCTATTGTCATGTCTTGAGTATTTTTTATCACAACACTAGATATAATTTCTCATCAAAGATTATTCTCTGTTAATTATTTGAAAGAAAAGGAGCCCACAGAAGGTCCCCTTTTAGCTCCATATTTTCTTGTAATTATGATATACTATGCCATTCTGATTATTTACTAGGCTAGGTCCACATACATTCATCCATGATTCCTATATTCCCCATCTTTTAATTTGTGTCATCATTATAATATCTAAGACCAATTTTGCATTCCTTCAATCTAATTCAAAAATCAAATTTTACATTTAAAATCTAACTCTTACCATTTTTTATTACCATTGGTAGGTTACTTTGCAATATTTATGTAATGATCTATCTAGTTGTGGTGTTCTAAGATAGTAAGGTTTCAATTAATGGCATTTTAAAGAAATTATTGAATAATACTTAACATTTATAATGAACATACAAATATTTTGATTTCGCACATTAAATAGAGTTCAAGTATTATAGTACAATCAATACCCATGCATCTTTATAACAATTAGAATACTCTTCTATTTAAAAGAGTTGGGACAATATGCTAAAAAAAAAAAAAAAAAAAACAAAAACACAATTTACAATATGATAAATAAGGCATAAGGTTATCTATTAAGAGTGTATGCTATTAAAAATGAAATCTCTACATTTTATCAAATATTATCTTAGTCATTATCTTAAGAATTATACAATTTTAGATTTGTACATTTACCTTTTTTAAACAAAACTCATTTAGGCATTGGATTCTTCTCAGCCTTCAATTTTTTTAAATGTAAATGAATTTTTGCAACATTAATCAAATTTATTAATGTATTTCAAATGTGAGAGGTGTATTGTTCACACATTGGGTGGAGCATCTTGATATCAAAAGAAACTAAAATATGTGAGAAGCTTTGATTCAGTCTAATGATAATGCTTAGCACGCTAGAGATTTAGAACACTTGCATTAATAGTGATGGAAGGCATAGAGGAATGCACCATGCTTGAGTCTTTGGCATACTTTAACAAACTTGTGCCTCTTGATTCTTTGAAGACTGCCCCACTTCACATAATAACTTTGTATTGAATTATATTGTATAGTACAAATTGTGATAGAATTATATTAGCTAACACACAATAAAGACTCAAGAGATCAACATCTAGTTGTAAACTACAATATTCCCTAATAAAGAATTTCAGATATAATTCTTCACACACTTAGCTCACTAATTTGTTGAACTCACATGGGAACAAACATGTGTGTAGAGAATTTCTCAAAATCTCATGGAGAAGCATGAATGAATTTCAATAGTTGTTTCATAGTGCAATCTCTAATCTTGTCTAGTTTTCCATCATGTATCATGATTCATAGTACTGTACGTGTTTAGAATCTCAACAAGTGTAAGAATTTGACAATGGCACAAGAAAACATATTAGTTAGGTTTTCACAACTGATCTTAGCAATTAATTAGAAGTTTAGAAGATTTTGGTTTCATATTATAAGTTGATAGTACAATGGCAAAGATTTGCCAGTAGCTATTGAGTTGTATATTGCACTGGCTAATCTCTAGATAAAATGTACCAATAAGAAAAATAAAAGTCAAACATGTTTTTTTTCTTCTTGATTTCTAAAAATATAGTGATTTTATCTCAATTTTGTTGTTGTTTTCTCATTGTTTTTTTGATTTTTTAAAATTTGGTCAACATTGCATTTTGTCGGAGGATAACCACATCCCAAAATAATTACCTAAGTGTTTCTTTCATAGGTTGTGTTGAATATATGATTTAATATTTTTTATAACATGTTTAAAATTTAGCCATTATAATATGAAATCTTATTACTGCATCTAAGTTTCTCACAAAGGATTGACAAAATTTAAAAGTATACATAAGCACATTAAAATTGTATAGGCATGGATATATTATTCCTTAACAATTAGATATATTTAACATGAAAAGGGAGAGGAGTCTAATTTTTAGTGATAATATTAGTTATTTATTATTATTTATTAACAAAGAATAAACATAAATATTTAGAGTCTTCTTGTATGTTAAACATATTTTTTCTAATGTTAATATTAAATTTATATTGATACATATTTCTTTAAGATGGATATATCTAACATGACTAAGGACAGGGGTCTAAGTGTTAGTGAAAATAGTTGTTCTCTAGTATAATTCAATTGCTAGAATCAAAATTACTAATTAGCAAAATTGTTTAGTTCAAGTGACAATGTTATATGCTATGACATTGATGTGGACATTTGTTTATAAATCTTGGATTTTTTGTCCAAATTTTGTGGCCTTAAAAGAAAATGATTAAATGTATTGAACATGAATTAGAAATGATCATCTTTTGACTCTTAGCATGTAAGATATCTCATTATGATTGTTGTTACTATTGAAAAGCCAAAATAATAACTATAATCACTTGACAAACATATAAATTAAGAATTAAAATTAATAAATAAAAATACAAAAACTTAATGTACCCTTAAGAACTTTGGGATGCACAAAATATACTTTATAGTTATTGACACCCTTCTCCCATATCAATATTTTAATAATTATGTATTTTTCTTTTGATCGTATATATTCAAAATTTTACATATTAGTTTAGTTAGTATGTATATTTAGGTATATTTGCAAATATTAAATTGTCAGAGTTTGTAACTACCTTTGATACCATGTAAGAATTTGTATCAAGCTCTTATAACTTGGAAGCTTTGAAGGAAATGAAAGAGCTTATGTGTGGAAATAAGTCAAGATCTAAATCTTAATGAATAGCATAAGAGGGACAAAATAATATCAAGAATTTTATAAATTATCAATGAATAATGCATGAAAAATGAATATAATGAATAAGTACAATGACCATGTGTTTCCATATATAGACAATACATTTTAAGTAGGAGATAATCAGATGATAACCTATCTCCTACACTAAGTAGAATCACATGTCCGCCAAAGGTTTACCATCCTTCATTGTGCAATGAAGCATGTGCAAGAATGTGTAATAGTGTGAGAATGCTAATATGATTAGTTCACTAAACATGGATCCTACACCAAGTACAAGATTAATATGCAAACTCATAGGTGTCTAATATGGATAATCATATGTAATGCATTATCCTAAGTAAAATGAACAAAGTTATAAGTAAGAATATTTGATTACACTAACACTCTCCCTAAAGTACAACTTCAAGAAGTTTGCCTAAAATAAAAATTATAGATGAAAATGCAAGATGTGTCTTGAGTAATAGGCCATGCTAGGTACACATGTACAATATGCAAGTTCAATTTCTCATAAAACAATGAAAGGGGGAAAGCCTCATGTGACAATACCTCCTCTAAGTATATAAAACAAAGATGCATGAATGGATGGAGGACTCAAGGCCCGCCAAGGCTACATACATAATTTATATATAGTAAACTATCCCACTATTAGAAGAAAATAATGAGACATGATATCCCATCGATAATAAATAATCTTCTAAAAACATGTTGAGTGTTTGAAGACAAAACATAGACCAATAATAGGGACAACTTTCTCCATCTAGGAAGAAGATATGCTAGGTACAAATATAGGAATGCTTCTCATTCTAGATAGGGATAAATAAGTAAAATACAAATAAATTATACTAAGATGTCCTTGAAATATTCTTATGTATCATTGTGTCCTTGGATAGTGATGATGCCACAAACCAATTAAGAACATATCCAATTATAATAGAAGGTAAAATGTAAAGAACCAATGACACCTAAGTGTGAATAAGATGTAAATTGTTAAATTTCTCCTATGAAGATACATTAATCCCCTCTTAATTTTATATCAAATGTTCCACAATCATATCAAGCTCAAAAAATGATCAAGTAGAGAATGAAGAATGGGGTGAGACTATTCCCTCACAAAAATTTATGAAATGTCATATTCATCAAATCAAAAATAAATTTCATTGTTGATGTCTCTTAAATATATAATGCAAAACTCCATAAATCAACATGCAATCTATTAAGAACTCATTCCATATACTATGTCTTGAAGAAAAAAAATATCTAGTTGTATTAAACCACAAGAATCTAAGATTGGAGGAATATAAGCGTCATCAAGGGAAAAAATGTAGAAGTATGCACAAGTAGAGAAGTAGGAGCTCTAGGCAAAGTATTTGGTTCATCAAAACTCTCAAGTTGACTATTTAATCCACTTTAAGGTATCATCATCAAAGGTAATATTAGATCTAGATCATTGGGTGCAAATAGGAAATCTACAACATATTGTGGTGCATTATATATAGTGTGTTTACAATTTTCATTTTCCAAATAAGAACCGAGTAGACTTTTGATCTTGATGATTACAACCACTTTAGTGGGGCGAGATTAGACCCATTAAATATGACAAGAGATCCAATTTAAATCCTAGCATTATAATGATAATAAATGGACAAAAATGACCTAGAACTGAGAGTAATATTTCTTCCAAAATAATGTAATAAATTGATAGAAAATATTGAAAATAGACTTTAAAATATGTTCATATGAGTCCAAAAAAATCCTCCAAAGTTGCAAAAACATGAATTGAAAGGGTAGAATCACCAAAAATAATATTTTTGCAAAATATATCCATCAAAACTATAAAATAAGAGACCTTTAAAAACTCAAAGAAATTCTACCCAAAATAAAAAATATACTAAGAAGGAGTTTGTATGACCAATATAGTCCAAATTCAATCTACAATAAAAAAATCCAAAATGGATAGGGATCCAATTTTTTCAAACCTTAATGACATCTGGAAAAAACTTGACTAAATTTAATAGTTACATAATTATATATAAAAAAGGTTTTCCCATAAATAATGGCTTGGCAATAATCAAATTGAGCATTGTTAATATTTATCAAAATGGTCACTAGATGCAATGGTGAGGTCAAATATTTGTTTAGGTGCTCCCAAAAACTACTTCTCCTTGGATATGAATCATGCCATCTAGTAAATGATCTTTCAAAAGAGGCTAATAAATGAATCCTCCATGGGGTCTAATAGCATTTAAGAATTTACATCTTGTTTTCATACCATATTATAATAATTTGTATGAAATCTCTAATACTATGTAAGAATTATTTTGATGCAATGATGAAAATTTTCATGAGACAACATGCAAATACCTAGATTCCCAAAGAATATAACAAAAGAGAAAAAATCATATGGTCAATTGAATCAATGAATAATGAACAATGTGTCAATGATTAATAAGTGCAATTTTGATGTTTCTACATATACAAAAAAGACATGATAACTAGTTGATCTACGAAAGTAATAAGCTAACACCCACAATAAGTAGAATCACATTCCAAGAAAGGTAGATTACCCTCCATTATAAAATGAAGCATACATGCAAACATGTAAAACATTGAGAGAATGACAATGTGGTAAATGGACTAAAGTTTGATCTCACACATAAAGTGGAATGTGCAAGAATAAGAGGTAAACTCTTAGATGTCTTATATGCAAACTCCTACATAATGCATTATCCTAAGTATGATTAAGTAAAGTCTAATTAAAACATTTAACTACACCAATATAAATTTTTTTTTTTAATATAATATAAGTTTAATTATAAATAATTTAATATCAATAATCATGAGCTAATTTTTTACAATTATTCAAGATTTTTTTGTTAATCGTATTATTTAGTTATTCAAAATTTTAGTTATATTTATATGGTATTAGTTTCATATATCTTTTTTGAATTCCCATACTATCATATTCCATTATTTTTGTTAATGTATATATTAATATAAATATTTTTAAACTATTAAATTGTTGTGATATTGCTATCAAGATTTAACTGTGTGATTTTGAGTCAAACTCATTGACCCGTATTTCATGAGTAGTAATTCAACATGAATAAATCTCTCATGAGAATAAATGGAACACTTAGCACTCATTGGATCTAGGTGATGCTCATAGGGGTGAAGCATTGGGACTTCGTGGGAGGTCACCCATCCTAGTACTACTCCAGCCTAAGTGCACTTAACTACAGAGTTCCCTTCATGGTTAAACCCAAAGCTTGCAAACCCATTTTTGAAACTTTCACTGAGTGTTGTGCCTTATGAACCATTCATTAGAAAGCCCCTTAAGCTCATCAATTGATAAGTGGGAGATAATTTCCATAGCAAGTCAAATTGTGATATTGCTATCAAGATTTAACTATATAATTTTGAGTCAAACTCATTGAACCATATTTCATGAGTAGTGATTCAAAATGAATCAATCTCTCATGAGAATAAATGGAACACTTAGAACTCATTGTATCTAGGTGATGCTCATAGGGGTGATGCACTGGGACTTCCTGGGAGGTCACCCATCCCAGTACTACTCCAGCCTAAGCTCACTTAACTATAGAGTTTCCTCCATGGTTAAAGCAAAAGCTTGCAACCCCATTTGCAAAACCTTCACCAAGTGTTGTCCCTTATGAACCACTAATTAGAAATCCCCTTAAGCTCATCAATTGATAAGTGGGAGATAATTTCCACAACAAGTCAAATTGTGATATTGCTATTAGGATTTAACTGTGTGATTTTGAGTCAAACTCATTGACCCATATTTCATGAGTAGTGATTCAACATGAATCCATATCTCATGAGAATAAATGGAACACTTAGCACTCATTGGATCTAGGTGATGCTCACAAGGGTGAAGCACCGGGACTTCCTAGGAGGTCACCCATCTCAGTACTACTCTAGCTTAAGCACGCTTAACTATAGAGTTTCCTCCATGCTTAAACACAAAGCTTGCAACCCCATTTGCAAAACCCTCACCAAGTGTTGTGCTTTATGAACCATTCATTAGAAAGCCCCTTAAGCTCATCAATTGATAAGTGGGAGATAATTTCCATAGCAAGTCAAATTGTGATATTGCTATCAAGATTTAACTGTGTGATTTTGAGTCAAACTTATTGACCCATATTTCATGAATAGTGATTCAACACAAATCCATCTCTCATGAGAATAAATGGAACACTTAGCACTCATTGGATCTAGGTGATGCTCATAGGGGTGAAGCATTGAGACTTCCTGGGAGGTCACCCATCCCAGTACTACTCATTAAATATGGGTCAATGAATTTGACCCAAAATCACATAGTTAAATCCTAATAGTATTATCACAATTTGACTTGCTATGGAAATTATCTCCCACTTATCAATTGATAAGCTTAAGAGGCTTTATAATGAATGGTTCATAAGGCACAACACTTGGTTAAGGTTTTGTAAATGGGGTTCCAAGCTTTGGGTTTAACCATGGAGGAAACTTTGTAGTTAAGTGCACTCAAGCTGGAGTAGTGCTGGGATGGGTGACCTCTCGGGAAGTCTCGGTGCTTCACCCCTGTGAGCATCACCTAGATCCAATGAGTGCTAAGTGTTCCATTTATTCTCATTAGAGATGGATTCGTGTTGAACCACTACTCATGAAATATGGGTCAATGAGTTTGACTCAAAATCACACAGTTAAATCCTGATATCAATATCACAATTGTACTTGCTGTGGAAATTATCTCCACTTATTAAATTGTTAATTTAAATTTACAAGATGCACATTTTGAATCCATTTTTTCTCAAATTATACAAATAAAATAAATATATCATTATTCATATAGGGACTTTTGATAGTGACAAATTTTGATTTGGCTTTTTATTTGGACTGAAATTTTACAAGTAGACATGTCTTCCAAAGGTCATAAAAATGTTGACCACTCTAGTCATTTGGATTAGGTTTCAATACTTTGCTAAGGATAAATTTCATCATGTGGGGCCTCGAAATTGGCTTATAATAATTTCTTTCTAGCTTTTATAATTAATGTTTTAAAATAACTTGCTTTAGGTGCATGCATTTTCTAAGAGAGCTAAGGGGTGATTCTCATCCAAGTCAACTTTAATTAATTGGAAAGTTTTTCTAATTTTACAAAGTATTTTAAAAAAATTACTCAAAATGCAAAATACATTTTTTGTGAAAATATACAAAAAAAGAAGAAATTTTAGATTTTATTTAAATGATTTATTTTGTATTTTTCTAGATGGAAGATAGTTTGGATAATAAAAAAGAATAATTAGGACTCTTAAATAATTTGTATTTTTATTTCTCTTATATTTTTAAAAATTATTTCTTAAAAAATCTAGCTGCATCACCTAGTATCAGAGTATGAACATTATAGGTAGAGGAAGAGATCTTACAAAAATGCATAAATACATGAAAAATATCCAAAGAGAAGTAAGAAAAATAGTAGAAATGATGACATGGAAAAGTGGAGATGATTTAGATGGTGAACTAGAGAAAGAGACTAGAGGATGTTAGCATGCAAAAATGGAAGAAGGGGAAGAATACAAAAATGACTTATTACTCGATGAGAAAATGGGTACGATATTAGAAGGGAGAAATGATGGGATCAAAATTAAAGTATAAAATATGAAGCTAGACATAAACCATAGGATTTGATAGATTAGCTAAAGAACATGATAAAATTATTTTAATGGAATCATATGATAGAGATAAATAAAGTAAATTTTCTATGCATAATTCTAAAGGGGCATGTAATGATCTAATAAGATGATTTACAAAACGAATGAGCCTAAAATATAAAGAAAAAGATAAGAACATTTACACATATTTTTTTTAAATGAAGATAATTTGCTACTTGTAGACTATGGACAATCCATTTTAAAAAGCTTCAGGATTAAATTATTTTTATCTAATCTAGAAGACTATAAAAATGAGCTCACAAATCATCCATCCAAATGGATCCCAATGAAACTAATGAATATATATATGTAAGGTATGTTTACGAATTGAACCTTTCTTAAAAAAATGAGTTAAGTGTGCACTTCATCACTAGTGTGAAAGAGTCATTCAAAATTACCTTAAAGGAATAATAAAAGAAAGGTTAGCATTATATTCAAAGAAATAGATGAGAAATAAGGAGTACATCATCCCCATTAGATGGTGGTTGATGTTATAATTGGTGGGACTCATCCCAAGGAATGTAGAAACAACAAGAAACCAACTAGCCTTTATTGAATTTTTGGAGAGGAAGAGAGTTTTAGTGAGGTAGAGGATACAAAAGCTATAAAGGGTGGAAAATCTAATTATAAATCTCAAGATAAGATTTTAGAAGGTTCATCAAATTGAATCCAGCTCAAGTTTAGAATGAATAACAAGGAAAGAGGTATCTTGAGATGGAGGATAAAGTTTCATGATGATGAGTAAAATGGTAATTCTAGGAAAAGAAAGAAGAGGAAATGTCCTACAGGTTCATGGATAAAAACCTATATGCTACACATAAGATGTTCTTCTAATGGAATTATATTTAAAATAATTATTTATGGAAGAATTTTTAATAATATGGTTACTAGACTAATGGTAGTAAAACTATAGTTTTAGTATGAAAATAATCCTTTCCCCTACTATGCTTCCCCCAAATTTAGAAGCATATACATATTTGAGTGTTCATGAACATGACTACAAAAAGAATGATATTGAAATAAAAAAAATATGGCATCATGATGGACCTTCAACATGAAAAACAATATAAACTTTGTGCATGATACTTGATTCTTTTTTTCTCAAAAATAGTCCACCCATTCATTCTTAGAAAAAAAAAAACAAAAAAAAGACTGAAGAAATTGATTAGATAACAATTAGTAGTAGTGAATGTTGTATTGATCACAAATATACTTGCAGCTAAAATATACAATTTTTATTTTGTATAGGGGGTTCTAGTATGAATAAATAAACATATAAAAAATACCTTTTCAAGATGGAACAAGTCACAGCTTGACCAACTCAAGTTGCCTAATAAATAGGTTTGGAAATGTCTCTTATGTCACAAACACATGTAAGCTTACTAATAACTGTCAGATTAAACAAAGTCTCAAAAAATGCAACCTAACACATTGTCTAAGTACACTTCATTACAATATAAAATAGCATTGCAAGATGATTTCTATTATATGGGAATGATACTTTGTTTTGATATGATACTTAATCCTATCTTGTATGACTATAAGGTATGTTTAATGTGAACAATACATAACTCATAGATGACACTTTATAAATATCAAAACTATCATATGACCCCTTGCAGAACTATGATATGATACTATACCATCTTAAATTGGAAGGAATCCAATTTAATAAAGTTTTAGAACCTATTTAATGCAAGATCGTCAATCTCCTCCTCTCTTTCATTTCTTCTTCCCTTTTCCATTCTTTTGCCTAGTTGGAACTTAGCAAAACCTGATAAGTAAAGCTCCTATTTTCATCGTGTTATGATCAAGATAGGATGTATTTCCCCTAGGTCCCCTAGGTGCAGGATTTTGATGTAAGTTACTTAGGACAAGTTGAGTGAGTTTTATTGTTTTATTATTTGGATTTTGCAATATGTATGCAACTAGATCATTTTTCTACTATGAGATAATATGTTATAAGCACCTTAAAAGAGATCTCTTTGACTATATAAATGGATACATGTCTAGAAGAAAATATAAAGACATATACAAGGGGGAAAAGAAACCATAAAAAAAACATTTACATGTGTACCTCTTCTCACCCCTTGAAGAAAATCGTAGAGCTAGGGCATGTAGATCACAAGGACACAACACAACAATGAAATTGTAGAGAAAGGGCACGACATGACAATGAAATCATAGAGCAAGTGCACAAAAATGAAATGCAAAGATCAAGAGGGCACAAAAGCCAAATGCACTAATCACAAGGGCATGACAACATTCAAAACTCTCCACCCTTGTTTCAAAATTGGCCAAAGTTTCAAAAAACATCAAGTGAAGGGAGAAGCTATGCTAATCATCAAGGCCACCGAGGGAGAGGGTAAATCTATTTGGTCGATTGAAACCATAATTAAAAAAATACAAAAGTTGATGGAAGATTATCATGATATCCATGTGGCACACATATATTAGGGAGGGAATAACATGGCAAATGACCTTGTCAAAGTTGGCCACGATGTCACCTAGTTAGTGGAACGAGATGACATCAGTTAATTGCCATCATCAACTCAAGTTGTGATGGAAAGGGAGAGTACCTTCAATAATGACATATGAACTATCAAACTAGGTGGAAGGTCTCCTTTATAACATGTGGTCACAAGAATGAGGTGTTTCGTAAAGGGTTTTCTTGGCATGTTTGGATGTTAATTAACATTTATGCTCAACTACTGTGAATATTGATTACTATTGTAAAAGGATGAAGAGGAGGGATTCTGAGAGATTTAAAGAACAATATTGTAATGATCATAAAGATATGTTTGTTAATTCCTTCCATTGTTACAATTGGCAATGACCATTTGCAAATGGAAAGGGATTTCCCACACATGTTGTGTTGGGAGATTTTTTTTTGGGAAACTATGCAATGCCTTTTCATTTTCTCTATTGTGGTATTGTATTTTATATTTAGCAACTCCAAAACTTGGTGCAAGGCTATGTCATCGAAAGACTTAGTGGTGGACCTAGGAAACAACATGGGCACTAGTGACTGGATTGAGCCAATGGGTTTGGAGGAGTGTATTAGTAGTAGCAAAGTGATGATGGTCTACTTGTAGGAGGGAGGCCATTTACCTTATATTGAGGGCATAGTTAAACACAATGAGGTCATCCCAATGTAGATCTTTCAAACCTAGAAGGACATAAAGGTTACTATTAATGGCATGAGCTTTGAAATTTTTGGAAAAACCATTGCGAGAGCTCCAGATTTTCCATTGGATAGGAAGAAATGGTAGAGGCAAGCTAAGCTCAATAAGGAGGCAAGCTTGAAAAAATTGTTCAAATTCAAGCAGGAACTGAAGAGATTGTGTGGTGGGTTTGAATGGGATGACCTTCCTAAGCCATGGGATGTCATCTCCTATGTCATCATCACATATATTACCTTGGAGGACCACTGTTAGGTACTATACTACTATCATTTTCCTACCCCTAAATCATTTTAGAAATCTGGACCATATCTCCTTTTCATTTTTGTTAATGCATTCACTGGAGGATAGCATTTTTAAGGCTAGAAGGAAACATGAGTGGTGGCAGCCATCACTCTCTACTTTCTATAGGCTAATAAAGAGGAGAAGAGCCTAGGAAAGACAACTGAGACAACCCATTCCATCTATGGTTCCTAGCAAAGAACAAACCGATGAAAGTGGAGGAGGATGTTGCTGCGAGGGAAGCACCTGAGGAGCAGAAGAATGGTAACCTGGAGAAGGAAGAGGGCATCTACCCCAGGGTCTATTGTTTTTTATTTCTATTTTTATGATTATGTCTTTGAGCCTTACACTGCACAAGGTCTTTTGGACTATGTCAATTATTTGGACCAATAGCAGCATTGTATTTAAATGTGGCTGGTATACTTTACAGTTTCTTATGCATAGTAGTTTTAGGACTGTTGGTAATGATAATTCAGTTGGAAGCATATTATGGTTTTTTATGTTTAAAGTTGGTATAGGTTAGATAACTGGGAGGTAACTTCCAACTGAATTATCAGCCTTTTTGTACTCCGGGGCCAGCCCCCATCTTTTTGACTGCTATCAACTACTCCAAAAACATTGAAATCCCATCTTTTTCCAACAATTCCTATACCAATAGATGTAAAATAGCATGCATTTTGTATATTTGATAGTTCCCAAACAGTCTCAGCGAATTTGTATTGAATTATATACTAAACTACAAACCATATAAATGGGAAAATAGCCGCGAGAGGAATAGGAGCAAGTTCACGTTTTTATGTTTTTCTGTTTTACCAGAGATTCCCAAGTACTCTCTGTGTCAATATCAGCAAACTTTCCTTGATGTTAACGGAAAACAAGCTTTCAAACTATTTTAAACTCAAAGTTTAATAGAAATAATGTTTTTTTAAAAGAGGAAACACGAAATTAAACCGATTTTGCAAAGAAAGGACAGAAAGTGTGAAACACGATACAATATTTTGAGTCATGACATAAGTTTTCATAGGTAAAATGGTTATTCTCGGTATTCTACTATTCTTCAAATAAGGATTCAATTAACCATTTACCTTAATTTCCTTTTTCCTTTTAATGATTCTTATGCATGCCCCCTACTGGGGGATATCAATTTTATTTCATTTCATGGTGGATATGGATGCCATTCATCCCAATACGTTTGAAGACTTTGCAATTCTTCAACATGGAAGTTAATTGAATCTCTTCGATCGACATATGTCACACAAACCTTTTGAGTTTATCGGAGTCTCACGGGCTGAGTTCGAATAAAGTAGGAGATAGAATATCCTTGGACCATCCAGGAATTGTGATTGAAATCCTCTTACGCGGAATAATCCTTAAAAATATATTTTTGCTTTATAAAAGTTGGACTTTTGCTCTCTTAGCTCTTTCACGAGATTACCTAATTAGTTATTGTTATTTTCGTGCATTATATTTTAGATTATTATGTGTTGATATAGACTGTTATTTTTATTTTTATAATATTTTTTAGCATTATATTTTAATGTATATATTGCATTTAATGCTATTCTAAATGTAAAGCATTTTTATGTTTCAATTAATATTTATTTATAAAATATCTTCTATTCTTTTAAACGGACTTTAAATATATAGTAAATTTATCCAATATGTAAAATAAAATAAAATAAAAAATATTATTGTTTATCATAATTTCTTCACATTTATATTCATTTACATCGAATAATAATGGAGTTCCTATTTAATTATAGAGGAAGAGTCTTGAATCCTATCTGTGAAGAAAAAAATTTCTAAAGTTCATAATAAGATTATCTTTAAAATACCTTATTTTCACAAGGATAGAGTACTTTTCACCTATCTAATAGTTTACCATTAAACAAATAAAATATCTAATTTTTATGTTTTCTCATACCTTCTTTCAAAATATACCTCTTGATTAGACTAGATTAAAAAAAATACATTTAAGAAAATAATTCATTTGATATTCTCCTCATTGTTGAAGGAACAATATTAATTTTTCTTACAATTTGTTACCACTTATATAGGAATTAACAAACTACTGTTATAGTAATTTTTTTGGATAAAAAGAGTTCACAATATAAATTCATACTAATAATCTACTTTTAAAAATATTTTACAAACAAAAATTTGACATAATAAGCACTAAGAAGTAAAGTAATTAGAACAAAATACAAATCAAGTTACATCAATATTACATAACTATAATAAGTTACAAATTTTCATATTGAATTGTTCCAAGGTCCATTTTCTTGATCCCAAATTTGCAGAAGTTACATTTGTTTTGCTACCAAATCATTCTTCTTAATCAGGAATGGAACCTACAAGTACAGAAAAACAACCTGAAAAAATATTCATAAATGTCTTAGAATTACTTGTCTAACTGAATAAGCAATGATATCATCATGTAATCCACTACCAAGTAAAGACTCTATCCATTTAAGCTTATGATGGAAAACAGGTGAAAGGTTTTTGACAATGACTTTCTATTGCTTTTTAAAAATTAGGAAATCCCAAAACATATGCTTCATAAGTTTTTAATGTATGAACCAAAAACACAAATAAAATGTTAAATTTTGGTAAACTTTAATCTATCTTTTAAAAAACCCAAAAAAAAAAAAAAAAAAAAAGACCATGTCATATTAAACTTTCCATACTAACAACTGAATGTTTGAAATACTAGACATTTATACCTACCAACAGAACAATTACACCATAGTTCTAAACACTAGTGCGGCAATAAAAGTGCACTAAATTCGCAGTTTCGAAGCACGGTTAAGGAGCTGTAACCCTCGCTTAGAAAAACATAGTGGTTCTGTCCCAAAACATTGAAATGTAGTCTTTTTCCAACACTTCCTGTACCAATAGTTGTAATTTTGTAAACATCATGCGTTCTATATTCTTTATCATTCTGAAACAGTCTGGCCAAATTTGTTTTGGATGTTGATTTATATACTCACAAAATCATATAAATAGGAAAATAGGCGAGATATGAATATGATCAAGTTCACGTTTTTATCTTTTTCTGCTTTTTTCGAGAGATTCCCAAGCACTGTCTTGTCTGTTTCAATATCAGCAAACTTTCTGTGATGTTTTTAGAAAACAAGCTTTCAAATTCTTTTGAAGTCAAAGTTTAATAGTAGCAAAAAACAGAAAAGAGGAATCACGAAATTAACCTGATTTCGAAGCGAAAGTGTGTGAAACATGATACTCTTGAGTGTTATATATTGAGATATGACATAAATTTTCATAGGTAAATGGCTATTCTACGTATTTTACTATTCTTCAGATAAGGATGCAGTTAACCATATACCTTAGTTTTTTATTTCTTTGTAATATTCTTATCCATGCTGTCTTATGGTGGATATCAATTTTATTTCATTTTATGGTAGTTATGATGCCATTCATCTCAATACTTTGCAATGCTTCAACATGGAAGTTAATTGAATATCATCAACCGACATATGTGTCACAAATCTTTAGAGTTCAAATGGAGTAGGACATATAACATTCTTGGTTGACGCAAGGATTGTGATTGAATTCCTCTTACGAGGAATAATTGTAAAAAAAAATATTATTTCTTTGTAAAAGTTAATCTTTTGCTTTCTTCACACTTTCACAAGATTATCTCATTGGCTATGGTTATTTTCATGCATTATAATATACATTATTATGTGCTCATATAGATTCTTTTTAATTTTGTTGTAAAACATTTCTAATAAATTTTTAGCATTATTAGCATTATAGTTTAATGTATGTATTGCATTTATTTTAGTTATTTTTAATGTTAAGTGTTTTTATGTTTAATCTAATTTTTTCTTATTTTTTTTAATAAAAAACTTGACTTCAAATATATTGTAGTTTTAAGGAATATGTAAAACAATAAAATTAGAATTGTAGAAAATGATTAGAAAAAAAAAGGTTGTAATATTCATCTATTGTAGGTCATAAGAGCATAAGAATTGTAAAATATTTAGCACTTTATTCAATATATCATTTCAAAGGCTTAATATTTATGAATTAATGTAAAGTGACATTAGAAAATTAGTGATCTTTGAAATTAATATTGTATATAATATAAAAATTAGAAATTATTCTTAAAATTCTAAAGACAATATGGTTGGAATGCAATGTGGGTGCAATTATTTGTATTTAAATGAGATATTTTGCCTATTTGTCTTATGGAATTAATTACTAGGAAATCTTTTTTTCACTTATCATATTACTTTATTTTCTTTCTTTTTTTTATATACAAAGTTGAATTTTTGGTACTTAATAAACCTTCCTAAGTAATCAAGGTAGACATACATCTATATAAAATATAATATACAGTTTAGACATTTTTAATTATTATATAAATATTGTAGATGGGGACCCATGTTCTTAGGATGGATGTTTATCAATGTACTATGGTGTTGGTCAATGTAGAAAACCTTTTAGGCATCCATTTCTTGGTGCTACTAAAAAATACTATGAAATGATGTACCATTAAAAGTATTTATAATATTAAAATGTATAGGTAACATTTTTTTACTTATACACATCTTTGTAACATTATTTTTATACCAATAATTTTTAAAATATATAATCCATTCTAATAATGCAATAATAAAAGTACATATTTGTAAAAGAGGTATGGTGATATGAAATCACCCTTTAAGTTTTAAGAAAAGATTGAACTTAAAAATTACAACAAACAATGGGCAATCATAGTGTAAATACTTTCTTACTTAGAAGATAGAGAAGTTGGAATGAAGGAAAGAGGATACCGGACATCCTTGTTACCATATATATTAGTGCAGATTGGATTTGGTTGTGGAAGTGTTCATCTATATTAATCTTGGCCTTCTTCCCCTCTTTCTCTTGATGGTAATATCCTTAGAGCAAGCCATGATAACCATACAGAAAAAGTCGGATAACTAGAATCTCCACCACTATCTACAAATCAGAGCACTAAGAGACATATTATCTCTTGGGAAAGATAGGGCCAAGTAATTGTGGTTGGAAAAGCTAAGTAATTCATCTAGGATTATCCCCCCTTACAAATAAGAAGTAGTTGTTGAATGTAGTGTGTCTGAGTGGAGAGTATAAGTATTGTGTTTATAGAAACACAAACACAAAAAGATGTGTCACAAAAGTAAATTAATTCTTTCAACTATGCTACATAGAGAAACACTTTATTAGGCTTCATCTAAATCTCTAATATAGAATTATTACATAAACATGGTTTACTATACATTAAAATATTACTATCGAGGAATGTATTAGTGAAAAAACATATTTTTCTGTTCTTCATAGTGTGACCAAGATATTCATCCTAAAAGCATGCCATATCAACAAAACATTTAAGATAATCCTAGGAGAATCTTTATAAAAACCATAAGCAGTCCTAGAAAATGTTCATGCCTATATGGTTAGAAGAAAGCATGAATCCAAGCCCAAAATATTTGGCCAAAAGTCCTAGAGCTCCCATAGAAATGGTACAAAGGATCTAAAACACCTATATTTTGAAGCATTCAACCCAAGGGAAAGACTTGGAAATGAATACATGAGGTAAGGTGTGTTCAACAATGGAAAATTACACTGTGAGGAAAATGAGTCTTTGGGCTTTACTTTATGACTATGTTACCCTAATAATTTATCGAAGAAGTTAAAATAAATTTTAGTTCATGAATGAGAGGAAATTTAAAATGTAAAAATATTTTCTCCTTGTAATAAAGTCATCTATCTCTACATACTCAAACCATCTCTCTCTACATACTAAGCATTTCTCTCTCCATGTACTCAAACCATCTCTCACAAAGTACTAAAAGTTTTATCTCTCTATGTACTCAAATTTACTCTCTTTCTATCAACCTTAACATTTTGAGAGTTAAGGTTAGAAGATTAGAGTTTGAGAGTTAAGGTTAGAAAGTTAGAGTTTGAGAGTTAAGGTTAGAAAGTTAAGGATTGAGAGTAAGAGTTTTAAAACCTTGAGTTGGTTATAAACTATCTTTAGAGTAGTCCAAACTCTAACTTTTTGAGTGATTATGAGACTAAAAATTTGGTGATGCTAGAATAGATTATAAATTCATGAACAAGGCATGTAAGGAGGAAACTTTTGGAGACTTTGAAATAAGGGAACACTTATGCTAAAAAAATTATGAGAACACAATTTTTGGAAAGTATGTACAAATTTTTTCTTTGAAATCAAAAATCTCTCTTATGTTCTTGGTGAAAGAAAGTAAAGTGGGAAATGTGTTTGGAAAGTATGTACAAATTTTTTCTTTGAAATCAGAAATCTCTCTTATGTTCTTTTTCTAAAATTTGGATTGTCATGGCATAAAATTATTGATTCTTTTTGTATTGAATGTTTTCATGGTATTGTGTGAATGTTTATGAATCATGAATCAACATGGTAATAATTATTATACCCAAGCATTGTTCTTGATTATCTTTATTATCAATTTATGTTAATTCAAGAAATTTGTGAAGTCATTTGGTGCATTCATAGATCGTCAATAGCTTTCTCTTTAATCTTCAAGTTTGAATAAATTTTATTGAAAATAAAAAATACCCATATCTTACGAGGGAATTACCCCTCTCAAACACAAAGGAAGATTGTAATCTGAGAGTGATCAGTTGTGATCTCTCCAACTATTCCAACACTTGCCACTATTCATAGGGCCAACAAGGTCATTTTCAGAAGTAATTTCATAGTGACAATCTATTTACCAATAGATTTTTGGCAACTCTATTGGGGATTCAAACGAGAAAGATTAACCAAAATCTTGTAATGAAGAAAGATGGTATTCCTGCATGAGAATGTTTTTCCAATTCTACAACTAAATATTGGTTTCCAAGACACACAAGAAGACATTATTTCAGATTTTAACACTCTAGCCTAGAGGTGTACATGAAGTGCTCAATAATACTATTGGGTGAATTGAGTTCTATAAGAAGAAGAAGAATTCAAGGAAATCTTATGAAGAGCTTCTATTGGTTTGTTAGTAAATAGATTTTTCCTATCTTGTTTCTTAGGAATATGACTCTTAGTGCCCAAATCATGAATAATATCTGGTTACAACAGCTAAAAAGTCATTATCTGATTATTGGCTTTTCTCTAAATTGGTAGGTATAGCTCCCTTATGGAATGATATGTAATGAATTATGTTTTTGATCCTAAAACTAACATAGGGTATGCTCTTAACCCGAGAGTAGAAGAGGAAAACTAAATTAAGCCTAAGCAGAACTTAATCCAAGCAAGGGGAACTTTCTAGTCTATGAACCAAATGATAGAACTCACACATCCTATGAATTCATTCACTTAGCACTTAGCTAATCTAAAACAACTATTAACGAAGATATGAATGATTTTTTTTAAGAAAAAGAAGTCTAATGACTCCTTCTCCAAATATTCCATAGCACATCCTACTGGGTTTATTCACAACCTCGAAACAAAGGAAGATATCATCCTTTCCTTCCTACTGTAACTTAGTTTAAGAGAAAGAATCAGCTAGTTTACAACTATCAACTTATTGGAACAAAAGATAATTGGCATAAAATAGTCTTCAATTGACTCTACAACATCAAGTATCCTACACCAAAATTTTGCCGGCCTTTCATTAATCATTCAACTTCATACATATAGAGTTTGAGAGATGACCATTACAATAGGAATTTTAATTGGTTCATCTTTTGAGGATGACAAATGGCAAGATGTCAGTTTGTTGTATTACAAAATTTACAAAATTTGCAAAGTTTACAATAGAAAATGAAAAGGGGGCATCAACTGAATCACTTGGGCTTCTTTCCTTTTTCAATTTTTGCTCTATATGCCTTAGCAGGAACTATAATTGGAATCATTTATTCATGACTAGGCACATGTACATTAGTGAATCTTAAGAGCCACTTCAAATACTCTCAAGCCAACTCCTTTATTGCATTTAGCTGACTTGTCAATTCTTCAGCAGCCACATGTACACATTCACCAAGCATCTGCAACTCTAATACTCTATTTTTACTACTTGAAGTCATTCCAGATAGATTACTCAAGTATGTCGAGAAGTTGTTCTTCATTACTTCTACCCCAATAAGAGCTTTCCCTTTCCCACTGGTTTGTGAGTCAGTGTGTAATCCTCGCATAAGTTTGAATGCTCTATCTTGGGTCTTCCTCACTTTTTCCCCTGTTTCTTTGAGTCCCTCTTCAATTTCTTCAATCATCTCTAGTTTAAATTGCATGCTTTGAAGCCATTCAAACAGAGGCTCAGTCCCTTTCTTCAAAATCTTTGCTTCAACTACCTCTTTTGCCTTCATTTGGATGATCATTTTCAAGAGGAAAATGCATTCATCACATCTTTCCTACTCTATAGCCAAAGTGTTGTGATTAAATATGATATTATCATTCTTAGTTTTCAGTCGAAGGATAACATTTCCAATTCGATCGATCAGAGAAACTCCATCTGCATTGATTTTTTCAATCCATTATTTTCTAATTTGGCCAAAATGCCTATCTTTTTGAAGCTATGAGATGAAAGCTTGCACTTCTTCTATTGTAGGGTTCTCAGCAGCAAGCACACTAGTAATGGTTGCCAATGAAACAACTAACTGCCTGATAAATCTTTTCAATTCTTCTATCTCAGCCTACATCTTGATTTTTTACAATTTGATGTTCTCCAGTTGTTCTTCTATCACCTCATTACTTGATCTCCATAGGCCCACCTTTGTATCGTGTCTAGCCTCTCCAAGATCAATTAAATGCAGAGTGAAATCATCGGGCATCATGTCTTCAATTCTCCCTACTTTGTTTGACTTTGCTATTTCCCTAGTTAAGTGTCCTATTTTTGGATATTGCCCAAGTATTGATAGCATCTTCTGCTTCTTAGCTTTCACTATTGCCAACCCAAAGCAAACTGCTTGAGACACAATATCTTTTGTAGGGATACTCTCCTCTTTTCTCTTTCTCTTCCTTTCTACATGTCTTCTAGCAAGAACTCTATACTAATAAATTTAGAAGTAGCCCCAAGTGACTCTATACTGAACAATTTCTTCTTCACTGGAGTCACTGCCACTATAGTTGTAGAAAAAGGATTCTTTGGATCTTGAAAAAGAAGCCTAGATGAACTCAGGGCTTTCTCTTCCTCTTGAGTTTTCTTCATAGCATCATTAAGGATCTTTGAGCTTCTACTGGAAGCAGAAGTGTAAGCGTATTGAAAGTAGCTATAGTTTAGACAGTTGGTACACCTAACGGATTGCCCATGCTCTGAAATTGAAAAAATATTAAATTGACAAGTTGGAAAGAGGCAACAAATAATAGGGAGGATTAGTTAAACATATAGAACGAGGACTAAAATTTGATTTCTTCTGTATCTGTGAGCCAGTAACGAGTAATAAGAAAAAATAATTGTGAGCCAAATTTAATTCATTTTAGCACCTACAACCAAAATATTATCATATAGATTTTTAATTCTATCCATCATCTATCAGGAAAAAAGGAGGAATTTAAAAAAATATTAATCTCAAAAAAAATTAAGAATTGATTATTTGAAACTAAATATTCAAGATAGAGAAAAAAAAAATTGGTATATATAACTTAAAACAATATAACAATGTATTACAGGAAAACTAAATGTTCAAAATAAATTTATTTTTTTCATTCTTATGTTGACATGCACTTTTTCTATACTATATATTTGTTCTTCTCAGACAATATGTTGCTTTCAATTAGTCAGGAACAAATTTCTCCCCTATGCCAATTACTCTTTCCGCGTATATGAATCAAGAGGTGGATGAATTCTCCCAACTACAAAGATGTCATTTATAATTCCCGGAGTTGTCTTAACTACCAATATTTTTAAAACTTTGTTGTGTTTATATATTGAGAAATTTGAATAGAGACGAAAAAAATGAAAACATAAAACCTCGATCTATAGTACAAACTACAGTTTCACGAATCTTACCAAAAGAACTAAAATAAAATAAAGCAAACTAGAATTCTGAAACGTTGGATCTCCCTCCTTCATAAGGATTATAAAAGATACTTAATTTAGTGTTCCATTAAATTTGAGAATAATTGACAATAGTACAGTAATTATGAGTTGAGGAATTCGAATATAATAGGATATATGAAATGATATTTAGTCTAATACAAATAGACCGAGAGATTGTTTATGATAATGATAACTCAACATAAAACAAAGTTTCATCAGCATTATAAAATATGTTGGATTCCAACTAAAAGTTTGGGTGTACATACATTCAGCGAAATTCCTTTTAAAATGCTGTGTATCTCTAAAGTTATTACTAAATGAAATGTCTGATAAACCAATCATAGAACCAATATAAGACCTTAATTCTTTTATATTGTCAAGTCTACCTTGTGGAATATTATGTTGTTCACATTCTATCTAGAAAACCAAACTAATTTGTAAAGAAACCTATACAAGAGGAAGGCTAAATAATTAAATCTTAGCAAAAGATGCAATAAAATATGTATGCATATTATCAAAGAAATATATAATCAATTTCTCACAAATAAAATTAAATGTTAGTATATTATATGTACTTTTCAAGAATATGAATAAATTGTAATTAAGGACAACAATTGAACATTTATAAACATGATTTTATTTGTAATGACTATTCTTTATGAATTTTTTTCACTTTCACCTATTTTATGATAATTTGATATGAAATTCAATCTATGTACTTCTATCAAATGTGGCCAAAAGAATTATTTATTTCTATCTATTCTAAGAGATAAATAAAATTTAATTATTAAACGGAAATACAAGTATATAAAGAGAAATCTTATGAAATGAGTAAAGGTAATTCAATTAATGAAGTTAAATTAACCCTTTACTCTAAGGACCCCCTTAAGATGAGCACGAATGCAACTACAAATAATGCATGGAAAAAAAGAATACTACAAAGCTAAAAGAAAACTAAGGACCTAGCAACAAGGCCTGATGAGGTTCCAATCTTAATGACAAAAAGATACTAGACAAGGAGGACGCAACCTCTAAATATATGGTGAAGCTAGAAGTCCTAGCTAATGCTTAAAGGAGAATGCATGAGAATCCTGAAATGGAATCTCCAATAAAGGTGGGATAACATGTGTGTTGAATCTATCATCTAAGAGGAGATGTGTCTCCTTTGATATATCCTCACAAATTACACTAGGTTCCTCGATAACTAGAGCTACAATGGTAGTGAATGTTGAAGAGTAATCCTATGCAATAGATGAAATCTGAATAAGAGGTGGAGGTGTATAAGTCACAACACTAGTCTCAATAATAACACATAAGTTCAAGTGACTAGATCAAAATGAGAGAAAGAGTATAAGTGGGAAGAATGATCAACAATCCCTATACAAACAATATTGCATGTCTTTCTATCTCTAATGTGCATTGAATCTTGTGCAAACTAAAATGTCTTCCCTATCCCACTGTGTGTAATTTGATAAATAGAGAGAAGGTTAGAGGACAAAGATGGAACACATAGTACATCATGAAATTGCACCATCATCAATGTCAATAGAACCTTTACCACACATAGTCGTAACAATTTTATTCCCCATCAAAATGTGTACAGTAGGAGAAGCCTCTAAAGAAGAGAAAAAATCCTCAGAAGATGCCATAAGGTGTGAAGCAAATGAATCTAGTAACCATCTAGAAGAATGTGAAGTAGTAGTTGAACATAATACATGACCCTTTCCTATGTCTCTACCATCTAATTGAAATGATGATGATGATGAATATCTATGAGAAGTAGAAGGAATATCAATGTTTCTCTTGTGAAGGAGAGCTATCAAATATAAAATGTGTTTGGCTTATCCATCTAACTTCTTTTGATAGCAATGTGACTCATCATGATTGGGACTATTACAATAAGCACACATTGGTCTATCTGGCCTTGGTGTATGTCCTTTAGGAGGAGGTGGGATTGATGTGATGTGAGGGCTAAAATCAATTTGGTACTTTGTAGGATTTGATTTATGTTTCTTCTCCTTCTTTCTAGAAGATTTTTGAGATACCAATGCATGAGTCTGTGAGGCTATGAGAGAATCTAGCTGAAAGAGGTTAGCTTTCTCTTTAGTGAAATGGTCAAAAGAACCCTCAAAGGATGGCATGGTAAATCTAGTACCCAAGGCATTCATGGTGCAATGTAAGGTAGAAGAAAACATTTAAAAGTTTCCATGAAGCTTAGAAAGAATCAGGCAAATGCACAAAGTGTTAGTCTTGGTTTTCCCACAACTCTATAATAAATATCTCTATTTTTTAAACTTCATCAAGAAGTCCTTGATGGAAGGAAAATAATCTTGTACAAGAGAGGTAAGCTATTCCTTAATCTGAAGTGCCCTAAACACATTCACTATACCAAACAAACTATCAATATTGGTCCAGATAGCTAGAGGGTTATTGCACGCATCAAGATGAAACCATAGACTATTGGATACCTATAAAGAAATAAACTGCATTGCCTCATCCATCTTGTTCCTATGATGCATGACCTCAAAAGGCCTCTATAAAATTGGTTGCATCGTGTCTAGAAAACACACAACCATTTTGACCAAAGAACTCGTGTGAATTAGTGACTTTTATTTGTGATAGTTATGAGGGTTCAGAAGTTCTAGACAAGAAGAGGTTTCAACCATTATTTTAGAAGGCTTTAGATTTTTTTTTGACAAAAATTTAGTTTAACAATGTAAATAATAGAAATAGTTATACAAAACACCCCACAAAATGCAAAATATCAAACCCCAGTTGTTAGAAGGAATGTGTTACCAAGAAAAGAGAAAAAAAGATTTAGTTTGAGAATCCAATATACCTTTAAAAATTACTATTGAAAATAATAGAGAATGTGGATAGTGCTCAAGAAGAGCTTTTCAATGATTCTTTTAAATTGGAAAATGGAGCTAAAATGGGCAACTTATGCCCTCAGAAGATAGAAAGAATCATCAAACTCCAAGTAACAAAATAGGTATCAATCTAGAAAAAATCCCAAAAAATACCTTTACCATCATGTCCATCTTAGAATTATCTTTCCAGCATTTTTTTTGGATACAAAAAAACCTTTGTATGCTTGAGTTAGAGCGAAGAAACTAACAGGGCCTCCCTATAGTAAAAAAAAGTTCAAATGCTTACCAAAATTTAAAAGAGGGCTAAAACATTAGCACCCAACCCTCATGTGACCACAAGCTTGAGGGTGGTAGCTGAGAGGTAGCAGACTAGTGGCTCATTTGATTGAGGTGGCATCACGGTGGAAAAGTAGGCAGAGGTGGCTAAGTGGGTGGAGACTAGGCGTGGGTGGCAAGAATGATGGCATCAATAGTGTTGGAGCAACACAACTCTAACTATAGGTGGTGTTTGCATAGACCACAAGTAGCCACCATTTTAGTTAGGAGAACCATAGCCATGCAGTTACTAAAGCACCACAATGGGTTAAACCTCCATGTGGTTCAAAACCATAATTTTTTATTATATATATTTTTTAAAATATTGCACACACCACTAATTACATGCCAGTGATGGTATAATTGATGTATACAAAAATAAAATTGCCTCTCTAGTCAGTGTTGTCTAAAATTGACAAATTTTATATGTAAATAGAGGTTTTAACATCTTTTGAAGCCAACCATGAGGTCCATTTGACCTCTATGTGCTTTTAAAATTAGATATACTCCTATTTTCATAGAAAATATATAAAAAAAGTCAGATCTATTCTATCAAACTCTTGTTCTTCTTTTTCTCTGAACAAGAATAATCTACAATAGTTCAAGCTCTGATTCTATGAAGGATTTGAGCAATACAAATCCATAAATCCTAAAGAACACATGCATGCAAGAACCTATCATAGAGAAGAAAAGACAAAGAAGAGGCAAGGGTTTGGCTCATAGAATATGGAAATTATTTTATTAGAATAAAAAGAACTAATACAAATTAAAATTGATCAATCATTATTGGAAGAGATTGTAAAACATAAAAGGGAAACCCTAAGAGGTAAATGACATTACATAATTACTATTTAATTATTAAATGGAAATGCAAGTGCATAAAGGGGAGTTAAGTCAATTTAATAAATTAAATCAAATTAACCCTTTAATAGTTTTTAAATATGGTATACAAAAGAATAATTGTTAAAAAGAGGTTCAAAAGATGGATTAATATATAGAGGTAGAATATCTACATGAATGAAAAAAAGGATTCCCATTTTCATTTTATAAAATGACTATGATATACAAGAATATAACTAGTATTGCAATATATAAGATATAAAATGTATTTTTTTTAATAAGACCTCTTCATATATTTAGAATTGAAGAGTATAACTCAAAGCTTCAAGATGTGATTAGAACATCAAGTACTATATATATAAAAATTATTTCTATCACAGATTTAGAAGTTATCATAGGAAATATCAAATACTCTATGCTTAGTATATAACATGTGTAATAACTTATGCATAGATGAGGCATTTGGTCACATTTCAAGAAAAAAGTTGATGTCTTAATCAAAAAAATGTATGTCTCTCTTAGTTATTGGCAAGGTTGAACTAGTTCTTCATAGCTTCAAGTTGTATGTTTGTATGTATGTGTACATGTATGCATATGTAGAATGAAGAAATAAAGTAAGTAATATAATATTTCCTACTAAAGGAATCATCTATTCGTTATTAGATACTAATGATAATATAGACAGATGCATATTTCTAATATATGACATTATTTTATTCATTCTAAAATTAAAAACTCCCAATCTATTATTAAAAATGGGTCATAAAATCTAGTGATATTGTTAAATAAATAAATAGATAAATTCTTATGTTCTTCCTTCTTTTTTTAACAATCCTTTTCTATTAATAAAAATATAAAATTACTTATTCACTAAGAAAGGGGCTAGGGGACACAAAGGTCACCTCGTGAGATTTCAAATAGTCAAAGGCCAGATACTTAGCTATTATAAAAACATATATAAAGAAACCCTCATGCTACAAGTGCAGTGCCACCCAAATGGAGAGGATCATGATCATCATACCTTGATACATCAGTAGGGTTGGTGGGTGGCTTAGGAGGATCTCACCCATCAAAAGAATCATCATTCTTCTCATTATCTTTGTCTCCATTCAACCTAGGAGGTGAGATTGCCAAGTCCAATTTAGGGAAAGACCACTTAGCATCTCTAGAAGAAGGCCATGCAGGAGTAGGAGATACAAGGGGAGCCACCAAGGCCAACAATAACCATGCCTTGGGAGAGGAGAAACAAACTTACAATCACCTTGAAAATAACCATTAGGTGAGTGGCACAAATGTTGTGTCTTGGTGGTGTGGGAGTAGTAGGATGAAGATTTATGGCCCTGCTAGTGACCAAGGGGAGGTGCATGACCTTCAAAAACATGGCATCATGGCCACCACATAGGGAGAATTCATCCAATGAGCTAACACCTTCTATAGGTGAGCAATCTCTAAAGACACTTTATCTATTTGTACTTGTATCTACATCATTACATTATTCTACACACAAGCTTTAGTATAGATAGAAAATTTAATTTCAAGAAAGTTGTGAGAAGAAACAAAAATATTTATGGTCTTCCATAGAGTAAAAAAAAGCCCCATTTTGAAATAATGTCAAATTTGGGAGTACTAATAGGGGAGGCTAAGTGAATCCCCCAACAAGATCATATATCAAGAAAAAAGTTATGGCTAGAAAGGCTTGGAAAAACTCCTAATTCTAGTGCCAATACTATTGGGTACATCTTCAAAACTATAAAATATATAGAAATGTCTTAGACTGCCAACAAAGAGGGCATCTAGGGTCTAGGATATCAAAAAACCTAAGATGAGGGTGCAAAGACAACCCTTGGAAAATGACGCACCAAGCACAGTCCATAATCTTTAGCTTAGTAATAACTGTCAAAATATTGGAAAACCTATGACTCTAAGTCTTCTTAGAAGAATGCCAATGCCAGTGGTGGTTGAGCACATCGACCATGGGCAAGTGAGGAACCAACTAGTGATAATCCAACTTGGGTTTATAATTGGTGAAAAGAGTGGCAAGATACCACTTCCAATTCTTCCACCAAGGTTTAATAGACTAAATACATAGCTTGTGTAACATATGTGGGGGCACTGCAAAAATTAGAAGATCAAATGTTTACCAATCTAGATGGGAAAGAAGAAACTACACCAACATATCTTCCCATGAGGAAAGGCTAGTTGTGGCTGCATAATTTTTTTCCAAAATATACCTCTCCATTATATTAGAAAACCTTTGCCTCTTGTGTCCTACTTACATGCATTGATAAATATTACAACATTTCACTATTACATACAAATTTAATATAAGTATCCTAACAAAATAAATATAAAATAATTTATATTTAAGAAAAAAAATGTAATGTTTTCTTAAATTATTGAAAGAGTTCAATATTGATTTTTTGTTACAAATTGTTAGAATTAATATAAAAATCAACAAAATATCTTTCTAGTTTCTATTTTAGTAAAATAAAGTTCGCATATATAAATGCAAGTTAATGATGCCATTTTAAATATTTATGAAGAAATTGTTTACAATACAAAATTAGACTTGTCCAAGGGTCTTTCTTGATCTTCTATTGGTTTTATTTGTCTCACTATAAAAAGGTGGATTCTAAAGGAGCTTGAATAAGCTTGTAATTATCATGTTGTTGCTTGAATGAGAACAATAATTTAGGCTTATAAGAAGTAGTTGAGAAGAATTATATTTCGCATAACTTGAATACTATAAAATTAAGTCACATCAATATTCTGCTTAGAATTTAAGCTTCTAAGAGGTAATTGAGAAAAATAATATTTAGCATAAATTGAACAAAAATATAAATTAAGTCACATACATATTCTGCTTATGTTGTATTCCTATCAGAGCATTGTTATTAGCAAGGAATAGAATCTGCAAGTACAAAGAAGCAACCTGAAAATTCTGTTACAATAAAGCATTAGACTGCTAGTTTGTTTAGAATTTTTTTTTCAGAACATCTAAACTGTCATATGTTTGTCTTAAGAAGACTTGTCTAACTGAATAAAAAATGATATCATCATGGCCAAATAAAATCTCCTTCCATCTCAAATTATGATTGAAAATAGATGAAAGATTTTGAGAAATGACATTTTATAACCTTTTAACAATTGAAGAGTTCTAGAATATATGTTTCCTAAATTTCAATATATGAACAAAATAAACAAAAAATATATTTAAACTTTGATTGAACTTTAATCCATCTTGAATAGAAAACATGTTATATAAAACAATCCAAACTAACAATTGAATGTCCAGCTCAACACAAGCCCAACAATAAAAGTGCACGAAAATTGCAATTTAGAAGCACTACAAGGAAGGTTTAACACCGGCTTTGAGAAACATAGAGATTCTGTCTCAAAACATCCAAATGTCAGCCTTTTCCAACACTTCCTATACCAGTAGTTGTAAATGCACGCATTTTATGCATTTTATCATTACTAAACAAGCAAATTTGTTTTCGATCTTGATCAATATGCCCAACTACGAAACCATAAAAATAGGATAACAGTGATACGAATAGGAGCAAGTTCATGTTTTAACCTTTAACAGCCTTTTTAGCAAACTTTCCGTGATGTTCAGGATTCACGAAAATCAAGCTTTCAAATACATTTAAGCTCGAAGCTTAATACTAGTGGGAAAAAAACAAAACGAAGCACGAAATCCTTATTTTGCAACGAAAGTACTGAAAGTGTGTGAACCATGATACACTCTTGAGACATGACATAAATTTTCATTGGTAAAAAGCAACTATTCTACGTATTCTTCAAATAAGGATTTGATTAACCATATACATTAGTCTTTTATTTCTTTTTAATGAACCTTATCTAGCCTATCTTATAGTGGATATGCATTTTATTTCATTCAATAAACATCCCAATACGTTTGAAGACTTTGAAATGCTTCAAACATGGAAGTTAATTGATTTTGTTCAATAAACATATCATTGACAAATGTTTTGAGTTCATGGCATTTTGATTCGAATGATGCAGGAATTAATGCTGGGCCAATGCACCCCAGGACTCATGTGGTGGTGGGGTTCCTGACGTGTTGTCGGTTGGGTTCACAAACATGTTAATGAAATAAGTTGCAGTTCCATCACGAACTCTGGCCATTAGAGTTTTGGTGTTTAGATACATACTTACTAACTTGAGGTCTTATGTTCTTGTATTCTAAATCTAAGAAATATGTAAAAAGTTTAAAAATTGAATTCAATGTTTATAATATCAATCTAATTAAGAAGTTAAAAAATGTCAAATCATTAGTACTTCATTCAATATACCATTTTTTGATGAATAGTCCTTTTCAATTAATAAAATTTACTAAGATTACAATTCACAAAAAATGGCCGGGGGATACAAGATCACCCTACGAATGAGTTCAATCGGCCGAAGCTAGAGCAAACAACATGGCCGCATCCAGCAACTATAAACTATTCATCAAAAATAATAATAATAATAATAACAATCCTCATGCTGCCAAGGCAGTACTAGCAGAGGGAGGAGGATCATCTTTATCTAAAAATCCCCACGCATTAGTGGGATTGTAAGGCGGACTAGGAACATTCCAGCCATCAGTAGCATCTGCAGGATCTGGGGTAGTTGCAGTCTCCGCATCCTTCTTGTCTGGCCGTGGAGGAGAAATTGCCAAGGCCAACCGGGGAAACTTGCCAGGGTGCGCCTGTCCAGGGGGAGGAGCTGGAGACCAGCCATAAGCTCGCCCAGGGGGGGGGAGTCGGGGACCAGCCAGCACCACCACGTGGTGGGGAAGTAGAGTGGCACCTCCAACCGCCATGACCACTGTTGGGAGAGTGATAGCGGGGACCCTGGGAGTGCGGTGTGTGAGAATGGCGGCCAGAGGACTGGCATCTGGAATGACGACCGCAGGATGAGGAACCATCAGCTGAGGCCTCCGGAGGCACTTTGGCAACGGTACAAGGAGCATTGCCCCAGTGGTTTAACAATTCTTGTAAGTGGGCAACCTCCAGTGCAACTTTATTAGCTTGCACCTGTATCTACATAATGACATTGTTACAAATGCATGCCTTAGTGTACATTGCAATGTTAACATCCAAAAAACTGTGAGTCAATAAAACTGCATTCCTATCTTTCCATAGAGAAAACAAAATTTTCATCCTGAAGGTATGCCAAATCTGGAAAAACTTTCGAGGAAATCTGGGGGAATCACCCAGAAGGATCATGTGCCATGAAAATGGTTTGGGGTTGAAAGGCTTGAAAAAATCATGGATCCAGTACCAATAATTCTGAGCATGTTTGCAAAACCAAAAAATATGCAAAAAGGACTCAGGTTGGCCATAGAAGGGGCATCTAGGGTCAGGAACCCCAATGTGCTTGAGCCGAGGCCCTAGGGAAAGACCTTGGAAAGCAAGGCACCAAGCAAAGTGAGCAATCTTAGGTTCTGTAATGGCACTCCAAATGGTGTCGAACCGTTTTCTCCATTGAGAAAGCAAAGAATGCAAATGGAACCGTTGATTAAGCGTATCTACCATCGGAAGGTGGGGCAAAAGCCATCTATATCCTATATTGGGCTTATAATTGGTAAATGGAGTGGCAGAAAACCACTTCCAATCATACCACCAAGGTCAAACAGACTAAATCCCCACTTTATGAGGTAAGTGCATAGGGATGGAAGACAACAGAAGCTCATAAGTCTAACGATCGGCACGAACAAGGCGATATTGAACTTGCATATCCTCCCAAGACCTGAAATTCATGGTGACTCTTGAAAAGATATCCTTAGTAGTGTAAATGCCTCATTTATAGAAATGCAGAGCACTGGCACCTTGAGTCTTGGCAAGAGGAATACCCTGGCAGGCAAACAGGGGAGACCACCAAATGTTCTGCTGATTTAAGGACAGCCCATTGCGGAACTCATTACCATCCCAACGAAGCCAAGGTTTAATAGCTTCCCAGGCTTTTCGAATGCTCTTTATAATGAAGGAGCCCTGTATGACCACTGGTTCTCGCATAGTGAGAAGAGTCTGAAAACCAATTCCCTTCCAGGCCGGTCTGTTAGCAGGGAAGCCTGAAGAGATGCAATGTCTGACAAGAATTTTTCAGGTTTCATCTCCAGAAATAGCTCTGATAATCCATTTAGGATAGAGGGCAAGGCCCTGCTTTCGAGTGGAAAGCAGGCCGAGACCCCCAGATTCCCTCGAGAGACAATAGAAATCCCAAGCAACTTTGTGAAAACCATGATGGTCAGAACTAGAGGCCCAAAGAAAATCTCTGAGCAAACATTCTAATTTGAGGTATGAAGCTTTAGAGGGAGCCCAACAACAAGAATAAAACACATGGGTGGCAGCCAAAATTTTAGAACAAATCTGGAATTTACCAGCAAGAGAAAGCGGCTTAGTGATTCAATAATCAAGCTTTTTGGTAATCTTTGTAAGCACAACATTCCAAAGTTCCACAGGGGAAGCCTGGAAAGCAAAGGGAATGCCAAGAAAGTGAAAAATTTCTCCATGAGTAACCCATTTCCATTGGAATTGGCTGAGCCAAGGTGGAGCTGGCAAAAAAGATTGTCGGTAACAGAGCATTTTATGCCATTGAATGGCAGATCCAGAGGCTTGACAAAAAGCGTCAAGACAATCTAATGCATTTTTGATGTTTTCTTCATCGTCAAGAAGAGTGAGAAAAGAATCATCAGCAAAATGACCATTGACTAACTGGGAGGAAGAATCATGCAAGGAAATGCCACGGACCAGTCCAAAAGACACAGAATGAGCAAGTAAATAACCAAAGCCTTCGGCAGCAAGGACATAAAGCGCAGGAGCTAACGGACAACCTTGTCTGATGGAACGAAAAAGTCCAAAAGCTTCAGATTGCGAATTATTGATGGTGATGCAAGTATTAGCATCACCAAAGAGCATCTCCACGGACTGAAGGAAATTGGGACCAAAACCCAGAGCCAATATACCATTTTCAAAGTTCAAATGTATTTGAAATGGTTTCAAAGCTACATTCTTTGAATAAAAAATATTATTTTTATAAAAGATGTCACCTTCAATTACGATTTACCCTTGACTATCACCTATAATCCTTTCCGCTGAAGAAATTTATGAACTTGGATACCCTTCCCAACTGTTTTTTGTTCTCATTTTATGTGCTAAACGGTGGGTGTGCAGTTGTTGTGTAAACTCAACGTCTCCGTCTCCCAATATATGCAACGGTGGAATTTATATGCTTAGCTTAGAGAAATGGAATATAATAATGGTCATTTGCAACGATGACAGATTAATATCTAGAAATTCTCTTATGTAGAGACAATTTTGATGTCAGAATATTGAAAATATTGAAAAAATTGGCATATATAACTTAAAACTAAATAACAATGTATTAGAGAAAAACTAAATGTTCAAAATAAATTTATTTTTTCCATCCACTAACATGATCTTTACATTTTATAGTCTTCCTCTACTCAAAAACAATTTAAATTATATGAACCTCCCCGATTCACGATTTTCCATTCTTATGTTGACAGGCACTTTTTCTATACTATATATTTGTTATTCTCAGACAATATGTTGCTTTCAATTAGTCACGAACAAATTTCTACCCTATGCCAATCACTCTTTCCGCATATATGAATCAAGAGGTGCATGAATTCTCCCAACTACAAAGATGTCATTTATAATTCCCCGAGTTGTCTCAACTACCAATATTTTTTTAACTTTGTTGTGTTTATATATTGAGAAATTTGAATAGAGACGAAAAAAATGAAAACATAATGTTTTTGAATGTAATGGGTTACCAAAAAAAATCTGAACCTCGATCTATAGTACAAACTACAGTTTCACGAACCTTACCAAAAGAACTAAAATAAAATAAAGCAAACTAAAATTCTTAAACATTGGATGTCCCTCCTTCACAACGATTATAAAACATACTTAATTTAGTGTTCCATTAAATTTGAGAATAATTGACAATAGTACAGTAATCATGAGTTGATTATTTGAGGAATACCAATAGACCGAGAGATTGTTTATGATAATGATAAATAAGCATAAAACAAAGTTTCTTGGATTCCAACTAAAAGTTTGGGTGTACATACATTCAGCAAAATTCCCTTTCAAATGTTGTGTATCTCTAAAGTTATTAATAATATAATTGATATTAAATATTTACTACTAAATAAAATGTTTGATAAACCAATCATAGAACCAATATAAGACCTTAATCTTTTTATATTGTCAAGTCTACCTTGTGGAATATTATGTTGTTCACATTCTATCTAGTAAACCAAACTAATTTGTAAAGAAAGCTATACAAGAGGAAGGAAAAATAATTCAATCTTAGCAAAATATGCAATAAAATATGTATGCATATTATCAAAGAAATATATAAACAATCTATCACAAATAAGATTAAATGTTAGTATATTATATGTACTTTTTAAGAATATGAATAAATTGTAATTGAGGACGACAATTGAACATTTATAAACACAATTTTATTTGCAATGACAATTGTTTAGAAACTGTTTCCACTTTCACATATTTTATGATAATTTGATATGAAATTCAACCAATGCACTTCTATCAAATGTGGACAAAAAAATTGTTGATTTCTATATATTCTTAACTATTTATATAATAGAAATTAGGAATTTGTCCATTAATGGAATCATTAATATTTTTATCATGTCAATAAATTAGGTTTATGTTAATATTTTGAGTTATTTTTCAATATGTTGATCACATATATAATCATAGTTTGTGTTAACATAAGATGTTGGTACATAATGATTATTTTAAATTTTTCTTACTATATTTCTAATATTTGATAGTTTTCAGAAATCTGCTATAATTTTTGAAGGATACTACAAATCCACAAAATCCAAAGAACACCTGCATGCAAGAACCTATCACAGAGAAGAAAAGACAAAGAAGAGGCAAGGGTTTGGCTCTGAGAATATGAAAATTATATTATCAGACTAAAAAGAATGAATAAAATTTATAATTGATCAATCCTTATATAAAGAGATCGTAAACCCTAAATGGGAAACTCTAAGAGGTAAATAAAATTTAATAATTACTAATTAATTATCAAATGAAAATACAAGTGCATAAAGGGAAATCTTAAGAAATGAACAAAGGTAATTTAATTAATGAAATTAAATTAAGCCTTTACTCTAACACCCACCTTAAGATGAGCAAGAATGCAGCTAAAAATAATGCATGAAAAAAGAGAAAACTACAAATTTAAAAGAAAACTTAGGACCTGGTAACAAGGCCTGATGAGGTTCTCAATCACAACCAAATCTCTATAAAATAGAGAAATAGTGAAAACCACATAGGAAAAAACCTACTGCAAGAAGAACTAGAAATAAAAAGTACAAATGGTATGTCTCAAGAGACTCTCTCAAAATCATAAGTACAATGAAACCCCCCATGATAGAGGCTTGAGACTCCATAACCCCCCTAGAATGGTTGAACTCTTGTGTCAATGAATAGACCAATTTGGTTCCAATCTAAAAGAAGGAAAAAAGGTAGTGGACAAGGAGGATGCAACCACTGAATATAAGGTGAAGTTTGAAGTCCTAGTTGATGCTCATAGGAGAATGCATGAGAATCCTAAAATGGAATCTCCAATGAAGGTGGAATAACATGTGTGTTGAATCCATCATCGGAGAGGAGATGTGTTTCCTCTGATATATCCTTACAAACTGCACTAGATTCCTTGATGACTGTACCTACAATGGTAGGGAATGCTAAAGAGTAATCATGTGCAATAGATGGGATTTGAATAAGAGATGGAGGTTTATAAGTCACAACACTAGTCTCAAGAACAACACATAAGTCCAATTAACCAGATTTCAACCTAGTATTCTCTTGTAAAGAAGGAGAGTGAGTCTCCTATAGTGGAGATGGTGGACCAAAATGAGAGAAAGAGTATAAGCAGGAAGAATGATTAACAATCCCTATACAAACAATATTGCATGTCTCACTATCTCTAACGTGCGTTGAATCTTGTGCAAACTCAAATGTCTTCCCTATCCCACTGTTTGTAATCTGATAAATATAGAGAAGGTTAGAGGACAAATATGGAATATATAGTACATCATGAAATGCACCATCATCAATGTTAATATGATGCAGGATCTTTTAGTGGCTTTCTAAGTAGGAGTTTTTAGTAGTTTTTAAAAGGTTTTTAGTCTTAGAAAGTTGGTTTTTATTAGTAACCTTGAAATATTACTTCCAATTTTAGATGTTAGTTGGCAGTTCATCTTGTCTCAGTTTTAGGAATCTTTATGAAAAAAATTAATTTTTTTTGAGTTGTTTTAAAAATTACCAAAAATGGCAAAAAATAGTTTTATGAAAAAATGCCAAAAATGGTAATTTCAGATTTGTATTTAATATTATAATTTCTTTCATTGTAGGAGGAGGAGGAGGATTTGGAAGAAATAATAAAGAAAAATTTGGAACTCTCAAATTTATTTTGTACTCTTTATGTATTATGTTTATGTTAATTATTTGAGAAATTTTGGCTGCATTATCTGGTAGAAGAGCACAAAATGTCTAGGAAAAGGAGATTTTTGTGGTTGTGTGATTTTGAGTTTATGTTTATGTAGGTTGAGAAGAGGAACTAGTTTCCTGAATATTGGGTAGAGAAGATAAAATACCTAGGTTGAGGCAAAGGCAAAGTAGAAGCAAGGTTAATGGACTCGTTTGAAGAACTAGATTTATTGATGAAACATTTGCATGAGAGGAGAGAAGGAAATAAAATAAAAGAGAAAGAGAGGAAGAGGAAGGAGGAAGAGAAGAGGTGATTAGAGTTGAAAGAAATATTAAGAGAATTACGAGAAAGTTGGCAACAATTAAGAGAGCTAATGGAATTAAAAATGCTGAAATGGTACCTACTAGTCAAGAAGAAGATCACACGACCTACTCAAAAGATTATTTAAAAGAAGAAAAGGAAAGAAGAGACACAAAAAATAAAGGAAGAGCTAAAAAATGAAATGGTGCATATACAAATGACTATTTTGACATCAAGAATTGAAGAAGCTAAGATAAACATAGCTGCAGAAGAGTCCATTTGTCATTTCAGCCTTTTGTTCAGAATGAGCAAATAGAAATGGTTTTTTATTACGAGTTTTATAATAAAGATGTTTTAGATTGTTTTGTTAATTAGGTATATGAATATTTCCAAAGATATTATGTTAATTGTGGCAATGGTGGATATGTTGAAGGTATAAATGATTATGGTACAAAGGTTTACATAGAAGAAATGGAATTTTGGATTATAAAAGTTGAGAAGATATTGAGTAGAATATGGATTAAGAAAAATAAGTGGAAAAGGGATCTGCTGAAAGATACAAAGATGAATGATAAAATGTCAAGAAATTGGAAGACTAGGAAGAAGGAATAAACTTGCATTCCTCTAAGTCAATAAATCAATGTTTGATACAATGGAAGGAAAAGTTCTAGAAAAGAAACTATATACATTCAAAAAATAACTTGTAGGAGCTCTGTTATTTCAACTAGAGGAGAATGATGCAAAAGCTTTTAGTGTCTTTCTAAGTAGGAGTTCTTAGTAGTTTTTTAAAGGTTCTTAGGTTTTAGAAAGTTGGATTTTATTAATAACTTTGAAATATTATTTCCAATTTCAAATGTTGGTAGTTCATCTTATCTCAGTTTTAGGAAGCTTCAGGAAAAAAATCAATTTTTTTTGAGTTGTTTAAAAATTTACCAAAAATGGCAAAAGAATAGTTTTCTGAAGAAAAAAAATGTCAAAAATGGTAATTTCAGATTTGTATTTAAAAATGTAATTTCTCTTGTTGTAGGAGGAGGAGGAGGATTTGGAACAAATAATAAAGAAGAATTTGGAACTCTCAAATTTATTTTGTACTCTTTATGTATTATGTTTATGTTAATTATTTGAGAAATTTTGGCTACATCACAATATAACCTTTACCACACATAGTCATAACAATTTTATTCCCCATCAAAATGTGTATAGTAGGAGAAGCCTTAAAAGAAGATAACATATCTTGAGAAGATGCCCTGAGGTGTGAAGCATCTAAATCTAGTAACCATCTAGAAGAATGTGAAGTAGTAGTTGCACATAGTGCATGACCCTTTCCTATGTCTTTACCATCTAACTAAAATGATGATGATGAAGAAGATCTATGAGAAGTAGAAAGAATATCAATGTTTCTCTTGTGAAGGAGAGCCATCAAATCTGAAACTTGTTTGGCTTATCCATCTTACTTCTTCTCATAGCAATGTGACTCATCGTGATTGGGAGTATTACAATAAGCACACATTAGTCTATCTAGCTTTGGTTTATCTACCTTAGGAGGAGGTGGGCTTGATGTAATTTGAGCAATAGAATAAATCTAATACTCTATAGGATGTGATTTATGTTTCTTCTCCCCCTTTCTAGAAGATTTTTGAGATACCAATGCATGAGTCTATGAGGCTATGAGAGAATGTAATTAAAAGAGCTTAGCTTTCTCTTTAGTGAACGATCACAAAAAACCTCAAAGAATGGCATAGTAAATCTAGTACACAAGGCATCCATGGTGCATTGGAAGGTAGAAGCAAAAATTAAAAGTTTCTATTAAGCTTAGAAAGAATCAGCTACATACACATAGTCTCAATCTTGGTTTTCCTACAATCTTGCAATAAATATCTCTATTGTTTGAACTTCATGAAGAAGTCCTTGATGGAAGGAAAAGAATCTTGTACAAGAGAGGGAAGATGTACCTTAATATGAAGTGCCCTAAACTAGTTCACTATACCAAACAAGCCATCAATATTGTTCCACATAGCTAGAGGAGTATTGCACCCATCAAGATGAAATCGTAGACCCTTGGATACCTATAAAGAAATCAACACCATTGCCTCATTATCTTGTTCTTGTGCTACATGACCTCAAAAGGCCTTTGTAAAATTGATTGTGTTGTGTCTAGAAAAGATCACAACCCTTTTGACCAGTGAAGTTGTGTGAATTAGGGACTTCTATTTGTGATAGTTACAAGGGGTCAGAAGTTCTAGACAATAAGAGGTGTCGAGCATTATTTTAGAAGGTGTTGGATTGGTTTTTGACAAAATTTTGGTTTACCAATATAAATAACAGAAATAACAATACAAAACACCCCACTGAATGAAAAATATCAAACCCCAACTATTAGAAGGAATGTATTAACAAGAAAAGAGAAAATAGATTTAGTTTGAGAATCCCATGTACCTTTAAAATTTTCTATTGGAAATAATAGAGAATCTAGATAGTGCTTGAGAAGAGCTTTTCAATGATGCTTTCATATTGGAAAATGAAGCTAAAACATGCAACTTATGCCCCCAGAAGATTAAAAGAATCATCAGACTTCGTGTCACAAAATAGATATCAGTTTGAAAAAAAATCCAAAAAATACCTTCATCTCATGTCCATCTAAGAATTATCTTTTCAAAACTTTTTTTGGATACAAAAAACACCTCTGTATGCTTGAGTTAGAGTCAAAAAATTGATTGGGCCTCTGTATAGGTAAAAAAAATTCAAATGCTTATCAAAATTGAGAAAAGGGATAAAATATTAGCCCCCGACCCCATGTTACCATAGGCTTGAGGATGGTGGTCAGGAGGTGGTAAATTAGTAGTTCATTTGATGGAGGCGATGACATGGTAGTAGAGTAGGAAAAGGTGGCAGAGTGGGTGGAGACTGGGCGCAGTCCAAGCAAGAATGGCAACATCATAGTATTGGAATGGTGCAGCTCTAACCACAGGTGGTGTTTGCATAAACCACAAGAAGCCACCATTTTAGTTAGGAGAACCACAACCACATAGCTAGGACACTACCATAGTGGATTTAACCACCACACAGTTAAAAACCACAATTATTTATTTATATATATATTTTAAAAATATTGCACACACCTCTAATTGCATGTCAGTGATGGTACAACCTAGGTATGCAAAAAAAAAATGCCTCCACAGTAAAAGTTGTCCAAAATTGACAAATTTTACATGTAAATAGTGGTTTTGATGTCTTTTGATGCCCATCATGAGGTCTATTTGACCTCTAAGTACTTAAAAAATTTAGAGACCCCCCTATTTTCATAGAAAATACTCAAAAACAACTAGATCTATCCTGTCAAACCCTCATTCTTATTTTTCTCCAAATAAGAACAAGCTACAACAAGTCAAACTCTAATTCTATGAAGGATTTGAGCAATAAAAATCCATAAATCCTAAAAAACACATGCATGCAAGAACCTATCATAGAGAAGAAAAGAAAAAGAAGAGGCAAGGGTTTGACTCTCAGAATATTGAAAAAAAGGATCCCCATTTTCATTTTATAAAATGACTATGATATGCAAGAATATGACTAGTATTACAATATATAAGATAAAAATTGTATGTTTGTTTAAGAAGACCTCTTCACATATTTAGAATTGAAAAGTATAACTCAAAGCTTCAAGGTGTGATTAGAACATCAACTACTATAGATATAAAAATTGTTTCTATTACAGATGTAGAAGTTATCATGGGAAATATGAAATACTCTATGCTTAGTACATAACATGTGTAATAAGTTATGCATAGATTCAAGGCATTTGGTCACATTTCAAGAAAATAGTTGATTTTTTAATCAAAAAAATGTATGTCTCTCTTAGTTGTAGGTAAGTGCGAACTAGATCTTCATACCTTCAATTTGTATGTTTGTATTTATGTATGTGTGTATGTATGTATACTTGTATGCATATGTATAATGAAGGAATAAATTAAGTAATATAATATTGCCTACCAAAGGAATCATCTATTCATTATTAGATACTAATGATAATATAGATAGATGCATATTTGTAATATCTAACATTATTTTATTTATTCTTAAGTTAAAAACTCCTTTTCTATTTGTAAAAATAACTCATAAAATCTAATGATATTGTGAAATAAATAATTAGATAAATTATTATGTTTTTCCTTTTTTATTAATAAAAATATAAAGTTACATATTCACTAAAAAGGGGCCAATGGACACAAAGGTTACCTCATGAGAGTTTAGATGGTCAGAGGCCAAACATTTAGCTATTATGAAAAAATATATATAACGAAAACCTCATGTTGCAAGTGTAGTGCCACCCAAAGTGGGAGGATCGTGATCATCATACCTTGATACATTAGTAGGGTTGGTGAGGGGCTTAGGAGGTGTGACCCCATCAACAAAATCATCATTCTTCTGATTATCTTTATCTCCATTCAGCCTAGGAGGCAAGATCACCAAGTCCAACTAAGGGAAAGACCACTTAGCATCTCTAGAAGAAGGCCATGCACGAGCATGAGATACAAGGGGAGCCACCAAGGGCAACCATAACCATGCATTAGGGGACAAGAAACAAACTGCTAATGACATCAAAAACCACCATTAGGTGAGTGGCATAGACATTGTGACCTGGGGGTGTGGGTGCAATGGGATAAAAAGTTATGGCCTACTGGTGACCAAGGGTAGGTGTATGATCTCCAAAAACATAATTAGGTGGCACCTTGGCTACTACATAGGGAGAATTCAACTAATGACTAACACCTTCTGTAGGTGAGCAACCTCCAAAGCCACTTTATCAGTTTGTACTTGTATCCGCATCATTACATTATTAAACACACAAGCTTTAGTATACATAGAAATATTAATTTCAAGAAAGTTTTGGCAAAACACAACAACATTTATGTTCTTCCATAGAGTGAACAAAAGTCCCATTTTGAAATAATGTTGAATTTGAGAGTACTTGTAGGGGAGGCTGAGTGAATCCCTAGCAAGATCATATGCCAAGAAAAAGTTTATGGGTGAAAGCCTTGGGAAACTCCTGATTCTAGTGCCAATACTATTGGGAACATCTTCAAAACTATAAAATATATAGAAACATCTCATACTAGCAACAAAAAGCACATCTGGGGATGAGGATACCCAAAGACTTAAGTTGAGGGTGCAAAGACAACCCCTAGAAAATGACGCACCAAGCATAGTCCATAATCTACAAACTTGTGAAATAGTTGAAAACCTATGACTCTAAGTCTTCTTAGAATAATGCCAATGCCAATGGTGGTTGAGCACATCGACCATAGGTAAGTAAGGAACCAACTAGTGATAATCCAACTTGGGTTTATAACTAGTCAAAAGAGTGGTAAGATACCACTTCCAATCCTTCCACCAAGGTTTAACCGACTAAATTCATAGCTTGTATAACATATGTAGGGGCACTACAAAAATTAGAGGATCAAATGTCTGTCAATCTAGATGGGAAAGAAGAAAATGCACCAACATATATTTCTATGAGCAAAGGCTCATTGTGGCTGCATAATTGTTTTCCAAAATATACCTCTCCATTATATTAGAAAATGTTTGCCTCTTGTGTCCTACATACATGCATTTATACTTATTACAACATTTTATTATTAAATACAAATTTAATATAAGTATCATGAAAAACTAAATTTAAAATAATTTATATTTAAGAAACGAAAAATTTAATGTTTTCTTAAATTACTAAAAGAGTTCAACATTTATTTTTTGTTACAAATTGTTAGCATTTATATAGAAATTAACAAAATGTTGTTCTGGTATGTTTTTTTAGTAAAAAAAAGTTCACATATATAAATGCAGGTTAATGATGTCATTTTAAATATTTATAAAGAAGTTTTTTACAATAAAATATTAGGCTTGTCCAAGGGTCTTTCTTGGTCTTTTATTGGTTGTATTTGTTTCACTGTTAAAAGGTAGATTCTAAAGGAGCTTGAATAAGTTTGTAATTATCATATTATTTCTTGAAACAGCAGAAGAATTTAGGCTTCTAAAAGGTAGTTGAGAAGAATTATATTTAGCATAACTTGAACACAATATAAATTAAGTCACATCAGTATTCTGCTTAGAATTTAAGCTTCTAAGAGGTAGTTGAGAAGAATAATATTTAGCATAACTTGGAACACAATATAAATTAAGTCACATCAATATTATGCTTAGTTTGTATTGCTATCAAAGCATTGTTCTGAGTAAAGACTAGAATTTGCAAGTACAAAGAAGCAACCTGAAAATTCTGTTACACTAAAGCATTAGAATGCTAGTCTGGCTAGAATATATTTTTGAGAACATCTAAACTATCATATGTTTGTCTTAAGAAGATTTGTCTAACTGAATAAAAATTGATATCACCATGGCCAAATAGAAACTCCTTCCATCTCAATTTATGATTGAAAATAGATGAAAGATTTTGAGAAATGACATTTTATACCTTTTTAACAATTGAAGAATTCTAGAATATATGTTTCCTAAATTTCAATATATGAACAAAATAACCAAAAAAAGTTAAACTTTGATGAACTTTAATCGATCTTGAATAGACAACATGTTATATAAAACAATCCAAACTAACAATTGAATGTCCAGCTCAATACAAGCCCAACAATAAAAGTGCACGGAAATTGCAATTTCGAAGCACTACAAGGAAGGTTTAACCTCGGCTTTGAAAAACATAGTGATTCTATCTCAAAACATCCAAATGTCAGCCTTTTCCAACACTTTCTATACCAATAGTTGTAAATGCATGCATTTTATGTATTTTATCATTACTAAACAAGCAAATTTGTTTTCGATCTTTCACAATATGCCCAACTACAAAACCATATAAATAGGATAACTGTGATTCGAATAGGAGCAAGTTCACAATTTTTACCTTTATCAGCTTTTTCAGAGATTCAAAAGTACTGTCTATTTCAATATCAGCAAACTTTCCGTGATGTGCAGGAATCAAGAAAAACAAGCTTTCAAATACATTTAAGCTCAAAGTTTAATATTAGTGGGAAAAAAACAAAAGGAAGCACGAAATCCTTATTTTGCAATGAAAGGACTGAAAGTGTGTGAAACATGATACACTCTTGAGACATGCCATAACTTTTCATTGGTAAAAAGCAACTATTCTACATATTCTTCAAATAAGGATTTGATTAACAATATACATTAGTCTTTTATTTCTTTTTAATGAACCTTATCTAGGTTGTCTTATAGTGGCTATGCAATTTATTTCATTCAATAAACATCCCAATATATTTGAAGACTTTGAAATGCTTCAAACATGGAAGTTAATTGATTTTGTTCAATAAACATATGACTGACAAATGTTTTGAGTTCATGGCATTTTTACGGGTCAATTCGAATGGTGCAAGAATTAATGCTCACTAATTTGCTAACTGAATAAGTTTTAGGTCCGTCACCAAGTCTGGCCACTGGAGTTTTAGTTTTTGGATACATACTTGCTAACTTGAGGTCTTATGTTCTACTCTCGCCCCTCTCCCCATGTCGTGTTTGTTGGTGTTTTGAAATGCTACAGGTTTCAAATTACCCCGATGAGAACAAGACACATCTAGGGGTAGCTAACTCTCATCATTAACATATCCTTTCAGACACTAGTCCAACTATAAGGCTAGACCCTTCTTGTACTTCAAGCTCTAAAAAACCTAAGCAGGTGGACCTCAGATTCAACCTATATGGTACCAGTCCTAAACATATTCTTGAATCTATTAATAGTAGATTTAACACTTATTTCTCCTAATGCCTCATGCAATAACATAGATCTATAATAGCTAAATACAAAATAATGAAATCCACAAGCTGAGTGAGGGCAACACTTTTTAGCTCTTCAACATAAAAGGGAAATACAATTTGATTAATGATGTTAATTATTAGCACAACCCCAAATATGCAATAGTAAATACATGCAATCTCCTAGTTGATTAGTCCCTTATCCATTGGGCATTAACTAAGTTATAACGTAGACCTATATATATATATATATATATATATATATATACACTCAAATATTTTATCTATCTATTTACATTACAAATAGACAACAGTTTTCACAAAGACCTCATAATTATTGTAATATCCTCCTCAAATAACACAACCTTGTCAGATGTATCAAGCATTTACTTGGATCTTTGTTCCAACAAAAAAATACATAAGACATACAAATTTAAGGGGCTGCAATAAGGGTTAAGTTCTTTGTCCTTAAACTGAAAAATATTGCAAATTATAGAAAGAGGAGATGAGAAACAAAATAAAACTAAGAAAATGATGCTCAGTATTGATCTCCTTGAAACCAGTACATCAACTATATGCCAAAACTCAGAATATAAACAACACATAATTGTATAATCTAATTGCTTCTAAGGAATTACTATTGTTATTCATAATAGAGAGAAATATGTTGAATAAAGTGTTGTGTCACAGTAGGGAAAACACATTAAGAATGGAGCCCTAGTTTCACAAATATGAGAAAACTCTAGATTGGAACACACATGGTATCATAGCAATGAGTCATTTTTTTCCAAAACTAGAATCTATACAAAGAATGAGAAAGACCATGACATATAGGAGAGTGAATTCTCCGATCTGTTGTGAAGATGACATGTGTCAACTTAGAAAACCTCTCCTAATAGTGAAAAGAATATGACTAATCTATCTCTACAACTAGTGAATCAAATCCTCATGGTTTGGCCTTCAAAAGCATGAAATATCTAAGATATTTAAATGAAAGAACATAGCTAATTTTTATGCCAAACTTGAAACCAAGGCAAAGGTAAAAAATCATTTAGATATGACCTCTAGAAGCCAAGAAAATCTTTTAGAATTGATTTTCTCCATTTTTAGGCTTCACTAGTCTTTTATATCTACCTCCTAACCAATCTTGACACTCAGTGATGAAATCTACCCATTCTATTGAAAATGCCCTGGAAAACATAAATCTACTTATAGCTCAAACTGGTGAATACTTGTGCAAAATCTGACTTCATATTTGGAAAGTTCATTTCCTCCTGGTTCTAACATTATATTGAAGTGTATATTTTGGTGGAAAACTCCCCTAGTAGTAACCATTTAAAGTTCAAGCTCCTATTCATGACTTTCATAGCACTTTATTATTGCAAAAAATTAATCTTTCCTATAGTTTCAAACTATAGAATAAATCATACTTTATTTAAAAAGGAACCTGCACATGACTTTCAGAGAAAAGCTTTAAAAAATAAATTTTATGCAATCTTCAATTTCCCTCTATTTTTCATGACCATATTGACACATGTCATATTTTGATTTTCTCTTTTCTTGCATAGTCATCTGACCCTTCCAACTGGGTGCCACTTGGCATCATCTCATTGGTCCTCTATTTTGCCACATCACTGTGCCATGTCATTGGTTGTTGTGTCCTATCCTAGTTAGCATTATGCCACATCATCAACAACATAATGACCTCATGACATGTGTCATTCTCTGCTATGTTAGAACTTTGGGAAGTGTGTCACATTTGAAACCTCTGCTACATGTTAGTTCTTGACTCATCCACCTCACTACCAACTCACTACCATGTATCAATTTCTGATTAAGTCACCATGTTGCTATGTTATCCGTCATGCATCTTTATCTTGGCGACATAGCAACAGTCATCGGATGTGCCACATGTCACCATCCTGTGCATCATTGAAATCAAATTGCCATAAAGTGCCACTTGTCATCACTTGATTGTTTGGAATTCCACATCAGCATCAAGTCCCTGCATGCATTATATTCGTTGGGTTTTAAAGTTTTTCGGTAGGTCACTTCGTAAAATTTCAACTTTCTAAAAGGTTGCCATGTTGCTACCAACGAGATCCTCCCATTTTTAGGTGGTGAGATTGAAACCATTGGAAACTTCACCTCTTCTGGCGACAGTTCTTGCTTTTTTGGAAACTTTTTTCATTTGTTTAATCAGTCAAAATTTTAATTTTGGTGCCCATTTGGCCATCCACGGTGGGCCACTCCATGTGCTTTGCTACCTTTAAAAGGTCATGTCTTCAAGATAAAAATCTTATTGTCTAGAATGGTACTTAAAGTTTAAGAATGTCCATTTCCCAAACAATGTGGGATAATTACTTTAAAACAAATTTTGAAACCTCCTCACCATCGCTTGAGGCTCTGCCCCTTTTTTTTGTTTCCCTATGGCTTCCATTTTTTGTCTAACGTGGACTTTGTTTTACATGTTTTCTTCTTGCTACAGCTTTTTCTTTTAGTGCAAAGCTTTTTCCTTTACCTGGGTGCTCCTTTGAATGCCTTATTCTCCAAGTCTTCCTCTTTATTTCATGTTCCTTAGCTTCCATACATTGCCTTTGTTGATGTGGCCTCAAAATCCTCCACATGCCTCCAATCGACTCCTCTTTTCATGATTTCTCCTCCTTAGTTTGTGCCTTACTCTTCAAATGCCTGCTATTGTCTTCATTTGGCATGGATTGTACAATCTATCAACTTCTCTATTTTTCTTTGGCTGAATTTTTCTTTTTTCACATGCATGCCAGTTTTTGAGTTGTGGACACCACATAATTTATTGAGTTGGATGCTACATAGTTTCTTCAAATAACTTGTATCAGTTTGATGAGGTGGATTATATACATAGTAAGTGTTGTTATTAAGTGGGCAAGTCCTTGCATGCTCCATTATTCCATCCCACATCTTGGCTAACATCCCAGTGCGAAGAAGTTGGCAAAGATGTTGGGGATTTCTATTTAGTGCTCTTGATATGTCCATCTCTATGTTAATCCCTTCATAACTCAATTTCTTATGGAAAGCACCCTCCTTGCCAATTCTATCTAGACACTAGACATCATCATATAGTGCAGAAGGATAATGCTTCTTATACAATTCACCACAATGATAATGCTTCTTATTCTCTCTGCCCACCCTGCCACTTGTTTGTTTTCCACTGGCCACAACAACATTTGAGATTTTTAAATTAATTAATATATTAATATTAATTATTTTTCTTAGTCCTTTCATCTCAATTTCCCCTTTCATTTTCACATGAATGATATTTTATAAATATATCATTCCCGTAACCCTGAAACACTTTTGCTCCTTCATTTCTGCCTATATGTGTGCAATCTCCCTTTTTGCCTTTATGCTCATGCGTATCATCACGAGCTCATTAAAATTACATTACGCTCACATGAGACATTTCATTTTTTGTAGGACTGGAGTATTTCAATTTGGTATTCCTGACCATATGGGGTCCCCAATTCACATAGGAACATAAGCCTTTCACTTTACCTTTATGCTCTCATGACTTGAGCGTATCCCCAAAAATGTTTAAAAATCACTTCTTGGGCCTGCGGGGTCTTCACATATGATTGGAGAGCTTTGAAAATTGTCTTATACCCACACATGGTAAGCGTAACATCAAAGGCCTTTGCAACTTTGTTTTTGATCGACCACAATGATTCTTAACTACAAAGGCTTTAGTCTTTGCTTCCTTTATCCTGATTCCATCATGGTTTGCCCCTATAACTCTAGCCCTGAGCCTAAACCTATGACTCCTAATCCAACAACAATTATCAGTAAAGGAAAACTCTCCTATGGTCACACGACCATCTTTCATTGGAACAAGAAGATCACCTGTAAGAAGTGGGTGTTTTCCATTTCTGTATGATTTCCTTGGTATTACTTTTCCCAAAACTTTATTTCCAAGAGAAAAAGGCCAGTTGTGATTCATATATTTTCATTCTCCATTATTCGAAGAAAGGGGTCATCTAGTGGTATTTTGCATCCACCCAGTAGTTGTAGAACTTGATTATATTTTTGTGTTTGTGAGTCTTCAACAGATGGACCTCATAATACAGGTGTTCCAAGTCCCCATAACCTTCAGAGATAGCTCTGACTTTCACTTGGTTCCAAGCAACCTCCATACCCTCTAATCTATCAAAGGTCTAGTAGACATTCTTAAAAGCTCCCTTTCCAAGAATCTTCTTATAATCCTAAAAAAATTGCCCATATCTTATCAGTCTGATGTAATTAGCTGGGCCCCAAAGTGGGTTTGACTAATATTTTTGTTTTTGTTTTTGAACAAATGATATTCCAAAATGATCGATTGAACCCATCTTCTTAATTAGAGTCAAGTTTGACCATTGATTGATCAATAAAAACTCATTTTATCACTTTATTGCAACTTGTCAACTTAGTGTCAGAAGGTCCTTTGACTAGCTTTGAAAACTGATCCAAACACCTGATTTGGCTCTAAAATCTGACACATTGATTCTTTATTTTGCATTCTTACATCCTGCAAAATCTCATCTCATGAAAAATTCTCAGTCAAAAGATATTGATTGTCAAAGTTACCCTCTCAGAATTGCCTACACAAAAAACATGTTAGAAAACCATAAAACATGTTCGGAATTGGCTTTGAAAACTAGACAAACTAACACTTGGGAAAAAAAAAATAGGAGCATTAGTTCACTATCATGAGGAGAGTATAAATATGCCATTTGGGCTCATGATGAATAACATAATGCATTTGATGATTGGTCAAAGTGGGCAACTTGGAATTTGCAGATTGGAAGTAATGGCATAAAAGTAGTTTTTGCAAATGGAATTGACTTGGGAAAGTGTGCAAATGAATTCTTCAAAATGTAAAAATTGGCACACTTAAAGTATATTCAAAGTACAACATAGTGGTACAATCCATTCAATCTCACCTATCATAGATTTTGAGATATGACATCATGAATAGGGGTTCCAACAAATTTGCATTTACTGACACTAGTAAAAAGTTACAAATTGCATTTGGAATCACATTTGAAAACTTAACAAACCGATTTTTCATAAGCTCAAAACGGTAACATAGAAAGCCTCTAACCTCTAGAATACAACACAAAAGGAATTTCATCATTTTGGTCAACTGGGTCAAAATTATAAAAAGTGAAACAGGGCTTCCCAAAATTTAGAACAATTTACATCAGCATGACAATAGTCAATGACCAATTTTGACGGATTTTAAACCTAGTCAAATGGACTCAAAATCTAAAAAATAGGTTATTTGTTATTGACACTAGACATTCCCCAAAGCAGCAAGTCATGAAACATTACTGGGTGCAAGATATTCGATTGCAAACACAACCTCCTGTCCATATTTGACACTTATGCAAAAATGTAGATTTTGACATTGCGCAAACTGAGACTTCATGAAATGGCCGAGAATGGCAATTTATCATCATGGGACACATAGATGCACTAAATACAAGGTGTTAGAAGCATTAAACACCTCTTAGGCTTCAAATAGACAACCAGATACACATGCATTGGAAAGCACTTATAGGGCTTGATTTCTTCAATGGTACTCAAAATTTGGGCTTTGATTTTGAGTCCCAATAGTGGCTCTGTCTCCGGATTCATGTCCCTTGTGGGCATGGAAAGGATTTAGATCTCTGAAAGAAGCAGACAATTTCCAAAACAAAAAAAATTCCTCTTGAACAACTTTATTGAAAGTAAGAAATGTTCAACTACTTCTACTATGTACAAACAATGGCCCTGGGCCACTGAACTTCAACAAAAACTTTTACCTCTACCATATACCTGATTGTCATTGACATTTTCTTGAGGTGAACTAAAAGTATCACTGTCATTGTTTTACCATTTTCAACAACACCTTCACTTAGCTCATGAGGCAGAACAAAATAACTATCATCGTTCTCATAGTGTATATAAAAATCAAAGACTATTTCATCATCATGCTCACTATGAGAAAAAAAATCAGCATGCTCATGATTACATAAACTGAACTGAGAATCAAAATCTAACAATGACTCATGAATACTGATTGGAAACACAAAAACTTCATATTCTACACCATTCACCAAGTTGCATGTACCAAAAATTTGCAATGCACCTTGTGCCTCCGGATGTGAAGAGTATGTAAAATCTGATTTCTCCTCATTTGCAACATTAGTACTACATAAATTAGATCGAACATTCACTACAACCTCTTCAGACTCAAACAACTGATTAGATACCAAATCATAAGAATCATCATGAAATTGCATGTTCACAATATGCTGATCTGTATCAATGTTTTCTTCAAATAACTCATTAGAATAAATCACTTCATTAATATTAATTTCCTGATTACATGAGCAATCTGAGTGTATCTCTACCTCATGAAAAACAAAAGACAATGAACCAGCAACAAACCTTATCTCTACATTTTCATTCTCAACATAGAAGTCATCATGTGTATTGATTTACAGATTACCATCACATACACCTCCCAAACTTGACAGAGCATATTCTAAGACTATATTTGTTTCAACATCAAATTTAGGGGAAATGGCTTTGCCATATGAAAATGCAAAATGTGGTAAAGCTCAAACATCCTTGGATATATTTGCATACCTTTCAAAATCATGAGCCAACAAATTTGAAATCTCATCAACAATCAACAAGTCTCCATTATTAGTTTCTTTTCCTTGGCTATGATTATTATCTGGATAGCTTGACACAATTATAATAGTAGACTCATTACTAATACACTCTAAAAAATCAAAACTTTAATCATTCCATATGTCTTCTTTTGTTAATACCTCAACAACTAGTATCTTAGAACATTTGCATTCATCACTAGAAGAAAAACTCTTATTGTTGTTACATATTTCCTCTTCTTTACAATCGCCATCATAACAAGATGAATCCACATTATGCATGCCATCAAATTGCTGATTATTGTCCTCTAATTCATAAAACCGAGACTCTTCATGCTTTTAACATCATCTTCAATGGATTCATTGAATTCATTATGATTAGATTCATTAGCATTCAAAGCACTTTCAATTTCCATGATAAAATCTTAGAATTCAATATTTTCTAATCTTGACTTTGCTGACCAATCAATTGAATGTGGCATAAAAACTTCTAAGAGTACCACTGGCCATGAAGACTCCTCAAGTTTGAAAAACTCATCAAGATTCATAACTACTAATTTAAACTTCATGTAGATTTGAAATTCACTAAGACCCCTAATATCACCAATTGTATTTCTTATCATTATGATAGTCTTATTATGAATCTTTCTTTTCAATCTAGCAATATTTGCATGAACAATTTCAAGAGTTGGCACATCACTTTCAGATTTAGACTTTGAATCTATCTTATAAAATATTAAACTAACACCTCTATTTTCTTAGTGCTGAAAACACTTGATGGAGGAAACCATTTTGGTCATTCAACTTTCATGAAGAAAAAATACATGAACATTTGAAATACCTTTATGTGTTGCTGTTTGAAAGCTTTGATTTCCTGATTGGCATAGGTGCAAACATAAAATCCTTCACATGATAGATAAAATCTTTGTAGAGCTGCCACCTCCTTGAAGAGGAAAATGAAATTACAATAGTGATTCACCTTTTTAAATCAACTACTTTGGCAGATACAAACAACCACATAAACTATCAATCAAGAAACTTACGCTTCCTCTTTCCCAACAAACTAGATCTACAAACAAATACTGAAAGCGTTTGATACCAAAATAAACCATGCACTAGAATAGAGATTTAGACTACAGTTGCCACTCACACTTAATGAGAAAAAATTTGAAACAATTTACTACTTGTAAATTCTGAACTAGACTTTCAAGATGGAAAAACTTGTAGATCACTAACACCTTAAAAAGTTAATACACTTCATAAATTGATTCTTGACTTTGAAACTTTCTTAACAACATATGCAAAAATTGGACTGATTGAAAATAGACTTATAATAGTCATAGAACACAATTTTCTTCCAATTCTTACTACATAGTGCTGTCCATGAATAAAGCTTAACTAGGGAACACAAAATTCAGCAAAGATATAGAAAACACCTCACAAAACCACTATTATAGCAAAAAAATTCTGATGTATCAAATCTTCTTTAAATTCTCAAGGTTTTTCTATAACACAAATTTTAATACACTCCCTAGTAGAGTCACAATTTTGTTGGTGTTTTGAAACACTACAGGTTTCAAATTACCTTGATGAGAAAAAAACACATCTAGGGGCGGCTAACTCACATTGCTAACATATCCTTTCAGACACTGTGCCAACTATAAGGCTAGACCCTTCTTCTATTTCAAGCTCTACAAAACCTAGGAAGGTGGACCTTAGATTCAATCTATATGGTACTAGTGCTAAACATATTCTTTAATCTATTAACAGTAGATTTAACCCTTATTTCTCCTAATGCCTCATGTAATAACATAGATTTGCAATAGCTAAATGCAAAATAATGAAATCCACAAGCTAAGTGAGGGCGACACTTTTTAGCTCTTCAACATTAAAGGGAAATACAATTTGATTAATGATGTTGATTATTAACACAACCCCAAATATGCTATAGTAAATACATGCAATCTTCTAGCTGATTAGTCCCTTATCCATTGGGCATTAACTAAGTTATAACATTAACTTGGATATCTAAATATACTCATACACTCAGATATCTAATATATCTATTCACCTTTGAAATAGACATCATTGTTAAGAAATATCTCATACTTATTATAATATCCTCCTCAAATAAGAAGCAACCCTATCAGATGTATTAAGCATTTACTTGGCTCTTTGTTCCAACAACAAAACACATAAAACATACAGCTTTAAGGGGCTAAAAAAAGGGTCAAGTTCTGTGTCCTTAAACCATAGAAAATTGCAAATTATAGAGAGAGGAGATGAGTATTAGAATGAAACTAAGAAAATGATGCTCTTTATTAATCTCCTTGAAACCAATACATCAACTCTATGCCAAAACTTAGAATATACACAACACATGACTATATAATCTAATTGCTTCTAAGGAATTATAGTTGTTGTTCATAATAGAAAGAAATATGATGAACAAAGTGTGGTGTCATAGTAGGGAAAACACATCAAGACTAGAATCCTAGTTTCACAAATTTGAGAGAACTCTAGATTGGAACACACATGGTATCACAGAAATGAGTCTTTTTTCCTTCAAAACTAGAACTTATATAAAGAATGAGAAAGAGAATGATATAGAGGAGAGTGAATTCTCGGATCTTTTGTGAAGAAAACATGTGTTCACTTGGAAAACCTCTCTTAATAGTGAAAAGAATCTCTCTAATCTCTCTCTATAATTGGTGAATCAAATCCTCATCATTTAAACTTCAAAAGCACGAAATATCTAAGATATTTAATTGAAAGAACATAACTAATTTTGATGCTAAACTTGAAACTAAGGCAAAGGTAAAACTCAGTTAGATGTGACCTTTAGAAGCCAAGAAAACCTTTGAGAATCAATTTTCTCCACATTTAGGCTTCAATCGTCTTTTATATCTTCCAATCTTGACACTCAATGAAAAAATCTACCCATTCTGTTGAGAATGCCTCAGAAAATAAAAATCTACTTATAGCTCAAACCAGTGAATACCTATGCCAAATATGACTTCATATTTTGAAAGATCATTTTCTTCTGATTCCAACAGTATATTGAAGTTTATATTTCGGTGAAAAAATTTCCTAATAGCGGCCATTTGAAGTTTTGGGTCCTATTCATGACTTTTATAGCACTTTATTATTCCAAAAATTTAATCTTTTCTATAGTTTCAAACTATAGAATAAATCAAACTTTTTATAAAAAGGAACCTACATGTGACTTTCAGAGAAAAACTTAAAAAAATAAAATTTATGCAATCTTCAATTTCCCTCTATTTTTCATGATCATGTTGACACGTGTCATATTTTTATTTTCTCCTTTCTTGCATAGCCATATGACCCTTCCAACTAGGTGCCACATGGCATCATATCATTGGTCCTCTATTTCATCATGTCACTACAGCATGTCACTATGTCACATCATCAGTCGCTATGTTGCTATCCTAGTCAACATTATGCCATATCATCAGTGATATAACAACCTCACAACACGTGTCACTCTCTGCCACATCAGCACCTCATGAAGCATGCCACTTCTGAAACCTCTAACATGTGTCAGTTCTTGACTTGTCCACCTTGTTGCAAACTCAATGCAACATTTCAATTTCCAATTGAGTTTCCATGTCACTATGTTATACATTGTGCATCTTTGTCTTGGAAATATAGTGACAACTTTCAAATGGGCCACATGTCAACATCTTGTGCATCATTGAAATTGGATCACCATATAGTGCCACTTGTCATCACACGATTGGTCAAAATTCCACATCAGCATCCAGTCACTACAGACATTTTTCTCATGTGGTTTCAAAGTTTTTTGGTCGGTTGCTTGCTTGAATTTCAACTTTTTGAGAGGTCGCCATGTCGGTACTACTGAGATCCTTCCATTTTTTAGTGGTGACATGGCCACCACTAGAAACTTCAACTCTTCTGGTGACAATTCTTGCTTTTTTGACAACATTTTCCATTTGCTCTGCCAGTCAAAATTTTGGTTTTGGTGCCCAGCTAGCCATCCACGGTAAGCCACTCCACGTGCTTTGCTACCTTTAAAGTATGAGTGTCATTTGATTTCACAATCCATTAGCAATATCAATATCATTTTTTCTAGAATTTCATTGTGTCTAAAATTTTTAGCATCAACCTTTCAAATCACACATAGTGATCCATCATTAGGATTAAGAGCAAGAGAATAGAAAAAATAAGTAGCAGACTAGAGGAGACACAAAGATATAAAAAGAGGAGGGAGTGGGGGTCAAGGGGGGGCACGAGGACTTGGGGGGGAGATTACAAGATGAAAAAGAGGAAGAAAATGAGTTTGATTTAAAATGAGAGAGAAGGAATTCAAACTTTTAAAGCAAAATAAGAACACATGGACTGATAACTAAAGGGCAACCAAGGTGAATAAGCCAAAAGATAAAGAATGAAACCTAACCATAAAGAATATGAAAAGCTAAGAAAGATGAGACAAAGGTAAAATATTGAAACCTATAAGCATACAAATAATAATAATGACTATTAATAATAATAAAGAGGACATATAATATAAATGAATGAGGATGAAAAAATATTATAATGATAGTAATAGATACACAATTCACATAACTAAATAAGACAAAATAAATGAAGATTAATATACAAATAAGAATAAAATAAAGATCAATAAAATAATAAAATAAAGAAAAATAAATAAATATAAAAAAATATCTAAATATAAAAAATAATAATAATGAACTAAGAAAGTGAATCCAAAAAATGAGCTACAAAAATGCTAATACATATGAAAAATAATAATTATAATGTTAATAATAATAAGAATAATAATCACAATAACAGTAACAATAAAAATGACCAAATAATAAATAACAATAATAACAAACTAAGTACATGAATCTGAAAAATAATAATAAATATGAAAAAACAATAAAGATAATAATAAACTAATAATAATAAATAATACCAAAATCAAAAGTTTGCATTGCATATACATACATACATACATACATACATATATAAGAATGCATAAAAACTATAAAGGAAAAATTATAATAATAACACCAATAGTAATAATGACACAAATAATATAACTGAATGAGACAAGATGAATCAAATTAATGTATCTATAAATATGAAGAAAAATTAACATATAAAACATTGAGTATAATATAAATATAAAAGCAATAATACTAATGAAGAAAACTAAGCGTGTGAATTTGAAAATGAACTACAGAAAATCAAGATGATGATGATAATAATAATAATAATAAATAGAAATCCTAATAATAACAAAATGGGCATATAATGAATATATATAAGAAAATGATAATAACACCAATAAAGCAACCAAATAGATAAATAGATAAGAAAAAATCAAAAAATATCATTAAGAACAATGCACTAATGATAAATGACCAGATGTATAAAAGTAAACTAAGGATGAGAATAGGAAAATTAAACTATGTAAATATATAAATTAATTAGAAAATGAAGAAAGTAAAAATCAATAAAAAGGGGGATAACTATAATTAAAGAACTAAATATATAAAAAATAAAATAATCTGAAAAAGAAAAAATGGGGTCCAACAAACAAACAAGATTATAATGAAGAGAAAGGAAATAGTCGAACAATGGAAGAAGAGTACCACAACATTAGGAATGAAGGTACAAAGAAACCTTAGGGAAAAAAAGAGAGAAACCACAGATGAGGGAACCCTAGGGATCATGAAAGTAAAGATAATGGAAGGGATAAAGAGAAGAGCAATCACCTACCTTAAAAAGGCTGCCACCAAGGGAGCAAAGAGGAGCAAGGAGGCAAGGAATGACTAACAAGGTTGGAAGACCACAAGATCAGGTTTGTTGGCACTTGGCTAACATGGGAAGCCACAAGGGGTTTAAGGTCCATCCATCGTCTTTGTTGAGGTTGACAGGTGACTGTTGATAACTACTACTTCGTTAACTTTCCTTTTGAAATAGTTGTCCTCCTTAGATAAGATTTGAGCATCTTCTTAACAAATGTGGTACTTAGTGTAGACACCTAAATTTGATTACATCAATAGGTAATCGTATTTAGTCATCTCCTAGGACATTATTGATTGAATATTTACTATTCAATTAATTAAGTGTCATCCCCTAGTTAATTAATTAATTTGATTAACTATAGTCCAATTGATAAAATTAAATGATCACCCAAAATCAATTTATCAATTAAATCCCTATTCCTCTATTAAATTAAATAAATTCTCAAATCTATTTAATTTAATCCCATTTCCCCATTTTATTAAATAAATTATTTAATAAAATATCTAAAATCTTAAAAGCATCCCTAAACCCTATCCTAACCCCTAATCCAACCCATCCACCCAAACTAACCTCACTTAGCCACCTAACTAACTCATCTCATTAAAGCTAAGCCACTTGCCCTCCTAACCCCCTTTCCAGGCTAATCCTAAACCCCTCCTAAGCATGTGCACAATCTTTAGCAATTGTTAAGACTTGTTAACCCAAGCCAAAGTCAACAAACTCAACCACACCTCTTACATCCTCATCAATGACTCTTACATCCCTCTTACATACTCAACCTCCCTCATTACTCGTTTGACCAACCCATATCCTATCCTCTCACACTCACCCTCCTTGTGACAAGTGTCAACTCCCTATTGGTGCTAAACAAGCACAATTTATGTGCTCACTTTTGAGTGCATCTTGACCTTCCATCACCATCTTACCATCCTTACATCTTGACCATTCATCTCTCAACGCATTGGCCTATAAATGGAACCCTCTACCTCACAAACATCATCCACCTTTCATGCAATGTTATAATGCTATTTTGAGAGCTTGAAAACTACAAAAATACCATTATAATGTTGAAATACCTCCATGAATCCATTTTTGAAACCACTCTTCATGCATACAATCCATCCACTTGAAGCTTGAACATAATTGTGAGCGCACATATCTACCTATCAGGGAAAAATTCATTTCATCATGTTTTATACCATTAGGACCTTACCATTCTTGGTTTGCTTCCTTTTGTGGTGATAACCATCAGTCCTATCTTAAGTGTTAGCTTGTTTAGTAATGTCAATGCTTTCATTCAATAGTTAGTATTCATGTTCCACTACTAAATTAGGTGACACACTAAGTAGCTAATGACTGCTCAGCTAGAGCAGAGATTTGAACCCTGTCATGTTTAATGTTAGCACTATGCTTCTTGATTCTTGTGCTGAAAGAATGACCAGTTTCACATATATAAGGTATAATGCAAGAGCAAGAAACTTTGTAGACTCGTGATTCTGAAAAAACATCTTTGGAGTCTTTAAGAGTGGGGATTCAAATTTTGAGCCTATACTAGGGTTTGAAGGCCATATGCAAGTCTTTTTTACTCAAAATCTTGGCTAGCTTCTAGGAGACACCGTCTATAAAGGGAAGTGTCACAAAAGAGGGAGGTAGAGAGGGGCTGGGTTGGGAAGTAGAGAGGGAAAGAGAGAAAGAGAAAGCTTGGACAAAAGCCTTAGAAATTTGCTTGTGGGAGTAGCCATTTAATCTAAAGACTTGACGAAGGTGGGTCAGCTCCAAATTTAAGTGGTCATCATAAAAAATTCTATGGGTTCTTAAGGCTAAGGTCTTGAGGATGCCAACTTTTTGGCTCAAATAGTGGTAAGAAGAGGCATGAAGGTACAAATTAGTGTGCATGGCCTTCTAAAACACTCAACATCCCAATGAGCCATTTGGTTTCTTAATGAGGAAAACGTCAACGAAGGGCAATTGGTTGTTGGTTTTGGGGTCTTTGGTGAAAGTGATGTAGGTAGAAATGTTGTTGATGTGTTTGTGAAACTCTTCCAGTTTATCTATTCCATCGAACTAGCAAACATTGGTATCATCTGCATACTATTTCCACCATTTAGGATTGAGGGGGAAAGAGTAGAGGGCTAGCTCTTTGAAGTGCTCCATATAAAGGTTAGCAGTAACAAAAGAGAGTGGGGAGCCCATGGCAACCACATCAACTTGTTCATAGATAATCCATTGGAAGGAAAAGAAAGTTGACGTTAAGCAAAGATCAACTAGATTAGCAATCTCTACATTAGTTTTCCTCTTCACATTTTCAACCATGTCAAGAATAGGCACCTTTGTTAAGAGGGAGACCACATCAAAGCTAACCAAGATGTCATTATCATCTATTCTAGTCTCTTTGATGAAGTAAAAAAAGTGGGAGGAATCCCTGATGAAGGAGTTTGAATGGCCTACTAGGGGAGAGATAAGCATGGTATGATGGGCGATAAGAAGGTAAGTGGGAGAACCTCTGGTGTCCACAATGGGTCTAAGGGGGATGTTAGGTTTGTGTATCTTGGGGATGCCATAGATGCATGAGGTTAACTCTTTGGACGGTAAGGGGTTGATGGTAAGGGGTCTATAGCTACTTGAATCAGAGAGAAGTTATGTCATTTTTGTAATGTAGTCATGTCTACTCATAATGATAGTAGCATTGCCTTTATTAGCTTTGACAAGAATAACATCATTATTTTTCAAAAATTTGTTGAAGGCAAGAGATTCTCTCTTAGAGGTTTTATGTTTCAAAGGTTTAGCGTGTCTAAGTGCAACTGTACAATCCTACCAAATTTCATCAGCAATATCATTGGGGAGCGAATAGATTGCACTTTCAATTTCCACAAGGAAATCAGCACACAAAACCTCACGGGGTCTAGAGAAAAGTTAAGATCACGTTTGACAAAGTTAAAAGTTAGTGGTTCAAGAAAAGCACTAGAAAGGTTAACCACTAACTTGTTCTCCCAATCTGAGATGATGGGGGTCATGCTCAAAAGGGTGACTAGGCTGGAGGTAGAAAAAGGGAGGTAATTGCTCCAGGGATGAGCAACCATAAATTTTTTTGGATACAACAAGAGGAGGGGTGAACGGGGCTAAAAGGAAGGCTACATCATGCATGATATTTGTAGGTACTAATAGGCATAGTGGATGCTAGTGTAGGTATTGATGCATGTGCACATGATGATGTCCTTAGTTTTTGGAGTGAAATTTGGCAGCCATTCGACAGTCATATGTTGCATCAAATTCTTTGGAGTTATTTTCTTCAAACAATCATATTGTGTCTTCTTCTTGATATTGAGTGTTTTTTTTGTATGGCCATATCCTTTCTTCTCTTTAACTAGTGATGCAATTCATCTCTTGCCTCCTTTAGTTGATGTAGGGCAAGTTGTATTTCAATCTTCTACTTCTCAATAATCTTTCCTAATTCATACACTTCCATCTTTAAAATCTTAACTCTCAAGCTATAAAACTTTACTTTCTAAACAAGAAGGCTCTGATACCAATTGTTGGAAATATAAATGGAAAAGTAAGTTCTAAGAGAGTGGGGGGGGGAGGGGGGGGGGGGGGTGTGAATCAACATTTCAAAAATTTATAATAAAAAATTTCATCATTCATCCATCTCATAACTTAACATGTAAAATTAAATATGTAAACATGCATCACATCCATAATATAATGTAAATCAAAACATAACACAAAAGGTTTTTTTAAAACAAAAACCCTCTAATGAGAAGGTGAAACTAGGGTGGGGATAATGCCTACAAATCTTCATTATTGTAGCAAAAAAGTGTTCCCAATTATGGCTACAAAGTTTTGATCATAAACTATAATCTATCCTGTGAGAAATCTGCCCTATTAAAGGCTTACAAAATTAGTTAAGCTTCACCTTGACTAAAGGATTTAAAATAAAAATTAAGTAAGGACTATGTTAGGAGATTTACAAAAGTCTATTAGGGCTACTTTGTTAAGAGATTTAGCCTGTATCACCTATCAAAATGATTAAGTACCCAATCCTTCAATTAGCACCTCTCTTCTAGATGTTAGATCTCCTCTTTAAGGTTTCTATCTTGATCCTCCTAATCCAATATATCTTCTTTGACCTTTCACTACTTGTCTTCACAACTGGTTTTTTCTCATCAACTTATTCTACAATACTTATCATCCAATTAAGCATCTTCTCCATGCCTCTTTTCTCACATGATACTCTCCTTAGTATCTCTCTTCATACTTTTCTCCCCCTTAGGGTTTACTTCTTAAAATAGGCATCATGGAGATGACCTAGGTCTTAATCAACAACTCTAGTTGATTACTATTTTTTCTTAATGATTCTCTTTTTTTTATTGGCTGCATGTTTTGCATAGGGATGTGTGATATAAATTGATCCTTATCTCTTGATATCAAAAATTAATGTTCATGCCATCCAAAAATGGTTTGCATAGGAGTTCAAGTACCATCACAAATATCTATGTCATTGACTTGCTACTCTACATCAATAGCCTTCTGATGCTTAGCCTTAACTCTTCTCATATGTTGTTTACTCAACTTCTTAATGGCTTGACACATACTATTTCTCAACACTTGAATCACTTAGTACACACTATTTTATCAACACCCGAGTGACTCAACACATACTAACTACTAGATACCTACTAGTGCTTGGCACTAACTATCATATCACTTTGTATTATTAGAACCCTCATTCTCAACATATACTATGAACTCAGCCTAAGTAGTATCTTGATCATAGTGATTACCAACCAATTGTGCTAGATAATGACTAGGTGTTTTTTCACTACTTTGTTGAAACCATAATGAGAATAATGCTAGCTCCAATCATTTTGTAAAGCTTTGATTTTTGTCATATTTATAAGCTAAACTACTAAGGGAAGAAGCCAATATTAGGGTATCATTAATAGATATCTAGAGTATGATACTTCCTAACATGGATATTACACAAAAACAACTTGCACATGATAAGCCATTAGTTCATGGTACAAATTTATCACTTACAGATCACTTGATGGAGTTATCAATGGAGCTTTACATTAAACTATACATATTGAAGGTATTAAAAGAAAATATTGATAAAGAAATATCTTTTATTTTGAATGTGCATTATGATTTCCTCCATCATTTTGGTATAAACCTGTAAAGTCATGTCTTTTGTCATTTGTAACAAAAATAAGGGGAAAATGTGTATATAGAAAGTAATAAGGGAGAAATATGTAAAGAATATGTACAAGTATAGAGGAATAAGTATATAGATATAGTTGAACAAAAATATTTTTGAAAAATCAAATTTTGTTCAGTTATGGTTGAGCTAGAATTTCTCAGTTCAAACTGAGTTGTAGATTCGAGTATATGGAAAGGGGGAGTTTTGGCTGAAAATAGTGGATTAAATGGTTTTTTGGATTGAAGACAGAATTGCACATGATAAGTGTTTTTTTCACTCATGCCAAAGGGGGAGCTTTTTTCCCTATGGAAGGACACATTGTGAATTAGTGCCAAAAAAGTTACTCATTATTTAGGGAGGTCGATTAATATTTAAATTGAGCTTTCCTTGATACATCATATGTCACTTTAGCCTGAGCAGATTGAGAAGATCATGTGAAAACAGAGTATCAATTGTATATTGATTATGCAATATAAACATAGCATCCAATATGAACTATGTAAATATTGTTAGCTAAGTAAGAAGTATCACCCAAGCACACTATATAGCCCAAGTATTAGCATATCACCTAAGTGCATAGTTTGACCTAATCATTACCATCAACCAACTTCAATATATAATTTGATAATTGAAAAGACACCTTTTCATTTCAAGCCAATCTAGAATGAAATTATTAATTAAATAGCTATATAAAAAATATGTAATTTATCAAATGTGTGTGTGTGTGTGCGTCTATAAAATAAACAAGATGGAATGAAATCTGAAAAAAGGAAGTGAGAAGAATAATAGATTGATTGGTAGTTAAGTCTTGTGGCTGCCAAGAAGTATAAAAGGGAAGAGAAAAGACACATCTATCATAGTCAGGTGATTATAACCTTCAATAGAAGATTTGTATCAACAAATAAACTTGCAAACAAAGGATCACGTTGTTGATTTCAATTCAACAATTGCATTAGGCAAAATCATCTAATAAGGTGGACCCTATAGTCCTTTGTAAAATATCCTAACAAAGTACATACTTCATTATCTTGTAAAATCCTTTGACATGGTGGACCTAGTAGTCCTTTATACTCCTAATAGAGTAGATGACCAAAAGTGATCAATCATAAGCCCTAATAGGTCAACCTTGTAGACACCTAAATTTGATTACACTATTTTAGTAATCCTATTTAGTTATCTAAAAAGGCATTATTAATTAAATATCTATTTAATTAATCCTTTGTCATCCCCTAGTTGATTAATTTAATTAATCATCTATAGTCCTAATTGATAAATCAAATAATCTATTATTTATCAATTAAATCCTATTCTTCTATATAATTCCAAAAATCCCCATTTATTAAATAAATCTATTTGATAAATGAAATCCTCAAATTCAAAAACCCCTAACCTATCTCTAATCCTCCATTTAGCCTAATCCACCCCATCCACCCATACTAACCAAGCTTAGCCACTAACTCACCTACCCTCATTAATGCCATCCACTTGCACATCTCTAACATCTCTAATCTAATCATAAACCCAAGCCTAATCCACCCCCTAATGTTGTCACATTCCTTAAAAGAGTTTAAGACTTTCCTAATCCAAACCAAAGTCTCCCCTCAAAAAGCCCAACCACTAAGTCATGAGTGCTCTTACAAAACATAAAAGACTCTTACAAGCCCACTCATGACTCTTACACCCATCTTCCACACTCTTCCCTCTTCCACACTCATTCCTCTTACATCCCTCTTACATACTCAACCCCACTCATCATGCCTTTAACCAACCATTTACCCTACCCTCTCACACTCATCCTCCTTGTGACAAGTGTCACCTTCCCATTGGTGCTAAACAAGAACAATCCATGTGCTCTCCTTTGAGTGCATCCTAGCCCTCCTTAAGCCTTCATCCATCCTTGCATCTAAGCCCTCCATCCCTCTACCCCTTAGCCTATAAATTGAATCCCATCCCAAGCCATTTCATCAACAATCTTTGAGCTAAAGTTACCATGCTATTTTGAGAACCAAAGCCATCAATCTTACCCTTATAATGCCAAATTGAGAGCTCAAAAAGCTACCAATTTTCCATTACCCATCTCCATTGAAGCGAGCTTTTGAGCATCTTGAGCATACATCCACAGCAAAAGGACACATCTACAGAATCAAGAAAGCATGGAGTGTTTTATCTTGTGAGGTTTGCACTTCTTGTTTGCTTTCTTTGTCTAAGCATATATGTGAATTTAGTTTTTGTTTTGTGAATGTTTACTTTATTTGTTAATGTTCTTTGCATACTAAATCTTGTTCTACAAACCTTATTACTACAGTAGTGAAGCATTGTGTTGTCATCCACACCCCAATTTTATGTTCACCTTGAAGGGTTTTAGGGTTACCAAATATTATGTCAAAGTGTTATGGTTCTAATTTCTTTATTGCTTTATGTTTCATTGATGACCCTAGATTAGACAATTTGATAAAGAAAGGAAAAAGTATTCAAAGTGAAAAGATTGAAGTGGTTCCTAATTCATCCCCTCCTCCCTTCTTAGCCACCTATCTATTATTATATTTCCAACATTGTCCACTGAGTCCAACTAACTTTCAACATTCTTGAGGAAATAAATGTGGCAAAAAATTGAAAGTAACCAAGTAGTTGGTGATATTAGCATACCATGGACTTTTGTAGAAATGGAGAAGAGATGTTCATCAGAGAACATGTCATCAACAAGAACATGTTCATTGTCTGGCTATTGCAACCTAGACAAGAAGTTTGCAACCACATTATCTCAGCTAGGCTTATCAACTATAGTGATATCAAATTCTTGTAATAAGATAAACCATCTAATAATCCTACTAGTTACTATAGGTTTTTCCATTATAGTATGAGTAGGATCATGGTCAACCAAACTATGCTCTCAAGGGGCAATAAAAATTCATCAAATCAGGGTTATGTCAACTTCATGTGCAATTTTCTACTCATTATAAACTTTATATAAAAAAGTTGAGAGAAAATATTTCCATAAAATTGAATTTAGTTTCTAAACTACTATGCTTTATCTATAAAAAATAAAATATTATTGGTCAAAATTTTGAATTTTAATGCAATAGTACCAAAATTTAAGGACAAAAATAAAAAGTAGACATATGTCTAACAAACTTAATCAAAATCAAATCATAATAATTTTTAATAATATTCTAGATATAAGACGTAGACTCATGCCTAGATGTGACACATATTTTTTGATATTTTTATTCTAAATAAATAAATAATTATTAATTTTTGACTTTAGTATTTTTGGAATAAATTAAATCTCAATTTTTACCACCTTAACTTATTCAAAAATATGCAAAATTTCTTTTCTCTTTTTTTTATCCTTGTAGTAGAAGAAACATAGAATGTGATGCATCTTTTGGATTTCAAACTAATTGAACCATTTGAAAGTTATAGTTTTTTTCAAGTAGTGTGTCACTCAACACTTTATACGTAACTCCAATAGAAAACACATAATAATTACTTACTAAACTCATAATTTGACAAACCTTACATTTATGGAAAGCTAATAACATTCTTAAGAAACCCTACTCATTTCATCAACTTTTGCTGAAAAAAAAATTGTCAATTACATGATTGAAGTAAATAAGACACAAGAACATGCCAAAAACACATTTTTAGGATGTTTTTAAAGTTGACCATATAGGGTTGGTATCGAAACATATAGTAGGCTTGATAAAGGTATTAATTAGTTTTGTTTAGTATTAGGAAAGGTGTGAAATAAATTGGAATAAATTTTGGAATAGTTTGAGGCATTTCAAAACTACATATTTTTTAGATCACCACTTTTTGGCACTCCATGATCATGCACATGACCATTAAAAATTGAATTTTTGAATGATGAGTATGGAAAAATACATTATAACCTATAATATAATGCTAAAATTTATTAATATCATAAACAACAACTAAGAATTATTTTTCAATTACCATGTAGTTTACCTCTACGCCAGTGAAGTTCTTACTGATGTAGTAAATAGAGTATAAGATTTTTTCTTACATTTGTCCTAGTATTTATCCCTTAGAAAAATTAGAAGCATCGATATAAATATGGGAAAGCAATAATCAATTAGGACCTCTAAGAATAGGATTAGTGACAAGCTTGTTATTGATAGTCTCAAAGGCTTCTTGACACTCAAGGGTTCAAGAAAAGATAAAATCTTCAAATGACTAACAAAGAAAACAAAGGGGAAGCAATCTTACTAAATTTTTGAATAAATCTCCTATAATATCCAGCATGAAAAGGGAAACTCCTAATGCCTTTTTGTGTTGAGGGTGTTGGGAGGTCATGGATTATTTGAATCTTTTTGGGATCAAATTGGATACCTTTGAGGAAATTAAGTGGCCTAATACAATTCCATCACTCATTAACATGTAACACTTCTCATGACATAGAGATAGCTTAGTATCTATTCATATTTTAAGTGTTTTCTCCCAAGTTATCTTTAGCTTCTTCAAAAGTGTTCCCATGGATGGTTAAATCATCCATGTAAACTTCTACACAATCATTGACCAAATTGACAAAGATACTTAATACCACTCTTTGAAATTAGTAGTGGTTACATAACACGAAAGGAAAAATATTATATGAGAAGGTTCCACATGAGCAGGTGTAGGTGATCTTGTTGTGATACTCTAGGGTGATTTTAATTTGGTTATACCCCCTAGATCCATCCAAGAAAAAGAATAACAACTTTCTTGAAAAAGTATCTAGTACTTGATCAATAAAAGGTAGTGGAAATTGATCCTTCTTAGTTTCCTTATTTAAGGCCCTATAGTCTACACAAATACACCACTTACCAATTTTTTTGTTACAAAAATGAAAAGCAGATACCCAGCTGCTATCTAAGATAGGATAGATGAATCCAACTAGTGTAGAAAACCAAGCTATTTTCATCATTGACTCCTTGAGTAGGCCTTGAAGAATAAGAATTCCCAATTACTTATCCCCAAGATAAATTGAGACTCAAGAAAGTAGTCCACACCCAGAAACTAGCCCTCCCCTAGTCTATTTCTATTCAAACTAAGATCAGAAATGTACTCAATGTTATATTCATTTATCAGGGTGAAATCTATTCTCCCTCAACTTATTGACAACCAAAACAACCATTTAATGACACCACAACCCAAGTCCATCTCTTTGGCATACAACGAAACTTTCCTTAAGAATGACTAGAAGTAATTCTACCAACAATTTGGTTTAATTCACTTCTAAGAGCCTAGAAAACTCCATTTATAAGTTCAACATGGTATTTTCAACTTGTCTCAAATAAATTCAAGAGATAGGATCTTGACCAATCCCCAAACACTACCATTCACCCAATTGACCTAGTAGAAAATAAGCCTAATTAAGGGTCTTTTACAAAATAAGTAACCTTCAAACTTCACCTCAATCACTTACAATACTTGGAACATTTCAAGAGTCATTAGACAATATTAAATCTCCAATTTCATTTTCATATTCCACCCCCAACTCAACTTATGTCTTCAATTACATAAAACTAGATAATCACATAGAGATGGCTGCCCTAGGGTTTTGCTGATAACTCTAGTAGCCAACATTGGTTTAAATTGAAACCAAGAAATTATTAAAGTATACTTTGATATCTTACAAGTCACCAAGAATTAGAATTTTCCCATGGTTACTTTTCAAGATACGAGCAAAACAAGATGAAACCCTATGCATGGGCCTATTTTAGAGTAGTTAGGACAAAAATACTTCTAGCTTTCTTATTCCTCTAGTTTAAGGCTTCAAAATAGATTCAATAGAAATATAGCTTGATCCTATATCCAACCATGTGAGTCTATGACTTATGCCATGAATAGAGACCATATATATTATGTACAAAGCATAGAAACAACAAATTTCATAGGAAAAATTGTTTTGTTCTTACTTCAAAGCTTCCTTCGTACATCTATCATTTAATTTTTCATCAGACATGTTTCCATCCACCTTTTACCATATACTAACTGGTATTCCAACCAAAAAGTCTTTTGGAACATTTTGACACAAAATAATTAATTTTCAAAAAAATTCTCATTAGCAACTTTGACAGCTTTTGACCACATTTCGAAAGAAGTTGTCAAACAACAAGTTGTCATTATTGTGGACATTATAAATGACTTAAAAGATATTAAAAACATGTACTAAGACATCCTAACACCTAGTCCTCCTAGGTTGAACATAAACTATCTCTTTTCCCAAGTTACATCAAAATATTTATAACAACATCTTGTGTCCCTTGGGCTTACATCTATGACTTATTAGATAGACTAGTTGGAAGATCTTTGAATCATTTGTTACCTTATGAATATGCATTTGAGTGTGCCCCTACACCATATTCTCAGTGTTGATTAATATAATGTTCATTTGACATGAGTTCTAGTAGACTTGTAACATGCCTCTTCATGTATGTTTCATCCATCAAAACAACCTCCTCTTTAGGATAATCTGCCCACTTCACCAGATACTTTTTGTAAGTATTCTTCCTAGTCCTCTTGATGACCTTATTATCTAAGATCATCTTAGGTTCCTCTTTGTATGGGAAGGTAATGCTACAATATCTTGTTCAAACTCCATCATTTGCACTTCAATTTCTTCATCTACAACACCTTTGTAAGGTATGACATTAGAGATGTTGAAGATTGGTGGGATGCCTAGGTGTGATGGAAGTTCAACTTCATACGAATTGGCTCCAAATTTTCTCAACACCTTACATGGACCAACCTTTTTCATGAATATTTTTGTATGATTTCCTTTTGGCAATATCACCTTTTGAAAATAGACCCAAACCAAGTCTCCTACCTTTGTCCTTGTATTCTTTATACTTTATTGCACTCTTTTCCATTTCCATCTTCACTTGATCATGGAAATCCTTATATTCACTAAAAATTGTTCACCATGTGCACCAATAGGAACATTAAATTTAATGTCTCTTAGCTCTAAGATACCATTTTGATTGTACCCATAGACAACTTGAAAGGGACTCTTCCCCATACTCCTATTCACTGAATAATTAAAGGCAAACTCAACCTGAGGTAAAATAGGATATTAGTTTTTACCATATTATTTGGTAAGGCATATAAACAAGTTTCCTACTAATCTATTAACTACCTTAGTTTTCCCATCCATTTGTGGATGATATGAAGAACTAAAACTCAAATTTGTGCCTAATCTTCTACATAATGTCCTCCAAAAATGCCCAAGAAACTTCATATTCCTATCTAAAATGATGGACTGAGGAAAACCATCAGGTCTCACTATCTCCTTGAAGAACAAATTAGAAATATAAATAGCATCACTAGTACATTTTCATGGAATAAAATGAGACATCTTACTAAATATGTCAACTACCACATATATACTTTCAAAACCATTTTGTGTTCTTGGTAATTCTATAAAAAAATCCATGCTGCAACTAATCCATGGTCTAGTTGTTGGAACAATTGATTAATTGTGTATTGTCTTTGATGTTACACAAAATGTCATATCATTACCATTCATGGTATGCTGATCTCACTCAAGCATTGAAGATAATTTTTTTGTGTCTACCGAGCATTTTAGAGTTTGCCTAGCTTAGAAGATAGTGTCTATTGAGTTCACTTGAGCGTCAGAGGAAAGTTTGTTGAAGTTGAGTATTAACTGAGCTCACTTAGTTAATGAAGGAAATGTTGGATAGAACTATTTTTAATAGAGCTCACTCAATTATGAAAGGAACTTTGCAAATATGTAGTGTTGACCGAGTTCACTTGGTTAACATAGGAAAATTGTTTATAAGTTAGTGTCTATTGAACATGGTCGGTTAACAAAGAATTTTCTTGTTTTGACATATTGAGTTCAATTGAATTATTTTTTGGTTCTAGCTGACTCAGGAGATGAATATTAAGTATTCTAAGTTATATTCAAGCTAACTTGACAATGTGTAAGATATATATATATATATATATATATATATATATATAAGGTCAAGTTATGGATTGAATGTGTGTGCAAAGAATAGAAGATTAGAAGGTGCTAAGAGAAAATGAATTAGAAAGATAAACAAAATATCCTTGTTGTGATGCAAACACACATTTGATCAAGAAAGATCAAGTACACAAGCTAGAATTGAGATCTATAATTAGCAATTCAGTTGCATTAGGAATTAGGTCATCTCATTGCTACTCTCTAACCATTGTAGTAGTGATCTAAATATCTTAACAGTGTTAGCTTAACAATTATTTGTAAATGTTGTAGCAAGGTGGCATTTCGATTGAATTGTCTAAAGACCTCTAACAAGGCCACTCATAATAGGGTGATTAAATCATCTAATATGATCACACCTAATAGTGTATTTTGTAACCTTTAACAGTGGTTGCTCCTAATAGGGCTCACTTGAAAAGAGTGAAAATCAGTAACTAGTTGCAATTGGTGGTTTTCCCCAAATTGGGATTCCATGTTAAATCTTGGTGTCAAATGTATTCATGCTATTCACTTTATGTGTTTGAAACTAAGTTGATGTAATATTAATCATAGTTAATATCTTAAATATTTTCACATGGGGTAGAAGCAAGAAGTTGGGTCTCAATTCCATGGAAGTCCTCTAATTGAGATCGTGCTCTTTTAGAAATGGGTACTCGTTTTAGGCTCAGGTGCTTGATCCAAAGTTTTAAAAATGGGTACCAATTTTTATTTTCAAAAAATGGGTACCCATTTTTTAAAACATAAAAAATTTGTATTTTTTAGAAATAGATACCCATTTTTGAAAAGGAAAAAATGGGTACCCATTTCTAAAAATTCAACTTTTTTTTTTTTGGGGGGGGGGGGGGGGGGGGGGGGGGGACGGGGGCGCATTTTATGTGCCAATTTGACATTTTCAAAATGGGCACCCATTTTTTGAATTTAAATAACAAGTGCCTATTTCTTAGAACATTGGGGGGGATTTTTTCTTACTACCTCTAATTTTGGTTCAGGATAGGATTGGTGAGACCAAGCCTATGCTTTGACCTCTCAACGTTTGGCTAAGGAATTAAACAGGCAAATTCACAACTAGCCATATTTTTTAGAGGGTCTTCTCAATAAATTTTTATTATGAAACAAAAACCCATTAGAGCTTTCACCGTCTTGATTTTAGAAACATAAATTTTATAGTGCTATGATTTTATTTACTATTATTGCACTATTTTTTAATGAAAGGTGGTACCTAAATGTAAAATAGTCAAGTTCACTAAAACTTTGATAACTTTTTTATTTTATTATTTTTCTTAAATTAATTTATGTATCATCAATCTGCATACAATTCTTTTGAGGTTAAAAAAGAAAAAAATGAAAAAAGTGAAATTTTTATCAAATTATGTTGTTCGTACATGAGAGGTTTTAAAATTTACCTTTATAGCCAATTAATAATTAATAATAAAAAATATTCAATTAAAAGTTAAGGAAAAATATTATCATTAATCTTAGATGTACTAGGTAACTCCCTTTAAAAGGATTTACAAAAATTCATTTATTTGTGTCAAATTATGGTGTACGTACATGAGTGTGGTATGGTCCTGAAACAAACATTTTGAAAAAGTGGTTTTTAAAGATCCATACCAAAAATAATCTATGATATGGGTACATAAATAAATTACATATTCAGAAAGTAGATTCCAAACACTAAAATTTTTATTTCTAAAGCTTTTTTTATATTTAATCTCTAAATGTATCAAATTTTGACATCAACTGACAAGAAATTTCAAAAATAGGAAAAACACTTCGAATTTTTGCCCAAAAGTGAGACCCAAATTCTTGCACCTACCCCTACGCTAAATTATTTTTGAGCTATTTCAATGTTTATCGAGTTGCAATTTTTTGTTTGTTTGTCGAGTTTCAATAGAGTTAAGTTTTCTCAAAGTTTGTTTTGTACTAACATCTAAAGGATTTGAGTTTTAATTTTGTGGTAACTGATTCACCCCTCCCCTCTTAGTTACTCCTCTTATATTTCCAACAATTGGTATCAAAGCTTTTGTTTCTTGGAGAGAAGGTTTTAAGGACCTAAGTTAAAGATTAGGATGTCTTATTGAAGAGAGATTCTCAAGTTGAACTGAGACAACTCTATAGCATTGCAAGGACTTATGAGGCTACATCTAACAACTATCAGTGATTCTAGTTGTAAGTATCTTGATAATGAGTAGACAACTCCTACTGGAACATTATCAGTCGAAGATATTGGTGAAAATAAAAATCATAATGTCATGATGATTGATATTGCATCTGCTCTTAATTATGTTGAACTTGATGAAGTCAAAATTTGTACTATAGCTTATGCTATGTAGATCAAACTGAAAGTCATCTATGGAGGAGATGATAATGTAAGAAGAGCCAAAGCTAAATGTCTCAGAGAAAAATTTGATTAGATCAAAATATTACAGAATATTATGAGAGAATTAAAGAAAGTGTGAGAGAAATCAAAGCATTTGGAGGAGACATTGATGACAAAAAAATTTTGAGCAAGGTACTCAGAAACCTTCTTCCTATCTATGCAATTAGAGTGTCTACAATTCAAGTGATGAGATGTGATCTAAATAGAAATATAACTTTTGATGCTCTATTTGGAAGATTGATAGCTTTTGAGTTGGATAACTATGATAACTATGTTCCAAATGTATTGAGTCTTCATTTGAAACCAAGCTTTCACTCAAGAAAAGGGGTAAGAAATCAAAGGCCAATAAATGAGGAAGTAAAGAAGAAGAAGAAAGTTTAGATAGTGATCTTGAAGTTGTTGAAGCCCTACTTGCAAAGAAATATTCCAAAGGTAGAGGAAAATACAAGAGTAAGATTCCTCTAATCTATTTTTCTTGTGAAGAAGTTGGTCACATTGTTGCAAGGTGCCCAAACAGAGAAGACAAGGATGAAAAGAAAAGCAATAAATAAAATGGAAAGAAGGAATTCAAAAACTATAAGGACTACAAGGACAAAGGTAATAAATCTTTTTTTATGGCGAAAGATTCCAATAAAAGTGAAGATGAAATGGTATATATTGTTATAAAAGATGAATCTAATGATGAAGGAGATAAAATGACACTTATTAGTCATATTAGAAAAAATGATACACTAATTATTGACAGTGGCTGCTCACATAATATTATTGGAGACAAAAAAAAGTTTTAGCACATGGAACATTATGATTGTGGTAGTGTGAGATTTAGAAACAATGAACCTTGTTGCATAAAAGAAAAAGGATGAATCTCATTAACCAATGAACTTAGATGTGACAATTCTTATTGGATTGAAGGACTAAAGCACAATCTACTGAGTGTGGTATAGTTGAATAACATTGGATTCAAGGTAGAATTTATTAATGGAAAGCCAAACTACTAGATGGGAAAGGAAATCTGGTTGGATCTGGAAAACAAACAAAAAGTAATCTATTGTATCTAGATCTCAGTGGAAGTTCATGTTTTATTGCTCAAGTAGAAGAAAGTTGGTTATGGTAAAAAATATTATGTCATGTGAAATTTGATAAACTAGTCAAGATAAGAAAATATAAACAAGTTAGAGGTATTCCTAGCTTGAGGAAACCTGATATGGGTCTATGCAAAAATTGTCAAATTGGTAAGATGGGAAAGACTAGTTTCACAAGAAATAACTATCATTCTGAAGAAGTCTTACATCTTGTATATGTACAAACATATGTGGAACTATTGGAATAGAAAGTTATAGTGGACATAAGATTTTTATTCTTTTTTTTTATGACAATTGTAGAATGATGACTGTAATGTATCTATAAGAAAAATCTGAATCTTTCCAAAAATTCAAGTGGTATCTAGCAAGAGTAGAAAAGGAAACTAGAAAAAAGCTAAAATTTTTGAGATCAGGCACTAGTACACCTCAATTGAATGGTATAGCTAAAAGAAGGAACATATCCATCATGGATTATGTAAAAACATTGATGATTGAAAAGAATACTACAATCAAATACTAGAAAGAAGCAATGAGTACTATAGTGCATACCTTGAACATAGTATAGCTAAAGAAAGACTCAAATCAAACTCCTCATGAACTATGGTATGGTTACAAACCTAATGTAAGTTTCTTGAAAGTATTTGGCAGCAAATGTTATATCTTGAAAGAATCTAGGAAAGGAAAATTTGATGTCAAAGGTTATGAAGGCATATTCCTAAGATACTCTTGCAGAAGTAAAGCATACAAATGTTTGAATTTTTCTACTTACAAAATCATAGAAAGTGTACATGTGAGAATTAAAAAATTTGTAGAAAAGAGTAAAGAAGATAGCAAAAAAGAGCCTAAGGATTACAAAAAGTTTGTTTACTACGAACCTAATACTTTGCCAAATATATCTAGAAGATAGGAGGCCTCACTTCTCGAGTCCCCAAAATCTCCAAAAGCTACTGAGTTGCAATCAATGCAACCTAAGTCATAGTCTAAAGGACCCAAGTCATAGTCAAAAGCTATCAAGCTATTACTAGAGAAAATCAAGTCTAATGGACCCGAGTCATAGATAGTGGGACCTAAGCTTAATATATAAGATCATGAAGAAATCAATGAAAGAAACTCCAAATCCAAAGTAATTGTGCTAGCAAGATATGTCAAAAGGCATCATGGACTTGATCAGATCATTGGAGACAAGTCAGATGGAACTATGACAAGAAACAAATTGAAAGGTACATATTTACTTGCTGAATTTGAACCTAGGAATGTTAAAGATGGTTTGGATAATGAAAATTGGATTGAAGCAATGATTAAAGAAATATAATAGATAGAGAAGAACAAAACTTAGAGTCTTGTTCCTAGACCCAAGGATAAAAATGCAATTGGCACAAAGTGGGTATTTAGAAATAAGCTAAATGAAGATGGAGAAGTTTTCAGAAACAAAGCAAGGTTAGCATGTAAAGGTTATTCTCAAGAAGAAGGTATTGATAATGGTGAAATTTTTTCTCTTGTTGCAAGATTAGAAGGTGTTAGAACTTTACTAGCATATACAGCTCACAGAGGTTTCTAAGTTTATCAAATGGATGTAAAATCTGCATTCCTGAATGGAATTCTTTATGAGGAAGTCTACATAGAACAACTTGAACATTTTTTAGATCTTAGCAAAAGAGATATGGTCTACAAATTACACAAAGCATTATATGGTCTCAAGAAAGCTGCTAGACCTTGGTATGAAAGACTTTATAACTACTTGGTACAGACTAGTTTTCAAAGAATAAATGATAACAAAAGTCTATATATCAAATAAGGGCTAGATAAGAAGATTGTGTTAGTAGAAATATTCATGGATGACACTTTATTCATAGGAAATGATGACTTGTGCAAGGAATTTTTGGAAGAAATGGGTAAAAATTTTGAGATGTTTATGTTTGGAGAGATAAAATTCTTTGTTGGATTATAGATCCAATAGAAGAATGATGGTATTTACATTTCTCAATCTAAATATATCAAGGAGATAGTAAAGAAATTTGGAATGGAAGACTCAAAACTAGTTTGAACCCCTATGTCTACTAGACATAAGCTTTCCAAAAATGATGAGTCCAAAGAGGTAGTTCAAACCACATATAGGTCAATGATTGGAAAATTGTAGTATGTAGTGCATACAAGGCCTAATATTGCACTAGTAGTCAGTATCGTGGAAAGATTCTCAACAAATCCTAAAGAAAATTACATGATGGCAATCAAAAGAATCATGAGATATCTTAAAGGGTTGAAGACTATGGTTTATGGTACAAAATAGGAGGGAATTTGGATTTAAAAGCATTAACAAATGCTTATTGGATAGGAAGTATTGATGATAGAAAAAAAACTAGTGGTGGAGTGTTCTTTCTAGATAAAAGACTAGTGTCTTGGAAAAGAAAGGAAAAAATATGTATTTCTTAGTCCACAACAGAGGTAGAATATGTGGCAAAAAAAGTTAATTGTTCTAATATTGTTTGGTTTAAATAATTGTTGGTAGCTATGGAGATAGAGATCAAGGATCTAGTGGTTATATACTATGATAACACCAGTGCAATTAATATATCAAAGAATCCAATGATGCATACCAAAACAAAACACTATTAAGTGGTTCTTCAAGAGAAGAAGAAGAAATGAAAAAAATTAGAATTCTGATAATGAACTGAATGAATGAAACAAAAAAATGATAAACAATTGTTATCATTTTTTATTCATTAAATAGAAAAATAAATTTGTATTTTTTTACTTAAGTACCTTTTCTAATGATCTTTTCTTTATATTGCTAATCATTTTTCATCTTAATATAATGTCAATCCAACAATCCTTCCCAACATTTTGAGATTGATAGTAGCATATTTTTTGGATATAATAAATTCACTATTTATTTATTTTTAATAGTGAATTCATTTAATGGATTAGAAATAATTTGATCCAGAAAGATCACTTGATTTGATTAAGAAATGGTAAAGTTTGACTCAATTTTTAATATCCTTAATGATTTATTGTAAAGGTTTTATTTCTAATCGATTGAATCAAGTAAGTGCTCTACTTTGACTGTATCTATACAAATAAGGGTTGCTAACTTAATGGAATAGTACTCAAGTTTTAAGTGTGACTATGGTCTTTTACATGTTTGGATGAACTATTAAATTCATCTATACCATTGGTAAAATTAGTAAGACTATGACTGATCCTGATTAAAATGGAAAAAGTAGCATGTCATTCTAAGATTTCTATAAAATATCATTTTTTGAGATAATTGGTACAAGATAAAGAAGTCAGATTAGAATATGTGAATACTAAAGAACAAATTGTAGACATATTCACCAAGCCATTACCTAAGAATGCAGTTTTGTATCTAAGAGGTAAGATAGGGGTCATTCCCCTATCATAAACTCACTAAATGAAGTTTAGTGATGCATCAAGTAGACCATGTTGAAGATCAATTAGTTGGTGCAGTATTGACAAAGGGCATATTGCAAATGAATTGGTACATAAGTTATATTGATATTCATTGAATATTGTCTTTGGCATGAGATGTCAAAGAGGGGGAAGTTCTTTGTCATATCTCATAGGAATTTTATAAAGATAAAATGAAAGAGATGTCAACAAGGAAGAATGAACTTGGAGACAAAGTTTGTTATTAGAAGAAGATGTTGAAGACATAAGTTTTTTAATAGAGGTAGAAACTAAAGGTAGAAGGAGTTCACACTAATAGAGGGAGTTCTCATGGATGAGAATAAGAACGAAACTAAGGATATGTTCCTTACTTTACTCTTTCTCTAAAATTTCATTAAAAAGAGTACTATCAAAGAGGGAGATTATTGAAAAGAAGGAGATTGTTGATAAAGAATGTTTTCAATCATTATTTTGTCACTGATGTCAAATTTTCTATTTTCTAGAATGATAATTTCTTATAAGATCTAAGTACTATCACTTAGTTGATTGATGAAGAGGATTTAATCAACAAGATGTAACAAAAGTCCCTAAGGGAAAGGTTGAGTTATGGTTTTGTAATGAAGTGAAAATATCAATTAAGACAATGGTAAAATGATGTATTGATAGTATCCTTGAAGATACAAATGTTGATCACAGTTAGAAACACTAGAAGACTAAGTTGTGACAAGGTTGTTTTCAAAGCTTAACTAAGTTCATTTTTGAGTGTCGAGCAAGCTAGTTCATCCTAAGTAGATTTTTAGTTAGTGCTGAGAAAATTCAAAATCTAGTATGTGCTAAGTGATATAGAAGAAGGCAAGCATGTTTAGGTGCCAAGAAAACTTTAGGTGGTGAGCATCAGAAAAACTTAGTGGATGCCAAGTGAATCTATAGTAGGTGCTAGGCATCAATAAAATGTAGCTAGTGTTGAGTAACATAGTATGTTCCAAGCACCAAAATTTCAATAGTGTTAAGTAGTTGCATTATTGGAAAAATCAAGGATTCACTAGATCTAAGCTGAAATGGTTGTTACCTTGAATTTTGTATACTAGATGGAGGATAAGGATGATGAGCTGGAGGCAAAATTTTTTAGATAAACTTTTTTTGGGAAAATTTAGAAGGATTCTTCATAATGTTTCTAGAAGGAACAAATTATAGATTAGATTCATTAAATCCTACCTAATCCATTCAAACTAAAATTAAAGGAGGGAAGAATCAAGTGAGAAAGAGGATTCCAGACATCCATTTAAGGATTCACACACTAAGAAGAAAGAGTTGCTCCTGAGCCAAATTGTGAAGTTGTTAAAAAGTGTGTCAAGGAGAATGCATCAAGGACAAGAAAGAATAGAGCACAAATTTTTTTCTTTGATAACTGGTCATATATAGAGATTGCACTATTATATCAAGCATAGAGACTCAAGGAAACAAATCATGAAAGGGAACAAGCTGTCAGATTTGGAGAGATTGAAAGCCAAGCAATGTTATGAGCTAAAAAGTGATCTAAAACCTACAAGTTAAGTTTTAAGTTGTATCTGGTCAAAATCCCTTGTTGTTACTCTCTAACAATTATGTAACCTATGGAAAAATCCTATGTACTTAGGTTGGTTTAAGAGCCATTTGTAAATCCTTTATCCTGGACACATTTAACAGTGTGTTGTAGGCTTTAATAGGGTAGGCCTTTCACAGGTAATTACTTTAGAAGAGTGATAATTGAGTAGCATGTTACTAGTGGTTTTTCTAAAATTGGATTTTCATGTAAATCACTATGTTATGTGTTGATCTTTCATGTATTACTCTTATATGTTGATTTTCAGTAACTTGTTAAGTAGGAAAGTTTAAGCTTGGATGAATGAACAGTTTGATGGGCCTACTTTACTTGATGAAAAAGTTTTATTAGGACATTTGGACCTTGAATAACTGATTCACACCCCCCCCCACCCCCCACCCATCTCAGTTATTCTAAAGCATTTCTAACACAAAACACAGTGTCTGCCGAGTTCACTTGAGTGTCAAAGGAAAGTTTGTAGAAGTTGAGTGTTAACTAAGCTCAATTGGTTAATCAAGGAATTGTTAGATGGAACCAGTGTTAACCAAGATCACTCAGTTACCAAAGGAACTTTGTAAATATGTAGTGTTGAACAAATTCACTTGGTTAACAAAGGAAAATTGTTTCAAAGTTAGTGTCTACTAAGCAAGGTGAGCTAACAAAGGATTTTCTTGTTTTGGCATATTGAGTTCAATTGAGTTATTTGTTGGTTCTAGCTAACTGAGGAGATGAATATTAAGTATTTTGAGTTGTATTCAATCTAAAATGACAATGTGTAAGATATAAATATAAGGTCATGTTATGGATTGAATGTGTGTGTGAAGAATAGAAAATCAAAATATGCCAAGAGGAAGTGAATTAGAATGATAAGAAAAATATCCTTGTTGTGATGCAAAGACAAATTCAATCAAGAAAGATCAAATATACAAGATAGACTTGAGATCTATAAATAGAAATTTAGTTGCATTAGGAAATATTTTATCTCATTGTTATTCTCTAACCATTGTAGTAGTGATCTAAATCTCATAACAAAGTTAACAACTATTTGTAAATCCTCTAGCAAGGTGGCATTTCTATTGAATTATTTAAAGATCTCTAACAAGGCCACTCCTAACAGGGCGATTAAATCCTCTAATAGGCTCACACCTAACAATATGTTTTGTAACCTTTAATAGGGTTGGCTCCTAATAGGGCTCACTTTAGAAGACAAAATACTTTACTTGATGAAAAAGTTTTATTAGGACATTTGGACCTTGAATAAGTGATTCACACCCCCCCCACCCCCCACCCATCTCAGTTATTCTAAAGCATTTCTAACACAAAAGACAGTGTCTGCCGAGTTCACTTGAGTGTCAAAGGAAAGTTTGTAGAAGTTGAGTGTTAACTAAGCTCAATTGGTTAATGAAAGAATTGTTAGATGGAACCAGTGTTAACCAAGATCACTCAGTTACCAAAGGAACTTTTTAAATATGTAGTGTTGAACAAATTCACTTGGTTAACAAAGGAAAATTGTTTCAAAGTTAGTGTCTACTAAGCAAGGTGAGCTAACAAAGGATTTTCTTGTTTTGGCATATTGAGTTCAATTGAGTTATTTGTTGGTTCTAGCTGACTGAGGAGATGAATATTAAGTATTTTGAGTTGTATTCAATCTAAAATGACAATGTGTAAGATATAAATATAAGGTCATGTTATGGATTGAATGTGTGTATGAAGAATAGAAAATCAAAATATGCCAAGAGGAAGTGAATTAGAATGATAAGAAAAATATCCTTGTTGTGATGCAAAGACAAATTCAATCAAGAAAGATCAAATATACAAGATAGACTTGAGATCTATAAATAGAAATTTAGTTGCATTAGGAAATATTTTATCTCATTTTTATTCTCTAACCATTGTAGTAGTGATCTAAATCTCATAACAAAGTTAACAACTATTTGTAAATCCTCTAGCAAGGTGGCATTTCTATTGAATTATTTAAAGATCTCTAACAAGGCCACTCCTAACAGGGCGATTAAATCCTCTAATAGGCTCACACCTAACAATATGTTTTGTAACCTTTAATAGGGTTGGCTCCTAATAGGGCTCACTTTAGAAGACAAAATCAGTAACTAGTTGCAATTGGTGGTTTTTCCCAATTTGGGTTTCCACATTAAATATTGGTGTCAAATTTGTTCATGCTATTGATTTTATGTATTTGCAACTAAGTTAAAGAAATATTATTCATAGTTAATATCCTAAATATTTTAATGCTAAGAATTTTTTGAGCTATTTCATTGTTACCGAGTTACAACATTTTTTTCTATGTTTGCTGAGTTTCAGCAGAGTTAAGTTTTCTTAGAGTTTGTTTTGTACTGACATCTAAGGTATCTAGGATTTATTTTCTTGGTAAGTGATTCACCCCTCCCCTCTCACTTACTACTCTTATATTTCTAACACTAGTTGGTATAGGTAGGCGTTAGTATAGACCAGCATTTGTAGAAGTTCCCTTGGCCTTCTGAAAAATATTACATGACTCCACATTCTTTCCTATATTTGTCTAAAATTTAGGCCAAAAATATTACCTCCTTTCCTACTCTAGAGTTTTATCCAAGACAAAATGGTCACTCATGCTTCCTTCACATTTCCCCTTTATTATGTATTTCCCTCATTGAGAACCTTTGGATGTATATTTTATGACCTTTAAATAAAAACCAATCTTGGATTAAGAAATCTACATATTTTGAATGGTAATCTTTAGAAAAGCATGAACATACCTAATGTACTTCTTGGAAATCTTCATCTTTTTCATACATTCCTTTCAAGGAATCAACTCACACACTTTGCAACCTAATTTCTTGCACTACCAAGTTCCTTCTACTCAAAACATTTTCCACATTTTTTGCCACTCCCTTCTTATGCTTTATAGTGAAGGTTAATGCTTGGACAGATTCTATCCATTCTATATGTTTATGGCTCAATTTCTCATGGATATTTAGGAAAGTAAGGGCTTGATTGTTAGAAAAAAATACAAATTCCCTTTGCCATAGACAATGCCTCCATTTTTTCAATGATTGAGCCAAGGCATACAATTCCAAATGATAAGAGGAATACCTTTTCTTTGATTCATTCAATTTTTCACTAAAAAATCCTATAAGCCTTCCTTCTTGACTTAATATTGCTCCAACTACAACATTTGAAGCATCACACTCCTAGGTGAATAGCTTCTAAAAATCAAGGACAATACGTAGTAGTTTATCTACCACCTTTTTCTTTAGCATTTGGAATTATTCCTTAGCCTTTTTATTCCAAAAAAAATTACACCTTTGACCACCTTTTTACAATGTCTAATATAGGAGCACAATACTGACTGAAATTTCTAATAAATTTTCTATAAAAAGAAGCAATCCCATGAAACCTTCTCACCTCAAACATGTTTCTTGGGGAAGGCCAACTGAGTATAGATGCCACCTTATCATTATCCATTTTGATAATAACTCTTGATATGATAAACCCAAGACATACAAGATCCTCTTGCGAAAAAACACTTTTATTGAAATTGATAAACAATATTTCTTCTTGTAGTCTCTTTGGGACCAAATCAAGATGCTTTAAGTGACCTCCCTTTGTTTAATTAAAACTAGTATATCTTCAAGAGACACTATGATAGAATTTTGAAGGAATTGTCTTAAGACCTCATTCATTAGTCTCATGAAGGTACTTGGGGCATTGGATAGCCCAAATGGCATCATCCTCCATTGATACAAGCCCTAATTAGTTTTAAAGGTAGTCTTCCACTCATTATCTGCCCTTATCCTGGTGTGGTGATATCCACTTTCCAAATAAACCCTATAAAAATATCTTGCTCACCAAAAGATGAAAAAAATCTTCTATCATAGGCATAGGGAATCTATACCTTATAGTAATTCTATTTATATCCTTGGAGTTAGGGCATAGCATCCATGCCCCATCTTTCTTTGGAGCTAATGGGGTTGGGACAGCACAAGGGCTCAAGATTTTTACTATTAATCCATTATCTTTGAATTCCTAACTTTTTCCTACCATCTCCTTATTCTATTGAGGTGTTAATTTATAAGTAGGCTTGTTTGGCAAGGTTATTTTAGGAATCAAATCAATGTTATAATTCACTTCTCTGACTAGTGTTAGAGTGGTTGATATATCTGTGGTCAAAATATTAAGATATATCTCAAGTAGAGCTGCCAGATCCTTTGGACCTACTTTCCTCTTTGGTTCTTCCACCTTAGGGGTTTCCTCCCTCTTCCTATTATCTTGGGGTTTGATTACTAAATCATAACATGGGGATCCTTCCTTCTAGACAGTTTTTAGAAACTCTTTTTCTCCTACAAAATTTTATTTTGAATCTCTTTTTTCCTCTACATTATTAGACATGGGCAAGAAATTTACCTTGTCTCCTTTATTATTGATGGTGTAGGTGTTTAGTCTCCCATCATTGTGTGCCTCTACATTGTACTCCCATGGTCTCCCAAGAAACAAGTGGCAAGCATCCATTAGAATAATATCACAGAGTACCTTACCTCTATACTTCCCAAATTGTAACCTCACCTGAGCTCATTCTTCTATGACAACATGTTGGCCCTTGGTAAGCCATGATACCTTATAGGGGAAAGGATGAGGTACCCTTTTTAACTTCAAAATCTTCACTACTTCCTTAGAAAACATATAATTAGTAGACATACTATCAATCACCATTTTACATACCTTCTCTCCAAGTTGTTCTAAATAAAGACATTCTCTCTGGTGGTTCTTGTGTGGTAGGTGTTCTTAACAAAGTCCTCATCATCATGATATTTTCTCCTTCTTTGAAATGTGTGTAGGATTTTTGAATCTAGTCACCCTGATTTCTATCCTCCCTAAATTAGATTATTTCTTCTCGTAGTCTAATTACTAGCTTTCTTAGGGCATTTTAATGCACTATGTCCAACTTGGTTACATCTTTAACATCTTGGACATCTTGAATTCCTTCCTTAAAATCTCCCCCTAGAATCTCTACTTCTTCCCTTGGAGGATCCTCAAGAACTTCACTTTGTCTAATTATTCTCTTGTCTTCTTTAACCAAAATTTCTATTATTTTATCCTCTCCCATTACTTTTTTCTCTTCCTCTATTGTTGGGGTCTTTTTGGCCTCTATTTCTTCCACTTAGGTATTGTTTTCTCTTCACTTTTCCTTCAACTTTCAAGGCTAATTGATAGCACTATTTTTATTTTATTGCCCCGCTAAGTTTCAAATTTCAAACATCCAGCCCATTCAACGGCTAATTCCCAGAGTTAATATTATTTTAATGCCTAAGCAATCAAGCCTTATAACATGGTTTCTGCAGCTCATAGGTTCTCCATCGTCAAATCTGAGGAGATTGACGGTTGGCGCTATGCCACTTTTCAGAAGTTGCATGGTGAATAACATAGTGACATAGGGCCTTGTTGACGCATGTTCGGTGGGTCTAGTTTGTAGGTCATCCAAGGTTCTTTGGCAGGTCAAAAATGAACTTTAGGCGGGTGGTCAGTTTCACGGGCCGGAGATGAGAAATGCCAGTGAGGTGCTATGTCACCATCGAAAAACTTGTGAGTTTTTCAATAGCGACATAGCACCTAACAAAAAGTTTCCGCAAAGAAGAACATCAAGTTGGGTCCGATTTTGTACTTCCTTTGCCCAATTGGAGGGGTCCTCTATCCATGCTAACAAATTAGAATATGCCACATCTATGAGGAAGAGTTGCTCAATGGGTCAAGGCAGTACATTTTGCTAGGATGATGCTACGTGGACTAGTGTGGGGTTGCCACATGTGTTATGGGGCCAAGGTTTCCAATGTGATTAGTAGAATCAAGGCAAGTCTTTTGTGGTCATAGGATCAGGGCAGATCGATAGAAGGTGCCATCTTGCTATGGTGAAGTTACAAGATCTTTATGATAGCGACATAGTGCCCTTCTGTCGTGTGTTCGGTGAGTGCCAGGTGTGCCAGATCAGATGTCAGCGAGGATCCATCAGACAGTTGGCACATGGCTAGTTCTTATTCATTGATACGCTAAGAAGTATGATGAGTCTTCATGATCGTCAGATTAAGACAGATCGACGAAAGGTGCCATCTCGCTATGGTGAAGTTGTGCGATCTCTACCATGGCGACATAGCACCTTTTTGCCATGTGGATCAGCGGGGCCAAGTCTTGCTAGGGTACATCTATCAGGTATTGCCATGTGTCATTCAAGTATGGCATGGTTGCTGAGGTGGCACTAGGTATGATGGGCCCAGGGTAAGAATAGTATAGTGATACGACGAGTCTTCACGATCGTCAGATTTAAGGCCGATGAATAGTTGGTGCTATCTCGCCATCAGAAGTTGCATGGTGGATACCATGGTGACATAGCACCTTGTTGACACATGTCTTGCTGGCTCGGCCAAGGTTGACAGTTAATGATTGGCAGTTAGTTTCACGGTCAGGTTTGTGTGATCGTCACAGTTAATGATAATAGTTGGAGGGTGGCATGGTTAGTTCAATAAAAGGAGGTCAACCGCAGAGGACTTCCTAGGTGGCAGAACGAAAAGAAGTGATTGGCCTGTGTGGCCCAGTCAGCTTGTGAAACTGGGTTGACTTTCTGACCCTGCTGATTCATGAACCAAAAAATGAAGGTAATCGGTTTTGGTGGTGAGATTTGATCTTCATGATCAATTCTGACCTACTTGGAGTGAATGTAGAATGAAGAGGAACACCCCACCATCTCAGTCAATCCATCTACCTGGTCAGAGCATCGATGGCACCATTTTTTGTCCTCTCAGAACACCTTTTGCAAAAAGGATCAGATTTTCTTCAAATCTACATGATTGTCCTCCGCAAGACTTAATGGCAAGTAGCTACGAAGTCATTTCAGCAGGAAAAGATCTCAGTTATGCCTGAACTATAAAGGTAGATTTTGTAGTTTTTGTGAGGGAGGACCTTCTCTCTGATTTTCCTCTGCTATTGCTTTGCAATTCTAGTGTAAATTCCCCTGTGCCTCTGAACTGTCTGATTCTCCACTTATCTCCTTTAGCCATTGGTATTAAAGTGCAAGAATTCTTTGCCTGTCCCACTATTTTGTGGAAATCTATAATCTACATGAGTGTATCTCTACTAGCCTGTGAATGATATATAAGTGAACTTCTTCCTTGTGTCATTCATCTTGGTTTTCTGATCTGCATGTGGTTATTTGATTAAAGCAAGTCTAGATGTGTATATCCTTAGTTTCATTCTGGTTCAGTAGCACATGTATGGGCAGAGATTGGTCTGAACACTCTATTTTGGTGCATCACCTCCTTAGATTAGAACTAGGTAGATTTTCTTTCATGCTCTCCTTCTCCCTTTTCCTCTCCAAGAGTAGTTAGGTGCGCCTGATAGTAAGAGGAAGCTGACCTTCTTCAGAGACTCAACCTCGCAGTTCAAGTCCCATGGCTTGGAGGTTGTTTCCATGTTTCACTAGGTTGTCCTCATGCATAGGCCTTGGACAAGGGTGCAAACCTAAGTGACAACAGTTTTTGGCATGCTTGGTGGGACTCACCTATTAAAGATTTAAAGTCTACTGGTGTGAAAGAAGAAAGAGTTTCAAGATTAATACTGAAGAGATAGTACTAGCTTCAGTGTTTAAGCCTTCAAGAGGCTGATTCTTCAAAGTGCTTGGCAACTCTAAGCTTCAAAAAATTTGGTTCCAAGAAAAAGTTGCATAAATTCATGCCCAGAGCTAAAACAAGGGCATCTTCTAGAGGTAAATTTCAATATCACGAGCTTTCTCTTTCAAATTGTAGAAGAAGGAGGACTAGAATTTCATTATCACTAGTTGGGGGGTAATAAAAGTTCATATACCTGTAAGATTTGTCTCTACTCCTCCTGTTGTTCGAACTCAGCCTAGATTGCCATCAACGCTCATCAATAGAACACTTGTTTACAGGGCACAACCAAGAGTTCATGCTTTTGCCACCTTTAATGGTGGAAGTCCTCTATTGTTAGCCCAAAGACATGATATACTAATATCTGCACTCAAAATTATACCTGATTTTACTGGTGAAACTTCCATCTCCCCTTTAGAGCATATCCAAGAAGTAGCAAATGTCTATAATGTTCATGGTATTATAGAGGATGATGTTTTTGTCAGACTTCTAGCCTCATCTTTAAAAGGAAAAGCATTACAATGGTATAGAGGCTTAGCTCATGGTTCTATAACTGATTGGGATGGACTAGGAGCAGGATTATGCAAACATTTTGAGGATAGAAGTGACTATTTGTCACTTTTAGAGTAGTTGACTACTATTAAAAGAGCCCCCCATGAGTGTATGACTAATTTTAACTATATATTTCAAAATACATCGGATAGAATACATACTACAGTGAAACCTACCCCTGGTAATGCCCTCTTGCATTACCTTAGAGCTTTTAATAGTGATATTGCCACTACAATCCAAACTATGGGAGGAGATACCTTGCCTAATGCCTATGAGATAGCCATAAAAGCTGAGAACATCCTAATACAAGGAGGAAAGTTGGCTCCAAGGCCCCCTATGCCTTTCTTTCCAGATGTTCCCAACCACCAACTAGTAATGGCCCCTCTTCTTACAACTTCTATATCACAAGCCCTTCCTCCAGTCCCTCAAGCTTCCACATCCTCAAATGGGATAGATGAACTCAAAGAGATGCTCCAAGGTCTAGTGCTAAATACAGATAAGAGAGAGAAGACCCTGGATAAAAAAATTGCAAGAGTAGGGGAGGGAGTTGAAAGACCAAGGAAAGAGATTAGAGGATAGTTTTTCTATGATACAAAAAATGAGTAACAAGGTGGTGGCCTTAAAGAGGCATCAAGCTCAAGGTGGCAAGCCTCCCTAATTACAATATCAAGCTCCAAATGGTGGTAGGCCTCCTAATTAGTGGAATAGATCTTTTGATTAGGGTAGGCAAAATAGTCATGCTTTTGCTTCAAGCTCAAATTAGAATAGAGCTATAGTCCCTCAAAATAACTTGGTCCAAGATCAAGATTTTTGTCCTTCCTGCAACTATTCTTATTCCTATTGCATGTGCCAGAAGGCAGAATCTTATTTGGCCCTAACTATCCAAGAACCTGCAGCAAAGCAATCATACAAGGAGGATCATCCCAAGGAGGCCTCATATATTCAAGGGCATGATGATTTCTCTTTCATGAATCATCAAATTGGGGAGCATTGTAACGTAAACTAGGATTCCATCGCTCATAAAACTAGAAGCAAAAAAAGAGCTATGGAAGATGTTGTCCCTCCTCCTCCTAATCAGGCCTCAACTTCAAATGCAGCATCTCATGAGCAAGCAACAAATGAACGAACAAGTACTTTACAGCAGCAAAGGCAAGATTCTAGAAGGAAAGATGCAAGTGATCCTTATGTTACCCCATCTCAACCCCTTATAAGTGAGGCTCCCAAAATTTCTACCAAAGTTCCTAATGCACCATTTAGTGTGGTAGAGCAAATCAATAAGACAAATGTGAATATTTCTATGTGGGATGCTGTTGCTACCATACCAATGCAGAAGAGGATGCTGCAACAAGAATTAGAGAAGATTGAACCCAAGGATCAGCCATCCACCATGGAGAGTGCCACAAGTCTAGTCCAACCAGCAGGGGATGTGGAGACAAATAAAAAGGTTAGACCTCCTCCATTCTATTTTTCTCTAATTATAGGGGCAAATTAGTCCACAATTGCATGATAGATTCAGGGGCTAGTAGCTCAGTGATGCCTAGGTGTGTTGCTGACACTTTAGGAATGAAGTACGAGCCCATTTTTAGGGATGTGTTACATTTGGATGGTAGTACTGTCAAAACTGTAGGTATCCTTAGGAATGTGGAGATGGCCCTACATGCATGCCCTGGTTGCACTGTGATTAAAGACATATATGTTGCTGAAGTTAAGCCCCACTTTGCTATCTATCTTTCAAGAGACTTCACTACTCAAATTGGTGGATTCATATCCGCTGATTGGTCATATATGTCTTTTAAGACCAGATATGGAGCCAATGCTTCAATTAGAGCAGAACCTCAAGCCCTTCATCACACTGAATCCTACACCCCCAACTTCATCAATATGAATTGTTCCATTTTAGAAATGAATGAAAATGACATAGTAAATGAGCCTGCCACTTCCATAGCAGAGATTCCTGATTTCTTCTTGGATGAGTGGGAAAATGCATATCAGTTTGAGCCTATGTTAGAGACTCTTGAGACAGGCCTTAGTACATATTGCATAATAGAGAAAGATGCTCAAGTTCCTAATCTTGTTGGGACTAATGATGATATAAATGGAACATGGAGTATGTACTTTGATGGCTCAAGAAATAGAAATGGATCAGGGGCTAGTATTATGTTGATCTCTCTTGCAAAAATAAGATAATACTTCTCCTTTAGGCTCCAATTTAGTTGCACCAATAATGTGGCCGAGCATGAATCCTTGATTCAAGGCCTCCTACTTGCCCAAAAGAGAGGAATTCAAGCCTTGAAAGTATATGGAGATAGTGAGTTCGTAATCAATCAGATGAGAAACCAAAACATCACCAAAAATGGCCTGCTCAATTCTTACAAACACAGAGTCTGGGATGTGCTTGAGGGCTTCAACGCATTTAATATTCAGAGCATTCCTAGGAAAGAAAATAAACATGTTGATAGACTTGTAGCAATAGGTACATCTTATGATGTACCAAGGAATCTTGAGGACAAGAAGAAGCAACAAATAAAGGTGGTAGTGAGGCCTACCATCCCTGACAACAACACTCATTGGAAGGTGTTTGATTCTGATAAGAAAATTGTGAGTTTCTTGCAGAATGAGGCAGAATTCTCAGATAGAAACTAGTCAAGACTGCAAGATCAGTATGGTGATCAGATCATTCATCTCAGTTCTAACAAGTTGCCCAAGGGTCTCATTACCTTGGAGAGTTTCTTTAATCCTGATGATCAAACAAGAGGCAAAGGAATAAATTTAGCTGCAGAAAAGGATGATCATGCCCTAGTTATAATTGCTAATGGAAAATCTTTGAATATGGGGAAGGTATGTTCTCAAACTGAGCAAGAAAACTTCATTCATCTATGTCAAGAATTTAATGATGTATTTTCTTGGACATATGATGACTTAAAAGGGTTTGACCCTAGTTTGTTTCAACATACCATAAATTTAATTGATAGGGCCAAACCAATAAGGCAAAAATAGAGGCCAGTGAATCCTAAGATTGAACCTCTAATGAGAAAGGAGCTATCCAAGTTGATTGAGGCTAATATAATTTTTCCCATCAAGCACTCAACATGGGTAGCTAACCTAGTCCCTGTTAAGAAGAAGAATGGAGAAATCAGACTGTGTGTGGACTTTAGGGATCTTAATCAAGCTTCCCTTAAAGATCACCATCCTCTCCCTTCCATGGAGCAGATTCTGTCCAAGGTCAGTGATTCAAAGAGATTCTCTTTTCTTGATGGATTCTTTGGTTATAATCAAGTGCTAGTTAAAGAATCTGATAGACATAAGACAACATTTACTACTAAATGGGGCACCTATGCTTATTGTAAGATACCATTTGGGCTAACAAATGCAGGTGCCAAATTTCAAAAGGCAATGGAGATGGCCTTTAAAAAATTAATTGAAAAGTTTTTCTTAGTATACCTTGATGATATAAGTGTATATTCAAAAAATGTAGAAGATCATTTTGATCATCTAAGACAGGTATTTCTAAGATGTAGAGAGTTTGGGGTCTCCCTTAACCCAGCCAAGTGTGTCTTTGGTACAAGCCAAGAAAAATTATTAGGACACATTGTATCTAAGGATGGGCTGACCATTGATCCAAAAAGAAAAAAGGCAATACTTACCCTTCCTATTCCTAAACACAAGAAGGGGCTATAAAGTTTCCTTGGTAGGATAAATTTTGTAGAAAGGTTTATTCCTAATCTTGCTACCATGGTGAAACCTCTTACAGCTATGCTTAAGAAAGGAATGGTCTTCTCATGGACCAAGGAAAGGAAGGAGGGTTTTGAAGAGATCAAGGCAGCCATAGCCTCAGCCCCTACTCTCATGAACCCAAATTTTGAGAAAGATTTCATCCTCTACACTTTAGGTGGTGAGTCAAGTATCTCTGCTGTCTTGACTCAAACAAATGACAAGGATGAGGAGCAGCCCATAGCTTTCTTCAGTGAGAGGCTTAAGGAATATGAAAATAAGTACAACTTTGTTGAAAAGTAGGCCCTTGTAGTCATCACAGCCTTGAATAAATTCAAGCACCTCTTATCCCACAATAGGATCCATTTGTTGGTGCCCCATGCCAGTGTAAAAGACTTCCTATTAAGCAAAGATATCAGTGAAAAGAGAGCAGGATGGATCACTAAGGTAATGGAGTATGATGTTGATATTTAGATTACCAAGCTAGTAAGAGGGAAAGGGTTGTGCAAAGAAATGTTATCAGGTCAAGATTCTGATAAAGAGGCCACTATGGTATTAACAGAGTAGCAGGAGGAAGGAAATGTTAATGGTCCAAGGAGCTGGATAAATGATATGAAGAGCTTCTTATTAGGGAACGGATACCCTCAGGGATTGGATAGAGCTAAAAGAAGACAATATAGACTGCAATCCATTCCCTATGTTGTAATTGATGGTATCCTATTTAGGAGGGATTTTAATGGGACCCTGTTGAGATGCATTGAAGAGGATCAGGCTAAGAGGATGATTAAGGAACTTCTTGATGGCCCTGATGGTGGTCATTTCTCTACAAGAACAACTGCCATGAAGATCATGAGGGTTGCTTATTACTGGCCATCCTTGTTTCATGATTGTTATAGATATGTGAGAAAGTGTGAGAAGTGTGCTTTCTTCTCAGGAAAATAGAGGCTTGCAGCTCTCCCCCTTCGTCCTATTCAGGTGGATCAGCCCTTTACTCAGTGGGGGTTGGATTTTATAGGCCCCATTAATCCCCCATCTAGTGCAGGTCATAAATGAATTTTGGCTATTACTGATTATTTCACTAGGTGGATAGAGGCAGTTGCCTTGAAGGATACCACAAAACCATCAGTTGTTGAGTTCCTTGATGGGATTGTATCTAGGTTTGGTGCTCCTTCTACTATCATCTTGAACAATGCTAAGTCTTTTTTTGGGACCCAAATTTGTGCACGGGCAATTAACCACAATATCTACCTGAGCACATCATCAAATTACTATCCCTAGGGTAATGGTTTGGCTGAGTCTTCCAACAAGAATCTGATCAAAATCATGAAGAGGACAATAGAAGACAATCAGAGGGCCTAGCATAATAAATTAAGAACTGCTCTGTTGGTTGATAGGATAACACCAAAGAGATTTGTTGGGAATTCACCTTTTGTGCTAGTATATGGTAGGGAGGCTAGACTCCCAATTTCATTGGAATTCCCATCCTTGGAGTTGGCCCATCAGCTGGACTTGATTGAAGATAGTGCCATGTCAGTAAGAATGGTAGAGCTGATTGAACTAGAAGAAAAGAAAAATAAGGCTATGCAAACCCTAGAGATACATCAGCAGTAGATGAAGAGAAATTTTGATAAGAAGAGTAGGGTCAGAACCTTTAGAGAAGGAGATTTAGTTCTAAAGTGGAATGCAGACAGAGCAAAACTAGGAAGACATTCCAAATTTAATGCATTATGGAGTGGCCCCTACTTGATTGCCAGTTGCAAACAGGCTATTGCATTCCAGCTGAGTAGTCCCAATGGTGAATTTTTTCCCATTCCAGTCAATGGGATTTATCTTAAAGCTTGCTTCTGATGAGGGTCGAGTTCTTGTATATAGGCAATCTAGTTTCCTTCTATTGTTACTTGCTTTTCAAGAAGTGCACAAGCACAACTATCTTCCTGTGAAGTAGCAAATTTTGAGGTGTTTTAGTTTGCAGAGGAACTTTTGTTTCAGTTGCAGATGCAGTTGCAGAGTTTTAGGGTGTTCATGTTTTAATCTCTAACAGGTAGGGTTAGGGTTTCATAGTATGCACAAACCCATTTTTTGACTCCATAGCCTAATGGATACATGAGGCCATTGGTCATACACATAGTAGGCTTGTGTCCCCTGTGAGTCGCCAAAAATGTTATCATTTTTTTGCCTCGCCAAGTTTCAAATTTCAAACATCCAACCCGTTCAATGGCTAATTCCCAAAGTTAATATTATTTTAATGCCTAAGCGATCAAGCCTTATAACATGGTTTCTGCAGACCGCAGATTCTCCATTGTCAGATCTAAGGAGATCGACGATTGGTGCTATGTTGCTTTTCAAAAGTTGCACGGTCAATAGCATAGTGACATAACACCCTGTCGATGCATGTTTGGTGGGTCTAGTTTGCAGGTCATCCAAGGTTCTTTGGTGGGTCAGAAAAGAAATTTAGGCGGGTAGTTAGTTTCATGGGTCAGAGATGAGAAATGCCTGTGAGGCGCTATGTTGCCATCAAAAAACTCACGAGTTTTTCGATAGTGACATAGCACCTAACGAAAAGTTGCTGCAGAGAAGAACTTCAAGTTGGCTCCCATTTTGTACTTCCTTTTTCCAGTTGGAGGGGTCCTCGATCCACACTAACAAATTAGAATATGCCACATCTGTGAGGAGGAGCTGCTCAATGGGTCAAGGCAGTACATTTCACTAGGATGATGCTACGCGGACCAGTGTGGGGTTGCCACATGTGTTATGGGGCCAAGGTTTCCAATGTGATCAGTAGAATCAGGGCAGATCGACAAAAGGCACCATCTCGCTATGGTGAAGTTACATGATCTTTATGATAGCGACATAGCACCCTTCTGCCATGTGTCTGATGGGTGCCAGGTGTGCTCAGTCAGATGTCAGCGAGGATCCATCAGATAGTTGGCACGTGGCGAGTTCTTATTCATTGATATGCTGAGAAGTACGACGAGTCTTCATGACCATCAGATTAAGTCAGATCGACGAAAGGCACCATCTCGCTATGGTGAAGTTGCACGATCTCTACCATGGCGACATAGCACCCTTTCACTACGTGGATCAGTGGGGCTAGGTCTCACCAGGGTATGTCTGTCAAGTATTGCCAGGTGTCATTCAAGTGTGGTGCAGTTGCTGAGGTGGTGCCAAGTATGATGGGCTTGAGGTAAGAACAATATAGTGATATGATGAGTCTTCACGGTCGTCAGATTTAAGGCCAATCAACGATTGGCACTATCTCACCATCAGAAGCTGCATGGTGGATACCATGGCGACATAGTGCCTTGTTGACACATGTCTTGCTGGCTTGGCCAAGGTTGACAGTTAATGTCTGGTAGTTAGTGTCGCAGTCAGGTTTGTGTGATCATCACAATTAATGATAACAGTTCGAGGGTGGTGTAGTTAGTTCAATAAAAGGAGGTCAACTGCAGAGGACTTCCCAGGTGGCAGAACGAAAAGAAGTGATTGGCCTGCATGGCCCAGTTGGCTTGTGAAATTGGGTTGACTTTCTAACCCTACTGATTCATGAACCAAAAAATGAAGGTAATCAGTTTTGGTGGTGAGATATGATCTTGATGATCAATTTCAACCTACCTGAAGTGAATGCGAAATGAAGAGGAACACCCCACCGTCTCAGTCGATCCATCTACCTAGTCAAAGCATCAATGGCACCATTTTCTATCCTCTCAGAATACCTTTTGCAAAAAGGATAAGATTTTCTTCAGATCCCCATGATTTTCCTCCGCAAGACTTAATGGCAGGTAGCTGCGGAGTCATTTCAGTAGGAAAAGATCTCAGTTTTGCCTGAACTATAAAGGCAGATTTTGTAGTTTTTGTGAGGGAGGACCTTCTCTCTGATTTTCCTCTACTATTGCTCTACAATTCTAATGTAAATTCCCCTATGCCTCTAAACTATCTGATTCTCCACTTATCTCCTTCAGCCATTGGTATTAAAGTGCAAGAATTCTTTGCCTGTGCCATTATTTTGTGGAAATTTGTAATCTGCATGACTGTATCTCTGCTGGATTGTGAATGATAATAAGTGAACTTCTTCCTTGTGTCATTCATCTTGGTTTTTTGATTTGTATGTGGTTATTTTATTAAAGCAAGTCTGGATGTGTATATCCTTAGTTTCATTCTGGTTCAGTAGCACATGTATGGGCAGAGATTGGTCCGAACACTCTATTTTGGTGCATCACCTCCTTAGATTAGAACTAGGTAGATTTTCTTTTGTGCTCACCTTCTCCCTTTTCCTCTCTAAGAGTAGTTAGGTGCACCCTGATAGTAAGAGGAAGCTGGTCTTCTCCAGAGACTCAACCTCGCAGTTCAAGTCCCACAGCTTGGAGGTTGTTTCCATGTTTCACTAGGTTGTCCTCGTGCATAGGCCTTGGACAAGGGTGCAAACCTAAGTGACAACAAGCACTTTTGGACTATATTAGGAGAACATAGACTCAATTCATCCTGAATGTCCCTTCTCAACCATTTCATCTGTCTTCCAAGTTTGACACTTTCTTGCTCCACCACATGTGATTTCATGGAAAGTTTATGAAAATTTTCTATATAACTAGAGACATCCATTTCTTTATGTTTCAAATTTTTTCTTTTGGTATGAACTTTCACTTCATAATCTTTAGGAATATAAGCCTCCTTCACAAAGATTTCCATTCTTTTCCATGTACTTATAGGATTCATTTCCATTTTCACTCTCTTTTTTTAATTCAAATTCCAACAAGTCAGGGATTATGAATTATAATAGTGGGGAGGGGGGCTTAGAATCGTAGGGTTATGGGCCTGTAGGACCAACACCTTGCATAAAAACTAGTTTGTAGGATAGCCACAGTTTTAGCATTGGTGGAAGTAAAGGTCATACAATTTTGTGTGTCTGATGCCCTTTATGAAGCTATTCATTCAGTATATACTATTGATTATGTTGACCAATACCCAAGAGTAGCAAAGATGGGGGCAAAAATAGGTGACCAAATAGCAGCTCTAGATCCTTCATTAGCTTAATATACAAAAGATACAAAGCTGACTAAGAAAGAATGGGGCCCATAGAATTGTAGGGGTGTCATATCAACCTTTGTACTGGTAGGGGAAGCAGTGGAAGCATGAACATAAGTAGAGGCTTCAACTTAGACTTTTCTATTTTTAATTTTTGGTGTTTTGGTATGTTTTCATGGTCAAAGAAGTTGTTGAGTGCATGAAGAAAATCCATGACTTTGTTAGAATCCATCTTCCAACTAAAGATAGGTAGGGGTATGTGTATGATCATGGTCAACTAAACTATGCTCTTAAGTGGCAATAAAAAATTAGCAAATCAGGGTTATGTCAACTTGACGTGTAATTTACTACTTGTTATAAACTGTATATCAAAAAGTTGAGAGAAATAAATGTCTAGGAAATTGAATTTAGTTTCTAAAATACTAGGCCTTATTTGAAAAAACTAAAAATTGATTGGTCGAAATTTTGAATTTTAATGCAATAGTAAAAAAACTTAAGGGCAAAAATAAGAAGTAGATGCATGTTGAACCACCTTAATCAAAATCAAATGATAATATTTTTAATAACATTCTAGATATAAGAAGTAGACTCATGCCTAGATGTGCCACATATTTTTGGGTATTTTACTCTAAATAGATAAATAATTATTAATTTTCTACTTTTTTTCTTTTGGAATTAAAATATTAATGTGTCTAACCACCTTAACTAATTAAAAAATTTGCAAAATTTAAATTTTCTTTGTTTTTTTCCTTATAGTACAAGAAACATAGAATGTGATTCATCTTTTGGATTTCAAAAATGTTGTACCATTTGAAAGTTAAAGTTTGTTTTCAAGTAGTTTGTTAGTCAGCACTTTATATGTAACTCCATTAGATAATAAGTAATAAATACTTACTAAATTCATAGTTTGACCAAGATTACATTTATGGAAAGCTATGGAAAGCTAAGAACATTCTTAAGAAACCCTTTTAATTTCATCAAATGTTGGTGAAAAAAGTCATCAGCTACATGTTTGAAAAAAAAACACACACAAGAACAGATCCAAAAAATATTTCAAGGATGTTTTAAAGTTGACCATCTAGGGTTGGTATTGAAAGATATAGTAGGAATTACTAATTGTTTTTTCTTTAGTATCAGGATGGGTGGGAAAAAGTTGTAATATATCTTGAAATGCTTTGAAGCATTTCAGAGATATATATTTTTTAGATTACAACTTTTTGGCACACTATGATCCTTCAAATACCTATAGGTCAAACTTACCATCCATAGTCCTTCTTGGCATGGATTTCAAATTCCTTAAAAGTAGCCTCTTGTTAACAAGAATTTCTTCATCTTCTACATCCTTTAGAGGTTCTTCTTTATCACTAACCTCTTCTGCAACTCCATAGATTCCACTACTTCCATTCTTAGCTTGTTCATTAATATTTTCCATTTCTTTACTCATCCACTTCCTCTCAGCATCATGTTCTTGAACTATCTACAATAATTCTACCCTTTTCATCCTACTAGGCAGTTCAACATCTTCATCATCTTCCACATTATAAACTTGTCTTCTTCCAAGGATTGAACATTTCTCTAATACCACTTCGTGTAGAGCCCTGAGATATCTCCTTCTTCATCTTCTTTAGCAAGCCTTAAAGAATAAAATTTCCCAATTACTTATCCCCAAGATAGATTGAGACTCCACATGGTAGTCCACACCCACAGACTAGACATCCCCTAGGCTATTTCTATTCAAACTAGGAGGAGAAAGGTACTCAAAGTTATATTCATTTATCATGTGAGAATCTATTCTCCCTAAACTTACTAACAACCAAAACAACCATTTAATTACACCACAACCCAAGTCTATGTTTTTGGCATACAAGGGGACTCTCTATCCTTAACAAAGGCTAGAAGAAATTCTACTAGAAATTTGATTTAATTCACTCCTAGGGGCCTAAAAATCCCCATTTATAGGTTCAAAAAGTTCCTTTCAACTCGTCTCAAAGAACTTCAAGACACAGGATCTTGACTAATCCACAAACTCTCCCATTCACCCAATTGGCCTAGTAGGAAATAGGCCTAATTAGGGCTCTTTTACAAAACAATTACCATTTAGACTCCCCCAAATTATTGCCAATTCTTAGAACATATCAAGAATCATGAGACAACATTACTTCTCCAATTTCATTTTCGGATTCCACCCCCAACTCATTTTATATCTTCAATTGTATAAAACTAGATAGTCACATAGAGATGCTTGCCCTAGGGTTTTGTTGATAACTCCAGTAGCCAACATTGGTTTAAACTAAAACCACAAAATTATTAAATTTCACTCCCATATCTTAAAAATCACATCAAATTAGAATCTTGCCATGGTTACTTTGCAATATACAAGAAAAACAAGATGAAACCTTACGTATGCATCTATTTTAGAGAAATCAACACAAAAATACTTCTAACTTGCTTATTCCTCCACTTCAAGTCTTCACACTAGATGCAATAGAAAGTTATGTCAACCCTCTATACCACCATGTGACTTATTCCAGAAATAGAGACCGTAAAATTCTATATAAAGAATAGAAACAATACAATTTCATAGAAGAAAATAGTTTTCTTCTTACTACAATGCTTCCTATGAACAATCTAACTTTTAATCTATCTTTGAACATGTTTCCATCCACATTTTATCATGTCCTAATAGTTATTCCAACCAAAAAGGTGGTTTGGAATGTTTTAACAAAAAAAAAACTAATTTTCAAAAAGTTGCTTATTAGCAACTTTGACAACTTCTGTCAACATTTAGAAAGAAGTTGTCAACCAAAAAGCTATCATTATTGTGGACATTCTAAAGGACTTAAAATATTTTAAAAACGTGTACTAAGACCCAATAAGGTCTCCATAGGTTCTAATGGTGTAGGAGCATTAAGAACCAAATTTCATGATAGATCTAGTTTATCTATAAATAACAAGAGACTATACACACACTTGTGTGGAAAAAGCTAATGTAATATGAGAAAGTGTTGAAATATCAAGAATTCTCTATTAAAGGAAAATTTCCAAAATGATACTGTTGATAGTTGCATGTGAAGGAAAAACCATAGTTTGAAAGACATCTACATTGCGTAATTCATTAAAAATATCAAACTCTGAATATTTCGATTATTTAGATTCATGTTTAGGAATCAATGATTCAAAAAAGGGGAGCTCTTTTTCTATTGCTTCTTTAGGTTCTTTTTTAATCTCTATGGTAGTAGGTCCTTTAAGAGCCTTCCCTAATCTCAGTTGTATGCCATCTAACTTAACTATTTTTATAGGATAGGTAGGGAAGTTTTCCACCTTGTTATTATAAATTGGTTGAGAAGTCTTATTATTGTGATTTGGATTCAGTTGAGTTTGCATGGATGTAGGTTTGGGTGGCTGAGCTAGATTTGAAGGTGGATTAGAGTAATGGTTGAGTTTTCATGATTGTAGGTTTGGGTGGTTGTGCTCGATTTGAAGGTGGATTAGAGGAAGATGAAGGTATTGGAGGAAGAAATTGTTAAAGTTGTGGGTAGGGAGTTATTCACAATGGAGGTGGAAAAGAATGTTGTTGAAGATAGTATTCTATATAAGGTTGTGGAGGTGGATAAGAGGACTATGGTACATGTATCCTCCATGGTTGATTCCATGATTGTGTACTCTATTGAAAAGCTTCGGGCATTAAGGATAGGGCTAAGGTTATTGCCAACCTCCATAACATGGACCTTAGTTAGAAATTTTTTGAGATGGTCCAGAAAAAATGTTCATTAGAGAAACCTCTTGGTAGGAATTACCACTGTGGGGCCATAAAGTAATTTGGTTCCTCTATATACTTCGTAGGAACCACCCCTTCAAGAAAAGTTTGTAGTGCCAAAGTTGTTTTGGCCTCTTCTAAGGATGCCACACGAGTCTGTTTATAGGGGTAGTCTTCTGGTCCATGCTTCTTATGACAAGTCAGGCACTATAGTTCCAAGGTCATTTCATCTTCCTCTTGTTTCTTGCAAGTATAAATAGTGTCAATTTGCTTCCCTATATGATTCAATAAATAAATTTTGAGATCTTCAATTAAATTACCAATTTCTCAGTTGGAAATACTTGATGTGTTACCCATAGTGTAAAACATACTTGAGTTTCCATGAATGAACCTATCGGACTAGGAATATTTCTTTTGAATATCACAAATATCTTCAAAAAATAACTTAGAAATATCTCCTTTTCAAATGAAATTCAAAACATCCATGGTTTTATCTCAAATTTCCCTTAGGATGGACATTTTGATGCTGTCTATGGTTAAATCAGGTGTCTCAAATTATGTAAACTAAAGTAAAAACACTCAAGGAAATCTTCAACAGACTCTTCTTCTCATTGAGTCATGTAAAATATTTTGTCTCATACTTTCTTGGTCTTGCAATATTCTTGATATTTTTCCATAAAAGCATTTTTTATTTGATCCCATGTTCTGATGTCACTAAGGCTCATCAACCATCATAATGAAGCATCTTTCAATGTGGTTGGGAATAGCTTTACTTTATGTACATCACTTTGACAGTCATAGCTATTACAAAGACATCAAATACAAACAGGAATATATCAGGATCTTCAATGCCTGACCTCTAAATATAGGAAGTGTTGAGTGAGGTCTATTTTTCTTAGGGGCATTGTCTTCAAGAGGCTATATAAGAAAATCAAAGGTCATATTGTGTTGAATAATTGAATTACAATTGCTTCCATCATTATTACCTCCTACTACATTTCCTATGTTATTAGCCATGACTTTTTCCAAGATTTATGCTTTGTATGAGTCTTTGAATTGTTGAATGATTTTAGGAGGTATCGTAGGGGAGGTTGATTGGAAAGGCGGCCATAAATCAACTACTTCCCTTGGTTTGGGTATGATGTTTATTTTCCCTTTTACTTTTTGTGGTTTTTGAATTTTTGAACTACTTACTAACTCTTTCTTAACAAACCTACCTTGGCTATCCCTAGACCTATTTGATGAGGGCACAACCCAAGAAAAAATGAGCACAACAAGAAAAGGAGAATTTTATTATCAGAAATGATATTTTGTTTCATTTGATATAGAATAAAATAGACTCAAATACATGCCCTATGGGCTTACAATGTTATGGGATTTTGGAAAAAAACCCTTCTCATAGTAGCTTCTCCCAGACTCAAAATAAATTGCCTTTACAATGCAAGAAATGACCTTAACTAACCTGAATTACATTTAGGGTTATAAATTAATTTTAGAATATGCCAAATGCATCCATCTACAAAGAAAATGGTTCTAGAAGATACGTTAGAAGTAGTGCTAAATAAGAAGAATTCAAAAATGTTAGTCCAACTTCAGGGAGGCATAACTTTTGATCTGAGACTCTAATTGACACATTGTTTACATTTTTGGAAAGCTCTATGGATGACAACTTTATACACCCCATTTTTCAGACCCATTCAAGGCCATCTAGCTCCTCAAATATGACTTTAAAGCATTCTTAAGGGGTCTTCAGGAAACTTAAAACTACAATATCTTTTAGAATATAAAGCCTTTCGCCATGATTATTTTTTTGGAATTCTTTAAATTAAAAATAAAATCATCCCTCAAACTTACACCCTATAATGTATCATTATAATGGCTCAATAACAAAAAAACTTATTTTTTTATAGTGGCACATATCCCAAGGTTCTCAAGAACTCTAACCCCAAAAAAATAATAGTAGTGCTATGAGAGTTGGAATCTGTACTTGGACCAAATGCATATCTACAAATATAAACACATTAAATAGAAACTAACATGACCCATATTTTTTGGTGATTGAAGATTGCCCTTACACCACTAGATACTCCTACATCAAACACCCAAGGTGAATTGAAAATTACCACTATCACTTTATAAATGATATATGAAAAACAAAATGGAAAACCTTCATCATTGATAACCAGGTCAAATATTCCAATGGTCTTCCCTTCCACTTCACTAAGTACTCCTCATACTACATATTTTTGGTGCTCCAACCGACATGACTATCTATAATTTCTTCAATCTCCTTCCTCTTAGAAGTATGAATAGGACATGGCTCCAATATCAACTCTTCCTCTTCAACATCTTCATGATACTATGTTAGGTTTGCAATATTTATTTGAATAGGGGAAATATGGATCCCATCTAGAAACTCTACTTCATATGCATTTCTTTAATCATGTTTTTTCAAAATCTTGTAGGAACCAAATTTATTCATCTTCAACTTGTTGTAGATGCCCACTGGAAATCTTTCCTTCCTCAAGTTTTCCATAACCAGATCCCCAACTTAGAACTCCTTATGTCTTCTCTTTTGATCTTGTCTAGCCTTATACTATAGGTTCATCATGGAAATATGTGCACGTACATTGTCATGTATGTTCTTGACATCTTTAGCAAATTCTTTTGTCTCAGCATTAGTCCTCTCTCCTTGGTACATTCTCGTAAACATCGGTGCATTCCTTGGACTACTCCCATACACAATTTGGAATGATGATCTATCTGTACTCTTATTTAAAAATTATTTTAAGAAAATTCTTCTTGTGTTAGAATTAAATCCCATCCATTGGGCGTATCTCCTACTAAACACCACAACAAATTGCCCAAACTTCTATTCACCACTTTTATTTTTCTATAAATTTGTGCATGATATGCGAAACTAAAATTCTATTTATCTTCAACTTCTTCCATTTAATCCTCTATAAATAGCCAAAAAAATTAGTATCTTTGTCAGAAAAAATACTTTTTAGGAGACCATGTAGCCTCACCACATCTTTGAAAAATAAATCTTCAATATGCACTAGATCATGTGTCTCGTAGCATGGAATGAAATACACCATCTTAGAGAACCTATCAACCACCATAAACACTACCTCATTACCCCTTTGTGTCCTTAGAAACCCAAGATAAAAATATTTACTTATGCCCTTTGAGGGATTTAATTGAGTAGGCAATGGCTGATAGAGTTGATTGTTTAAATTGGATCCTTTGGTTGTTTTACATACTCCATAACTTTGCAAAAACTTCTTCACACCCTATTAAAGTTAAGGCCAAAAATAATGATCACTAATAATGGAAATGGTCTTATCTCAACCAAAGTGTCCTGCAATCCCTCCACTATTTTTTTCCTTGATCAAGTTCTCCCTCATGGAACTCCTTGGAATGCATAGTTGACTGCCATTGAACAACATACCATCTTGGATAATGTAATCTAACCACTTGGTCATTTCTAGAGTAATAAGCTCTTTACAAGCCTTCCAAGCTTCTATAAAGTCAAGATCTTCATTCTATAGATTCTTGATTTCATCAAACTCAACCACTTCAATGTACATTTATGTCAACAATAATTGTCTCCTACTTAATGTATCTGCAACCTTATTAGATCTTCCACTTCTATGTTTCAATACAAATGTATATCTCTATAAGAACTCTACCCATTTTAAATGTCTCTAATTTAGTTTACCTTGGCTATTAAGGTCTTGTAATGCTTTTTGATTAGTATATAACACAAATTCTTTTGGAAAAAAATAATGCCTCCATTTATTCAAGGCCTGAAATATTTCATAGAACTCCTAATCATAAAAAAAATTTCTTTATATCATATAATATTTTACTAAAATAGCCATTATGGTTACCTTCTTGGCTCAAAAAAGCCCCAATAGCACTACCACTAGCATCAAAATATACTTGGAACACTAAATTAGGAAGTGCCAACATAGGTTTCTCTATCACCTTCTTCTTTAGCAACTCAAAACTCCTTTCAGCTCATGTAGTCCACTTGAACTCTTTTCTATCGCCTCTCATTCTTTCAATTAGGGGTCACATATACTACTGAAATTCTTAATGAACTTCCTGTGAAAACTATCCAAACCATGGAATGACCTCACCTCACTAATAGACCTAGGAGTAGGACATTCTAGGATGACCTTCACCTTCTCTATGTCCATTTTGAGACCTTTGAGTGATACAACAAACTCGAAATAGATAAGTCCTTTTTGAAAAATCTACACTTCTTCAAATTAACCAAATATTTCTCTTCCCTCAACCTCTCAAGGAAACTACAAATGTGCCACAAATGTTCATCTAGAGACTTATTGAAAATCAAAATATCATTCAAATAGACCATAACAAATTTTCCCAAAAACTTCTTTAGCACCTCATTCATAAGCTACATGAAGATGCTTGACACATTGGCTAGTCCAAAGAGCATGACTAATCACTTATATATACCCTCCTTGGTCTTGAATTCAGTCATCCACTCATCTCCCTCTCTTATATGTATCTAGTGATAACCACTCTTGAGATCTATCTTTGTAAATTGTGAAGTATTGAGCTACATTCAGGAAGTCCATAAGATCATCCATCCTTGGCAAAAAAATTGGTATTTCATGGTTATCCTTTTTATAGCCTGAGAATCTATATACATCCTCCACTCTCCATCCTTCTTTGGTACTAGTACTACATGTATTTCACATAGACTTAGGCTCTCTCCAATCAAAATTTTCCTCAATAGCTCTTGAACTTGTTTCTTTATCTCCTTAGTCAGAGTTTGAGTCATCCAACATGAAGCCTAATTAGGAAAACTAGCTCCAAGGACTAAATCTATTTGATGACTGATTTTCCTTACTAGTGTAAACTCTCATAGGGTATTATCATATATGATATCTTCATACTCACCTAATTGGCCCAAAAATTCAACTAGAGCTTTAGTACTACCTTCCTTATTCTTTCTATGAATTAAAGCGTAACTCATATGTTGATGTTTCATGCCATCCAAAAAATTTATTCCATCAACAAGGCATGCCCTCAAACTACTACATATCTTTTCACCCTTCTTTATCAAGCACTTTAACTTGTGACAAACTCCATCATTCATCATAGAATAGTTTTTTGCATGACCATGACATATAGCATGTTAGAATCTTTTAGAATAACTGAGAGGGGGGGTGAATCAATTATTCAAGGTCCCAAATGCCCTAATAAAACTTTTTCACCAAATGTAGTGAACTCATAAACCTTTTAACCATCCAAGCTTAAATTATATTAGCAAGTTACAGTAAATCAACATGCAAAGATAAAACATGCAAGATCAACACATGACACAATGATTTACGTGGAAACCCAATTTGGGAAAAACCACCAGTAACATTCTACTTGATTCTCACTCTTTTGAAGTGATGCCCTGTTAAAGGCCTGCCCTGTTAAAGGCTTACAACACACTGTTAAATGTGACCTTGTTAGAGGATTTCACCAAACTGTTAGGAATGGGCCTGGTTAAAGGACTTTAGAACATTCACTGGGAATGTCACCCTGTTAAAGGATTTATCTCATGGCTATCAAACCAACCTAAGTCCATAGGATTTAAAGTAATTGTTAAAATTGCTAGAAAGTAACAAAAATGAAATTTTGATCTGATATAACTTACAACATACTTTGCAGATTTCAAATCACACTTTCAGTTTAGTCCTTATTCTTGGTTTTTATATCTTCAGCTCTGACTGCTTGTCATCTATTCAAGCTTCATCTCCTTGAGTCTTCTAACTCACTGTACTAATGCATCCATATCAGGGGTCTTCTTACTGAAATAGAGTAACTATGCTCTCTTTCCTCTTTTCCACCTTCTTTAGCACTTTACACTTTCATGCTTGACCACCCCTCTCTCATTATTTTTTTTCATTAACTAATGACTCCTTATATAGAGATCTGATATGCCTTTTTCGCTCAATTCTCCCTCTTCACTTTTAGGGTTTCAATATGGATTAGGTAAAATATAATGTATCTACCCCATATCTTGTTCTCTTCTAGAAACTTCGCCAGCTATATCCTCAAAAACATTTTACATGGTGTTCTGTGCCACTAGCTCATCATTCTTATCTTCTATTTAATTTAAAAACTTCTAAGTAATAACCTTGTCGGCTTAGTTCTGGCGAATCTTCGATCTTCAAAATAATGCAGCAACTCAGCATTATTTTTTTTACTAATGCTGGACATCTCAGTGTTACTCGGCATCTACACAAAACTGTGTTACTCGGCACTTACAGAAAATTGTGTTACTCGGCACCTACAGAAAACTGTGTTACTCGGCACCTACTCTTTACTCGGCACCTGAAGATCACTCGGCTTATATGATATACTCGGCACCTTCTCTTATTTGAGCTTTGTAAAACACTTAGCTAACACCTAACCTCTTTAATATGTTTCAGTGTGCCCTTTTTTCTGTATCTTATAGTATGTTATCAAATACACTTTTTCATCAATGGCTTAGTTGATCCTAGTACTTCATTACAACATCATAACTTCAACCTTTCTCTAGGTGTTCTATTTACATCTTATTGATTGCCACCACCTTGTCAACCAACTAATTGATAGTATTTGGATCACTAAAGCAATTGTCATTCCTACAAGTAGCAAGTTTGATATCAATGACAAAACAATGATTGAGAACATTCTTTATCATTCCAACAACTCTTATTATCAATTCAATCATTTCTAACAATCTCTTTCTTTGGCATTGATGGCAAACCAAACTGATCAATGGATCAACTTAGTTACCACCAAAACTAATTGTATATATTATCTGCTTCTTTTCTGTGCTACTGCATCTTTTCTACTCATCACATATATCTCCCTCTTTCATATATATCTCCCTCTTTCTTTGCATAGATCAGTTTTGTCATATTTCTCCCTCTTTGACATAAATGCCAAAGATGAAGCATCTTTATCATGCAAAATATAAGCTTTGGCTTTTTCTTTGTCTTTCTCCCTCTGTCACCATGCTTGTGACTGATTTGGAGTTTCTATTCCTGCTGTCATCCTTTGCATCAACCTGTTACTGTTCCAATGTTTGATTTCTCTTGATGCAAGGAAGCTTCCTTGTTGCCTTAAACTGCTTGAGTTAGGGGTATTACCCCCAACTTGCCTCTAAGATATTCATAAGCATCCTTGGGCAATGGTTTGGTGAAAATATCTGCAATTTGTTCCTTTGTGTGAATGTACTTCAGCTTCACTTCTTTGTCTTCTACCAATTCTCTGACATAATGATACTTGATTGCAATGTGCTTGGTTTTTGCATGCATTACTGGATTTTTGGATATGTTTATAGCACTTATATTGTCACAATACAATATCAAAAGTTTGGTTACCTCTTCTTTCATTCCATTCAATAGATGTGTGAGCCATACAATGTTTGTGCAATTGACTACAGCTGCCACATATTCTTACTCTGCAGTGGACTGGGATGTGCATGTTTGTTTCTTACTAGTCCAAGTAACTAGCCTTTTGCCTAAAAATAATGCACCTCCACTTGTGCTTTTTCTGTCATCAATGTTTCCTCCCCAATCTGCATTAGTGTATGCATTGAGTTCAAATTTCTCACTCTTTTTGTAGTATAGACCAAAATTATCAGTTTCTTTGAGATATCTCATTATTCTTTTTACTGCTATAAGATGGTTTTCTTTAGGATTAGTAGAGAACCTAGCCATTATTCCAACTGCTAATGCTATGTCTGGTCTGTTGTGTACTACATACTATAATTTTCCAATCATGGATCTGTACATTATTTGATTGACTTCAGCTGACTCATCATTTTTGGACAGCTTATTTCCTGTGGCCATTGGTGTGCTGACTGGTTTGGATTCCTCTAGTCCAAATGTTTTAAGAATCTCTTTGATGTACTTTGATTGTGTAATAAATATTCCATTTTTGAGTTGATGTACTTGTAAGCCAACAAAAAATTTGATTTCTCCAAACATAGACATCTCAAATTCATGTCTCATTTTGTCAGCAAAGCCTTTGCAAAGTACTTCCTTTCCACCAAATACTATGTCATCCTCAAAAATTTCAGATACAATAATGTCTTTACCTTCTTTTGCTTTGATGTACATGTTGTTGTTATCATCAGTTCTTTCAAATCCAATTTGCACTAGATACTTGTGAAGTCTCTCATACCATGCTCTTGGTGCTTGTTTCAAACCATAAAGTTCTTTGTGTAGTTTACACACCATATCCCTGTTGTTTTTATCAACAAATCCTTCTGGTTGTTCAATGTAGACTTCTTCTTCTAGTATACCATTCAAGAAAGCAAATTTTACATCCATCTGATAGACTTTAAAATTTTTGTAGGCAGCATATGCAAGAAAGGTTCTTACTCCTTCCACCCTAGCAACAGGAGCAAATGTTTCTCCATAGTCTATTCCTTCTTCTTGAGCATAACCCTTGCATACTAGTCTAGCTTTGTTTCTAGTAATCTCACCATTCTCATCTAGCTTGTTCCTGAATACCCACTTGGTGCCAATCAAATTTTTGTTAGTTGGTCTGGGAACCAAACTCCAGGTTTTGTTTTTCTTTATTTGATCAATTTTTTCTTCCATAGCTTTATACCAGTCATCATCTTGTAATGCACCATACACTATCTTGGGTTCAAATGTGCTGATTAGACATGATTCATGTCTTAATCTATTCCTTGTCATTGGTCTTGTATCTTTGTCACAAATTATTTGTTTAGCAGGGTGATGTCTTTTTACATATTTGGATAATCTTGGCTCTGTCCTTGTTTCCATGTTTGATCTTTCAGATTCTGGATCACTTTGCACCTCGTTATCTGGTTTTTCTTCATCATGTATTCTGTCTTCAGAATTAGATTGTTCATTTCCTTCATTCTGCAACTCGGCTTCTAAATGCAGCTCGTCATTCACTGGTTGAGACTCGGCTGAGACTGATACTTGTTGTTGAGTTTCAATTGGATTGACATCATCATCCTCAGCAGTCATTCCTTCATAAGATTACACAAAGGTTCTGTATTCTTCCATTTTATTTGGTTCTTCAGCTTGAACTTCTGTGTGCTCATCAAAATTTACATTTGTACTTTCCACAATTTTTTTAGTGTTAACATTCAAACACTTATATGCCTTACTTCTTGTGGAGTAACCAAGAAATATACCTTCATCACTTTTTGCATCAAATTTTCCATTTCTAACATCTTTAAGAATAAAACATTTACAACCAAACACTTTGAAATGTTTTACATTGGGTGAGTGACCATACCATAATTCAGAAGGTGTTGCATTTGTACCTTTCTTGATTTGTACTCGGTTTAGTGTATGAACAGCTACACTTACAGCTTCTCTCCAGTATTTTAGAGCAACAGTCTTTTCCATCATTAATGTTCTGGCACAATCAATTACAGATCTATTTCTTCTTTCAGTAATTCCATTTTGTGGGGGAGTTCTAGGAGCTGACGTTTGTCTTTTGATTCCTTTTTCATTATAGAATATCTCGAATTCATTTGATGTGAATTCACCACCTCTATCTGATCTTAGACATTTCAAGCTTTTTCTTGTTTCCTTTTCAACTCTAGCCACATACCATTTAAACATTTGGAAAGCATCAGATTTTTGTTTTAAGAACATGACAGTCATCATCCTGGAATAATCATCAACAAATAAAATGATGTATTTATCTCCTCTATAGCTTTGTACTTCCATTGGACCACATAAGTCAGTGTGAATTAACTCAAGTATCTCCTTAGATGTATAGTTTTTGCTTTTGAAACTTGACTTTGTCATCTTTCCTAGTTGACATTGTTTGCACATAATATTATTAGGCTTCTTCAATTTTGGTAAACCTCTGACTTTCTTCATTTTACTAATGTTGACCAGATTATCAAAATTGACATGACATAATCTTCTATGCCATAACCATTCATCATCAAATTTTGCAATAAAACAAGAAACATCATCCATATCAAGGTAAAACAGATTACTCTTCATTTGATCTCCTTTTCCTATTAGTTTACCATCAGTATCATAGATTTTTGCAGTTTTGTTTCCAAATTCCACTTTGCATCCTATATTGCCTAACTGTGAGACACTCAGTAAATTGTAGTTTAATCCTTCAACATAGTATGCATTGTCACATGAGATTTGTTCTATGAGCTTGATGGAACCTTTTCCTTTGATTTGACAAGGGGCATCATTACTAAATCTAACACTATTTCCATCATACTGAGTAAAGTTAACAAACTTACTTTTGTCTCTTGTCATGTGATGTGAGAATCCACTATCTATGATCCATCTGTCATTTTTGTTTATACAAGTCATCAGTGCTGTGGCTTCTTCTTCATCGGATTGGTCTTTCATGGCTACATAAACAACTTCATCATCATTGTCATCAGAATTTTCTTCAACAATATAACACTTCTTACCTTTTTCTTTGTAATCTTTCTTGTCATCATCTCTTTTGTTCTTGTATTTGTTGCTTTCCTTGTAATCCTTTTTCTGTGGACATCTTGCAGCAATATGACCTACTTCATTGCAATTGAAACAAATGATAGGCATCTTACCTTTGAATTTTCCTTTACCTCTGTGAAATCTTCTAGCTAGTAAAGCTTCTAATTGATCCACATCTTCCTCATTTGTGCTGTTGTCACTGGATACATATTTCATCTTTCTTCCCTTCTTAGATTTCACCTGTTCAGCATCTTTCAGTGATAACTTGGCCTTGAAAGCAGATTCAACATTATAAGGTCTGTAGTTGTCAAAGTTAGATAACTCAAATGCAGTGAGTCTTCCTATGATACCTTCAAAACTTAGATTGTTTCCTAGCTCACATCTTAGTTCCTATATTGCTGATACTCTAATAGCATAGATAGGGAGCAAGGTTCTCAAATACTTACTATTAACAGTATCTTCATCCAATTGACCACCCAAACATCTTATCGCACTTACCACTTCTTTTATTCTTGCACCGTACTAAACAACATTCTCATTTTCTTCCATTCTCATATCATCAAATTTTCCTCTGAGACTTTCTCTTTTTGCTCTTTATACATTTTGATCTCCTCCATAGATGTCTGAGAGGGATTTCCACATTTTGAATGTGGTATCACATCCTTTGATATCATCAAATTAGGCATAGCTAAGTGTAGAGGCAATCTCCAGCATTGTCTGGTTATGTTCTTGCTTTTTTTTCATATCTTTTGCAGTAGGAGCAGTTGTTGGATCGACATGTTCAGTAATAATTGATTTTTGGGCATAATCTCCTATGGATCCAAGATGTAGTTTCATCAAACTTTGCCATGCAACAAAGTTGTCTTTGTTGAGCTTGGTAACTTCTCTCTTAGGCATTTTGATCTTTTCTGCTTCTAGTCCTTTTAAACTGGATCAGCAGTCCACTCTGATACCAATTGTTAGAATCTTTTAGAATAACTGAGAGGGGGGTGAATCAGTTATTCAAGGTCCCAAATGCCCTAATAAAAATTTTTCACCAAATGTAGTGAACTCATAAACCTTTTAACCATCCAAGCTTAAATCATATTAGCAAGTTACAGTAAATCAACATGCAAAGATAAAACATGCAAGATCAACACATGACACAATGATTTACGTGGAAACCCAATTTGGGAAAAACCACCAGTAACATGCTACTTGATTCTCACTCTTCTGAAGTGATGCCCTGTTAAAGGCTTACAACACACTGCTAAATGTGACCTTGTTAGAGGAGTTCACCAAACTGTTAGGAATGGGCCTGGTTAAAGGACTTTAGAACATTCACTGGGAATGTCACCATGTTAAAGGATTTATCTCATGGCTATCAAACCAACCTAAGTCCATAGGATTTAAACTAATTATTACAATTGCTAGAAAGTAACAACAATGAACTTTTGATCTGATATAACTTACAACATACTTTGCAGATTTCAGATCACACTTTCAGTTTAGTCCTTATGCTTGGCTTTTATCTCTTCAGCTCTGACTGCTTGTCATCTATTCAAGCTTCGTCTCCTTGAGTCTTCTAACTCACTGTACTAATGTGTCCATATCAGGGGTCTTCTTACTGAAATAGAGTAACTATGCTCTCTTTCCTCTTTTCCACCTTCTTCAGCACTTTACACTTTCATGCTTGACCACCCCTCTCTCATTATTTTTTTTCATTAACTAATGACTCCTTATATAGATATCTGATATGCCTTTCCCACTCAATTCTCCCTCTTCACTTTTAGGGTTTCAATATGGATTAGGTAAAATACAATGTATCTACCCCATATCTTGTTCTCTTCTAGAAACTTCGCCAGTTGTATCCTCAAAAACATTTTACATGGTGTTCTGTGCCACCGTCTCATCATTCTTATCTTTTATTTAATTTACAAACTTCTAAGTAATAACCTTGTCGGCTTAGTTCTGGTGAATCTTCGATCTTCAAAATAATGCAACAACTCGACATTATTTGTTTTAGTGATGCTCGGCATCTCAGTGTTACTCGACATCTACACAAAACTGTGTTACTCGGCACTTACAAAAAATTGTGTTACTCGGCACCTACAAAAAATTGTGTTACTCGGCACCTACTCTTTACTCGGCACCTGAAGATCACTCGGCTTATATGATATACTTGGCACCTGAAGATCGCTCGGCTTATATGATATACTCAGCACCTTCTCTTAGTTGAGCTTTGTAAAACACTTAGCTAACACCTAACCTCTTTAATATGTTTCATCGTGCCCTTTTTTCTGTATCTTATAGTATGTTATCAAATACACTTTTTCATCAATGGCTTAGCTGATCCTAGTACTTCATTACAACATCATAACTTCAACCTTTCTCTAGGTGTTCTAGTTACATCTTATTGATTGCCACCACATTGTCAACCAACTAATTGATAGTATTTGGATCACTAAAGCAATTTTCATTCTTGCAAGTAGCAAGTTTGACATCAATGACAAAACAATGATTGAGAACATTCTTTATCATTCTAACAACTCTTATTCTCAATTCAATCATTTCTAACATAGCATGCCTATGATACTACCATTACCTTCCCAACAAAAAATTGCATACATCCATGAGGATTATTTCATAGATAACTGCATCATGATATCTCCCAATCTTCAAATTTACCAAATATTGTTCACTAAGTAGGAACTTATGATCATCTTGCATCTAGGAAATCGAATATGGATGGGGGTGTTTCTCCCTCTTGAGCTTTAACTTTGAGACCATCTCCTTTGACACCAAGTTTTTGGTGCTCCCACCATCAATAATCACATTAAAACATTTACCTTCACACTTGCACCTATACAAAATAGACTCCTCTTTTGTCCAAGTTTAGTCTTACCATTCAGTTAGACCATTTCATTAACTAGAATCTCTCCTCTTTCTACATCCTCTAAATGTGATGACTTAGCATCATCATCCACATGAGAAACCCTTTTCTTGACCATCAACTCTCATATATGTCCATCCTTGGAATTCAAGGAACAAATAGGTATGATGGCCCTCTTCATTATAGTGAAAAAATATACTGTAGAAGCCTCTTCTTCCCAAACTTTGTCCATTTCCTTTACCTCTTCCTCTTTCATCTACAAAATTTTAATCATGGGATTAGTTGAAACTATCATTCCTCTTGTTTCAGCTAGTACCCACTTCTTCCTTTTTTGGTCCTCATTTTGGCCATCAAATGACCTACCACCATCACTTCCTCCTTGACCTCACCCTCTTTTCCTTCCATCAAACCTTTTTTTGTAGTTTTTCCTAAATACAAAATGAAAACTGTTATGTCTCTTCATTTCTAGTCATTCTAACCAAACTTAGCTCCTCATGAATGTTGGCTCTTAACCACTTAAGGTAACATAAATCCATCTCCTTGTTTTCTTCTACATGCCTCATCCTAATAAGGAGTCAATAAAACTCCTTTATATATTCCTGGACATATTCTCCCACTTTATTTGACCCTTACATCTTCTTGAACAAATGAACCTCATACTCAACAAGAATGAATTGCTTCTTTAGTTTTTCCACCATGTGATCCCACCTTGTAATTTTCTCCTTCCCTCTTCTATTCATTTCTAACTGAATCTCTTGCAACCAAAATTTGGCATGTCCCTTCATTCTGGCCTTCACAAACTTAACCCCATTAGGTTCCTTAATATCCTAATATTCAAAATATTGCTCTAGCTCATTAATCTAGTTGACCAACTTATTTGGGATTAGATTTCCTAAACAAATGTTGACCTCAAGTTTAGGTATTTTTCCTAGCATGGAAATGGCACTAAAAAGCTACTCCTCCAATTGGTTTAGGGATTCTCCTTCTTCTTCCCTCCATGCACAACATTTCCTTCTTTATTTTCCTCCTCACTTTCATCCCTTATGACAAGATTCATCCCTGTATGGATCTCCTCTCGCAATTCCTAAACTTGTCTCTAGAGGGCTCTAACCTTAGGGACAATACCTCTAACCCTTCCACCATGCTGACCTCATGGAGGCATCTTCTCACTATCTCAAAACCCACAACCACATTGTCCTCATGCAAACTGCCTCACAATCAACACTTTGTCTACACACTCAAGAACTCCCACTCTGATAGCACTTGATGAGGGCACAACCCAAGACAAAATCAACGCAATATGAAAAGGAGATTTTTATTATGACAAATGATATGATATTACATTTAGTATAGAAATGAATAGACTCAACTACATTCCCTATGGGCTTACAATATTATAAAATTTTAAGGAAAAAACCCTTCTCACTGTACCTTCTCCCAAACTCTAAAAGAAACTGCTTTTACAATGCAAGAAATGACCTTAAGTAACTTAAATTAGGTTTAGAGTTAGGAATAAATTTTATAATATGTTATTTTGCATCTATTGAAAAAGAAGAAGGTTCTAGAAGACATGTTAGAAGTTAATGCAAAATTAGAAGAATCTAGAAATGGTAGTCCAACTTTTGGGAGGCATAACTTCTAATTCGAAACTCTAATTGACAAATCATTTACATTTTCAAAAGGATATCCAAGCACTCTATACCCTTGGTAAGGGGATTGGTTTTTCCCCCATTTTTGGGCTTGTACGAGGCCATTTAGTGCCTAAAATCTAACTTTGAAGCATTCTTAGGGGGTCTCAAGGTACCTTAAAACTATAATAGCTTTCAAACTATAAAGCCTTTTGACCTAATTATATTTTTTGAAATGCTTTAAATTAAAAATACAACCATCCCTCCAACTTACACCCTAAAACTAATCATAATTATGGCTCAATTATAAAATAAACTATTTTCTACAATGACACATATTCTAAGCTACTAAAAAACAATAACCCAAAAAACCAATAGCGGAACTATGAGAGTTGGAATAACTATTTGGTCCAAACGACTATCCAAAAATACAATGACATTAAACAAAAACTAATACTAACCATTTTTTAAGTGTTACATGATTTCTCGTACACCACTTGGTGCTCTTACATCATTATTCATGCTCATAAATGATTTACTACAACACAAACACAAAGTATCAGAGTGAGCAAGGTTGACACTTCCAAAGATGCACTACTCCTAACTAAACTTATAATTAATATTTTATGACTTTAATATCTCTCCTTGAAAATGACACTAAAAATTTAGGGAAAACTTGTGTTAGAATATATAATCCACCAATATAATTGAGATGGTGGGGGGTTCAATCAATTATCCAATTATTATCAAAAATATCAACATTATTATATTTTAATCATGTGAACAATATAATAAGAAACCACAATAAGATACTTATGCACAATAACACTAGATATGTTACCTAGGGCCACTGTTGATTAGAGGTAAAACCTTGGTGGGAATGGTACCCACAACATGATGTACTAATATAAATATTCCTTGTTAGAGGATGGAACCTGATAGGAGTCTATAACTATATTCAATACATATCGGTCCCTAATTGGAGGCTTTAAATCCTTGTTAGGAGTTGTAGAAGAAAGATGGACTCACTATCCAAATAGCTTTAGGGGAAAGACTTATGAACCCACTGTCCAGATGATCTTTGCATTATTCCTTGCAGAATAATAGAATTGACCAGTACTTTTTCCTCCTATTTCTTTGTCTTGTCAACTGGACTTCTGCTCTGTCTGATCTTGTAACCAGATCAGAACTCTCACATCCAATAATGCCTTGGATTGCTTACTCACATTTAAAAAACACTCTGCTCCTTTTCGTAGTTGATATTAATTCAATAAATTCAATAATTTTTAGAAACATGGAAAACATCTTTCCTTTATACCATATCTTCAAAATAATTCCTTGAGTCTACCTTGATGCTTTCCCATATAACTATAACAAGATAATTAATTAATTAACAATTATTATAGCACTTTTGGATCACAGTCTATGCAACTTCTCACACATGTGATACTAGGGCTTGCATATTCACTAACATCATCATCAAATTAACTTCTATCATTGGCTAACTGCACATCCCCGTATTATATCTTTACTAAAAGATATAATGCAAACACTCATAACTGCTTAATAGTTACTCTATCTCTACACAACTCTCTGTAAATCAAGTATATCTTTTGTACATCTTTGACTTGTGATGTGAATATCAGGATTTAACTGTGTGATTTTTGAGTCAAACTCGATGACCCATGTTTCATGAGTAGTGATTCAACATGAATCCATCTCTCATGAGAATAAATGGAACACTTAGCACTCATTGGATCTAGGTGATGCTCACAGGGGTGAAGCACCGGGACTTCCCGGGAGGTCACCCATCCCAGTACTACATCTTTGACTTACTTAACATGCATTGAACTACATCATTAGCACATAGTGTAGAATATGTCCTTGACCATGTATCACCAAACAAGAAAAACCTTGTCCATACAACTATGATCTATGTCTACTACTCTACTAGGATTCATAAACTTATTATTATGTTGACATCAATGAAAAATATAGTCATGAATGCAACATGTCAATATACTTCAATGCTTAGGATACTCCCTCCAACGAATATCATTAGCATTCATGTTGAAAAACTCCTACTTTGGCATTGATTGTAACATAGATAAAAATATATATAGGTTCCAAAAATACTAGATAGTACTCCGATGTTGTTGTTATTGTTCTCATCTTCACAAATCCTCTTCATCAATCAAATTTGGAATCATCTAGAACAATTTTGTATTATACATCTTCTTTAGGATCACCAACAATTGTTTACACTAAACAACTCCCCATACATCAAAATTCTTCATGCTTTATATCTCCCCTAGAGAAATATTCCTCCTTTCTTACATGAATCTTTCTAAATCTCCCTAATAAAGTAGAGATTTTCATACACTCTTCCCCCCATACATACTTAGGAGATGTACACTCCCCCCCCATTACTTAAGAGATGTTTTTCATGCATACTTCTCCCCCATTAACATCAATGACAAAGGCCTCATTATGTCAATTTATCGTTTCAAGTCTTCAACTAGGTCAAGTGTCCAAAGACAATATTCAAGTCCAAATACCAAGAGTCCTCAATGAATTAGCTCATCATAGATACTCCCCCATACAAGAAACATCACCATTCGCTCTAGTCTAACAATAGTGCTCTATAGCACTACATTGATGAAATCTTTGCATCATCTACTTTGAAGTAGGTAGAGGCATAACCTCAAGCACACTTCTCAAATATTCAAATACATTTTTAGGAAAAGGCTTTGTAAAGATATATATAATCTGATGTTTTATACTAACATACTCCAATCTGATCTCCTTTTTTTTGCCTTTTCTCTCCAAGCATGATACTTAATAGATATATGCTTAGTTTGAGAATGCAATATAGGATTATTAGACATACTCATTGTACTTTTGCTATTGTAGTATATGATAAAATGCTTTGAGAATTCTATCCAAATATCCTTCAATGTCTTCTTTATCCACATAACTTGATTACACTTATTTGTTGTTGCTACATACTTTGCCTTAGTTGTACACTGTAAGATACAATCTTGTTTCTTTCTCAACCAAGAAATTGATCTTCCTCCAAGAAAGAATGATCCACAACTAATGTTTTCTCTATCATCCATACTACATTCCCAATCCACATTAGTATATGCATATAGAGTGAAATCATTTGAGCAGTCATACCATATACCATAATTAAGTGTTACCTTCAAATCTTTGAATATTCTCTTTACTGCTACATAATGATACTCCATAGGATCAGCTTTAAATATGCCTACGATCCCAACTGCATTTTCTATATCTTGTCTAGTGTGATTTAGATATTGTAATGCTCCAATGATGGATCTATACTTCTCCTACTTAACTCTAGGTGTCTTGTCTTTACTAGATAAATTATGACTAGTTATCATTGGTGTACCAACAAGCTTACAACTTTCCAATCCAAATCTTTCAACAAATATTTCTAATACTTGGCGTGTGAAATAAAAATGCCAACAATATTTTGCACAATCTGCAATCCTAGAAATAATTTCATTTCTCCTGTAATACTCATTTCAAATTCATTATTCATATCTTCAGAAAATTTATCACTTGCTTCATCATTACCTCCAAATATTATGTCATCAACAATTATTAATGTTATCAGCAAACCATTTTCAAATTCTTTGAAATACAAGTTACTATAGGTGCTACCTTTAGCAAATCCAAGTTTTGCAAAATACTTGTCCAACTTTGCATACCATGTTCTAGGTGCTTATTTAAGACCATATAGAGCTTTCTTAGTCTACATACCATATTTTTTTCTTCTCTTAGAGGGAATCCTTTAGGCTAATCAATATACACTTCTTCTTAAATTTATTTGTTTAGAAAGGCATTTAACATCAATCTGATAAAATTTGAGCTACTTATTTGATGCATAAGCCAAGAACAATCTTACTACTTCCATTCTAGTTGCAAGGGCATATGGCTCCTGATAATCTATTCTTTCTTGCTATAAATATCCTTTGCACACAAGTCTATCCTTGTACACCATTCTGCAAATCATTGTTATTCTCAATGAAAATTTCAACATTCTTTCTAACAATTCTAGTATTATCTTCTTCTTCATTAGAAATGTAATCCATCATCTTTTCCTTAATTCCAAACTTTTTCATCAATCTTTACATTTGCACATTCAACTATTTTCTTGGTTTCTATGATTAAAACATCTGTAAGATTTTATTTTTAATTAATAAACAAGAAACATACCTTCATTACTTCTTGGATCAAACCTATCAATGTTGTCATCTCTCTTAATGTAACACCTGCTTCTAAATATTCTGAAATACTCAACTAATGGTGAATTACCAAACCATAATTCATAGGGAGTCTTGTTCATACCTTATCTGATCTGTACTTTGTTCATGCCATATACTTTTGTATTGATTTCTTCTCTCCAAAATTTCTTTTATACATCATTCTCAAACATCATTGCTCTTATTGCCTCTGATATAGATATATTATTTCTTTTAGCAATCTCATTTTTTTCAAGAGTCTTAGGTGAAGATAATTGTCTTTTAATTCTATTTTCTTCGCAAAACATGTTAAACTCTCTATAGTTGAATTCTCCTCCTCTATCTAATACCAAACATTTTATCTTAACACCAGATTCATTGTCAACTCTATTCTTAAATATCTTAAACTTCTCAAATACTTTAGACTTCTCTTTAAGAAATGATACCCACATCATTCTATTGAAGTCATTAACAAAAATCATAAAATATCTTTCTCCATAGAATCATCTTTTCCTAGTAGGGCCACTCAAATATGTGTGAGTAATTTATAACTTCTTTGTAGTGGTGACCTTCTTGCTAGGAAGTGATGCCTTCTTTTTCTTGGACATAATGCATTCTTTGCAAACAATATTAGTAGGATTTATTATCTTAGGCAAGTCTCCAACTACAAATTTTCTATTGACCTTCACAACATTATCAAAGTTTATATTAAAAAATCTTCAATGCCATAGCCAACTATTATCCACTTTAGCAACTAAACATGTCATTTCAATAGGATTCAACTAAAATACATTACCTCTAGACCTTGTCCCTATTCCAATAATTTTACCATCCTTATCATTGATACTTCAATTACTTTTTGTGACTTGCAACTAATAGCCTTTATCGACCAACTATCCAACACTCAATAAGTTATACTTTAGTCAATCAAAAAAATAAACATCATTAGTGTTAGTCTTACCATCAAGCTTAATAGATCATATCCATGTAATGTGACAAGTTATAGTATTACTAACTCTAACAATACCTCCATTATGATTCCTAAATTTAACAAATTTATTCATATCACTAGTCATGTGATGTGAACATCCATTGTCTATTATCCAATCAAATTTATTTTCAACTTGGGAAACTAAAGATTTTTCCTCTTTAATTTTTTTATCAAGGTCATCTTCTTTAATATATACAAATCCTAGATTGTCATCACTTTCACGTTGAGCTCTTTCATCAGATTCCTCTTCTTCATTAGCATACAAAAAATTCCTAGGTCTACTAGGCATAAACTCTCTCTCTCTCTCTCTCTCTCTCTCTCTCTCTCTCTCTCTCTCTCTCTCTCTCTCTCTCTCTCTCTCTCTCTCTCTCTCTCTCTCTATGGATATTTAGATGCATAATGAAAAAACTTATTATAAGTCCAACATTTAAAGATGCTCTTACCATCTAGTTCTCTTCTTAAAAGAAGGGCTATACCTTCTTCAATCCTCCCATCTTCATTAGAATCAGTTGTACTACTACTAGCAAAATCTGCATGAGTGATTACACTTCTAGAAAAACTTGATCAAACACTTAAGGAACTGAAAGTTGTCTCTATTCTTGTCAATTCTCTAGACTATTTTAGACCTACTTCTTCCAATTCCAATCTTCTATGAAAAATTTCTTTAGCAAACTTCTTAGTACATCGTATAAATATCTTAATCGTTTGTGGTACTTTCTTGAATGGTGGTGTCAAAATTTTCTAAATTTTTCACATAGCCTCATCTTCTTCCTCAGTTCCACCATAATATTTAATTCATACAAAAATCTCAAATATCCTACCAGCATAGATTCTTATAGATTCATCTTCCATCATTTTAGCATCTTGAAAAGAACATAACCATGTCTATAATATTATCCTATTTTTATGTGTATCACCTTCAAAATTAAATTCTAATGCTTTCCAAATTTGATGAGATGTTTGAAGTGATTTTACTTTAATGTATTCACTCTCTAGAAGAGGTGATAGTAAAGCTTCTTTGGCTCTCATGTTACACATGAATAGATCTCTCTCTCTCTCTACTTTACTGCATTCTTCAAGCTTTGCTTCGTCAACAATTGTTTTGTTACCTTTTGTCAAAAGCCAATAACATGGACCCATACATAGGAGATGAGTCTTCATATTCTCCTTCCAACTATCATAGTTTACCCCATTAAATATAGGACTATCCTTTCTGAAAAGATTCACCATTGATCTCCCAAAGCTATTAAGCTTTCTCTCTAGGGACCTGATACTTCAATACCAATTGTTAAAATATATAGTCCACCAATATATATGAGAGGGGAGGAGGGGGTGAATGAGTTATCAAATTATTATCACAAATATAAACCTTATTATGTTTAAACCATATGAGAAATATAATAAGAGAACACAATAAGATACTCATGCACAATAACAACAGATATGTTAACTAGAGAAAACCTTGATTAGAGGGAAAACCCTGATGGGAAGGGTACCCACAAGATGATGTACTAATATAAATATTCCTTGTTAGAGGATGGACCCAATTAGGAGTCTATAAAAACATTAAGTACATATAAGTCCCTATTAGGAGACTTTGAATCCGTGATAGGAGATTCAAACCCTATTATGAGTTGTGCCAACCTTGTTAAGAGATGTAAAAGATAGGTGGACCCACTATCTAAACAAATTTAGGGGCAAGACCAATGAATCCACTACCCAAATGATCTCCATAAATTATTCCTAGAAAAAGAATATTATTGTATAGTACTTCTCCTACCTTTTTCTCTTTCCTGTCAACCAGACTTCTTCTCCTTCTAATCTTGTAACCAAATCATAACTCTTGCATCCAATAATCCTTTGGATCACTTACACACATTCACAAAAAATTCTACTTCTTTTCACACTTGATACTTATTCAATACACTTGACACTTTTTACAAATATAGAAAACATCTTTCCTTTATACCATATCTACAAAATAATTCTTTGAGTCAGCCTTGAGGATTTCTTAATTAATTATAATAAGATAATTAATTAATTGGCAATTATAATAGCACTATTAGCTTATAGTCTATACAACTTGGCACACATGTAATACTAGGGCTTGTGCATTCACTGATGTCACCATTAAAAGACACTTAAATTTTCATTGTTTACCATGGAAAGACACTTAAATTTTCATTCTTT
>CM053789.1:104166049-104211049 GCA_028749045.1 Cupressus sempervirens | reverse complement strand
GGGACAATTATGCAATGCAAGGTAGGAGAATCCCCAAAGGAGATGTCCTAGTCCCAAACAAATAATCATACAATGAAACACAACAATAATACAAGATTTGATACCAAATAACAACTCTTTATTCATAAAATAATTGATTACATGCAATGTCTCATGCTGTAAGGCCTTCTCGATTACAACCAAATACAAAGAAAGTAATAGTTCTACAAGATCCCTCAAGTTCTAATCCAAACCCTAGCTAGTCCAGATCCAAAGTCTGGTAGAAACCTCCAAGGAAGATATAAACTTGTTCTTGCAAGGTCACCAAGAAAAATCATTGTTTCCCAAGCCTCAACTACTAGCCCTTCTCAAAATTTACCCAAGATCCAGGTCTAAATTGCCTCACATTTATGCAATGCAAGGTAGGAGAATCCCCAAAGGAGATGTCCTAGTCCCAAAAAAATAATCATACAATGAAACAACAACAATAATACAAGATCTGATACCAAATCACAACTCTTTATTCATAAAATAATTGATTACATGCAATGTGTCATGCTGTAAGGCCTTCTCGATTACAACCAAATACAAAGAAAGTAATAGTTCTACAAGATCCCTCAAGTTCTAATCTAAACCCTAGCTAGTCTAGATCCAAAGTCTGGTAGAAACCTCCAAGGAAGATATAAACTTGTTCTTGCAAGGTCACCAAGCAAGCTCCTTGTTTCCCAAACCTCAACTACTAGCCCTTCTCAAAATTTACCCAAGATCCAGGTGTAAACTACGTCGCATTTAGCGCTCCATCCATACACTTAGGAAAACTTGACTCACTCACCTACTCCATCTTTTGTGCTCTTCTCCAAGTTGGATCCCACACTCTCTATGAATCAATCCATTGAATATATTCTTTAAGACTCCACAAGACCCCCTACTTATACCCAACAAAGCCACAAGTGGGCCTAGCCCATTACAAATTTAGAAAGAAAAACCCTTACATTAAATATACACATAAGCCATACAACACTCATTAAATACCCACAACCCAAATTAAATGTTTTTCCCCTCTTTTCTCCATTTTAAATTATTTATTTATTTATTTATTTTCTTATTTTCATCACTTTCTCTCTCCTCCACTATTTTTTTTAATTTTTAAATATTCCTTTCTCTTTTTTTGATTTGAAAAAAATAAAAAATTATTTCCCCCTTTATTTTCTGATGCAAAATGTTCCTACATCAGACAATTGATGTATTGGACACCAAGCTACAATATCACATGTAGGAATGTCATGCCTAGATTATGTGAATTAAGATACTTTCTGTTGCAAAGTGGTGATGGTTTGAATCAAGCTACTAGTGGTGGGATTAGAAGATGCAATACTAGGCATAGGTAAATTAGAGGTATTAACAAATTTCTCATATGAATCATAGGGAATATGCAAAGATTTTGTTGGAGGATTGGAAGGTGTGGGAAGAGGACTAGAACATGTGAAAGGTACACCATCATATGAGGGAAATGAAGAGGGTATAGAAGTAGGAGGAACACTTGTAGAAAGTGAAGGGTTAGGAATACAAACACTTAAGACCCATTTGGCTATGGGAATAGAAATACCTATTCTAGAATACTTATCCTCGAATAGAAAATAGGGCTACGTATTACTATTCTTGATTGGTTCACCTAGAATTTGATGTGAAATACACAAACTCAAAAATTTATGTTTTCTAAAATTTAAAAAAAATGGAATAGGAATACGTATTCCTATTCCACCTATTTCGGTGGAATAGCAAATCCTCATTTTTGAGCCAAAATTGGAATATGTATTCCAATTTTATTCCTATTCCAATTCTGATTTGGTGCATTCAAATAGAGAATTCAAAATTTTGAGAATATACATATGCCTATTCCACTTGTATTCCCATTGTCAAACTAGCGCGTATAGGGTTATAAGTCATTGTGAGATATGGTACATATGTAGGAATGCTAGGAATGGAAGTTAAAAGAGGGTTGGAAGGTTAAATGGTTGTGGAAAGGAGGAGTGTATCCTAAATCTTGTACACATCTTTTAAAGGCTTAGCATGAGTATTAATGAGGTGAAATATACCACACAAAATTAAAATGTTATTTTCATCATGATTAATAATCTTATTAGTATTCTCAATGTTTGCAACACTATTAGGATTTTGATTCTCTTGCTCAAGCAAACTTTCCAACTTATCAATTTCATGAGAAATACTATCAACATGCGAAGGAGGAACTCTTAAGGTTTCATATTCATCATGGGAAAAATAAGAAAAGATATTCTCCATGATAGGATTGAGAACTTGAGTGAAAATGTTGGTATGGTCCTGGGAAGGAAAGAGGAATCATGACCGAAAGATCTCATGAGTCTATGACTTCTCCTCATGAGAATGTTATAGGTTGGACTTAATGTCATAAATCTCATGGAATAGGAGGTAACAAAAGAAGATTCTACTTATTTCTAACGACAAAAAATATGTAAAAAATATCAATGTAGTAAGGATCATAAAATATAGAGAGATATAAATTCATAAGATAACCAAATATAACTTCACAAATCATGCAAAGAGAAAAATTCCCAAAGAAGAACTGTAACTCCAAAGAAAAAAGAAGGGCATAAATTTGGTTCACTAAAATGTTTAATAGTGAAATCAATACAAAGAGATATCAAGAGATCTAACTCAAAAATCCAAGATTGGAGATGGTTTAGGTTCACCAAGATATCTAATAGTAAAAATGATAGAAAATAAGAGATGGAAAGATAGAAAGATCCAACTCCAAGATCAAAAAGGGCTCACAAAAATATTTAGAGGGGGAATGGAAGAAATGAATTTAATAATTCAATATAAGAGAAAGATGAACTTCCAAACATAACTCTCAATATAACCCAACTTAGATTAGAAAATCCAAAGTAGGCTAAAGGGATGTTAATGCTCAACTCAAATTATATCAAAGAAGTAAAAAAATCAAGCCCTCTTTCATGCAATCTGAATGTAAATTGAACAAATTTGATTAAATGACAAGAGTAAAATAGATCTAGGAGATATGTATATGCAATCAATCCATTTAAGATATGGAAATATATCTTTGCTAAGAGATCAAATAAAGGGTGAAAATTTTACCTTGAAATATGCTAGAGAAGATTATTTTTCCCTCTAAAAACCATGGATATGTACCTATGACTATGATTTTGACTGTGGTTCTATGATCAAGATATAAATCTCATAAAACTCTATAAATCCTCCAAGTACAAGTTGTCTAAAAGAGAACCTAGCAATAGGCTTTCAAAAGTTGGACATGCTCCCAAGTTAATGTAAAAAAATTAACCTAGGTTCTCCTGAAAGCCTTTAGAGAGTAGTTTTTATATCCAAAGTTGAAAATTGTATATCCTTCTTTTGAATACAAGAAAAAAAAAATTGTTTATTAGGAGACGGTTTACCTTTTTCAAGCCCTATATTGACGAATAAAACTTGAAATGAAATAATTGTAAAGCACGTACGGAAGAAAGACAATTGTAAATATAAACTTTACATGATGAAACCCTTGTTAATAAGGATTTTGTAATGCTAGAATGTTGTAGATGTTGAATCTTCAATGAAGGATGTAGGAAATCTCCACAAATAATAGATCTACCAAAATTGAATAATAATTTAATGGATGTAAATATGCACCAAAGAATAAGAAGATAAGTGCCACAATGTAGATCTCCTACCTTGATGTAAAAAATATGGTAGATCTTGAAAAGGAAATGCTCAGAAAGGATTCTTGAATCTTGAAAAGTGTTCAAGAATTGCCTTGAAAAATCTTTGAATGCTTGAATAAATGCACAAAATCATGTGTGATTACTTAGGCGTGCAAATAGTTATCTTGTGATGTTAAAATGAGGTGCCATTTTTATACTAGTTTTAGGGGACTAAGATAAAGCAAGCTAACAAGGTCAAGTAATTTTAAAATTTCAATCCTCGAGACAAAAAAAGCCTTGGTATCTAAAAAGTCTGAGGGTGAAGGTCAACCTTAGTCAACCTATATTACTATAGGTCAACTTGAGTTGAACTATACGAGTATAGGTCAACTTCAGCCAACCTATAATAGGGTTATCTTGAGAATGGTTAATCCTGAGGTGTCATTAAGTACATAGATAAAAATGGAAGAAAATGAATTGAGTGGAAAAAGAGATGATTTAGAATAATTTCATCCATGGTACTCTAAAATCTCCAGTGTTACCTTGGGTTGGGAGTGTGGCAGTGTGGGGGGACATCAAGATGAGTTTTGGGTGTGAAAAAAATAGCCTCGATTTGGGGATGTCGGAGGTGCAGCGGAAGAGGAGCGGAGGGGGGGGGGCGGGGGAGGAGGAGGAGAGGGAGTGGGGGGAGGGGGTTGCATAGTATATATATGATATTACTAATATATATGATTGAAAATACTAATTATGAAAAATACTTCAATATATTATATAACAATGTAAGATTAACATACCAAATATAGTTGACTACAATGGTAAAGAAAATTAAAATGTGATTCACAAACCATAAGTTCAAACTTGAAACTTGAAATTTCATAGCCATTACTATTACTAATGACCATTTGACAAATTAACTTAGTTCAAGATGCAAGATTCAAAATTCATTGTTCAAATATGATTTTATGAATATCATATATCATAAAGATGCTCACGATGAAAATGAGCTGAATAGCATGAAATAGTGAAATAATAATAATGTATCATAGCCATATCAAAGTGAGTATAATCAACAAAATGATAAAATGCCAATAATGAGAATGGATGATTCTCAAGTGCTCTCTAATCATCCCCTATGCCAAAGTCCTCATCACTGGAACTACTAGACTCCTCTTGGGTAAGATCTTGATCCTCTAAAGGAACACCAACTAGCTCTACATTGGCATCCTCAACAATCTGAGTTGGATCCTCTGGCTCCACATCCCATCATGCTGCAAGGCTCTCGTTATACTCGCGTGTCTTGTGATCTTTGAGCCACAAGTGACAATGTACATCAACCAGCTTCTCCGCTCTCTTAGAGGTAAGTTTGTTCATCTTAATAGAGTGAATGAAGCTATAGGTGGACCAATTCCTCTCTCCAGCTGATGAGCTAGACACCTAAGATAAAAAAGTTGAAAGTTACAAACAAATGCTCATACAATTTGTAACAAATGATAAATGGTAAACTGATGATTAATAATTATTGAATCAATGGATCATAAATTAAAATCAGCAAGGTAAAATTCTTCAAGTTAAGATTGTAAAGGGCTGAAATTAGTTATTAGTATTACAAACCTAAGAAAGTAGTGGAATGGCTAGTGATGTGATCTTTAACTTTTGTGACCCATGACATTTCCACCACAAATGGGATTCTTTTGTGCCATGGTTTTGAGATCCACGTTTGCAATATCTGAGTATCCTACAAGTTACAAGTTTTAAAGTTTACAACATAATATTAAAATTTAAAAGTTATAAATAACTTAAATAAAGTTATAACTTATGAGTAAAGTAACAATTAATTATTAAAAGAACTTATAATTATAAAGGGTTTAGAGCATTGAATCAAGATTTAAGGATTACCTGAAAGACTAGCAAATTTGAACCACTCAGTGCAAATCTCACTAGCAGTCTCAATATCATACATTTTGGCAATGCATCGAAAGAACCCATTCTTCACCTCATCATCCCAAAGTGGTGTGACTCTATAAGGCCTAGGTATGTACCACTTCAGGTTCCATGCATAGGCAGCCATGTGCAGAGGAGTGTTCAACTTCTCCCACCTGCGGTGAATGATAGGCTCAATGTGCTCCGTATAGAATGCTAGAGTGGGGTATCTCTCATCTATAGTAGCCCTCACCTTCCCAAGCATGGAATCAATGCACTCATAAACCTCTCCAAGGCTAAGTGAATCTGCATCTCCATATCTAATCACCTGAAACACTAGAGTAATGATGGAGACTATGTATTTTGCATCACTCCAAAATTGATCACTCTTCACTGTCTCCTTTACCCTCTTCCCTTGCTCTTCTAGACTCAGGCCATCGATTCCATTCTTGTGTCATAACCATGAGTTGCAATGGCTCTTGCAACTCAATCATTCTCTCTAAGAGAATATAATCTGATGCATACTTGGTCTCAACTAGTTTCAGGAATTGCTTCTTTGCAAAGCTCCTGAAAAGTGCATGTGATGCATGATGATTGTAGATAAACATCTGCACCTCTCTCCCATCATTAACCACCTTTCTAATCCACTCTATTTTCCCCATGTCTTTGAGTGCATTATTCATGACATGCACACAACATGGAGTCCACCAAATATTCCTATAAAGTGCCTCAACAACCCTCCTTTTAGCTTTGCACATGTGTTGCATCTGTCACAACTTGGACCACATTTTGTGGTCCAACCTCCTCAATGGATTCCCTAAGCACATGAAATTGAAGATTAGCATCTTTACGATGCCCTAAACAATCAACTGCCTTCAAAAACTATGAGCCCTCCATGCATGTAACCATAATGTTGATGAGTGGATGATGACTAATGTCTATCCACCCATCCATGATAATGCTGCAACCTGACTCCATCCAACATGCTTTCATTTGCTCCATCAATATCCCAACCTTGTCATAGGCTCTATCCAACACTGTAGTCCTTAGCTTGTGGTCACTTGGTGGCACATATGATGGCTCTCCCTCATTCACTTCCATGGTCATCATCCTTACAAAATAGGGAGATCGAGCCACATGTGTAGAGATGCCATTGGCAAAGAAGAAATCACCAACAACATCATCTAAAGTCCCCCAATTATCACCCTATGATAGAGACTGATATAACCAATCCCTTGCATGCATGTTAAATAAATGAGCAATGGGTTTACTATCAGTACGACTTGTAGTTTCTTTTTGTTTCCCCCTACTATTGTCTCGTGCTGAACTATGTGTAGGTGAGGAGAATGATGGTGTAGGTGACATAGCCCTTGCTCTCTGATGCAAGATATGAGTAGATGTATCTCGCTACCCCTATAACTATTATATATGATGTACTTGTTGCCTAGCAGACAAAGATCTAGGCACTAGAACAACACTATCATCAGGAATGCCCCATATTTTATTCACTTCAATTCTATATTTGAAATTCTCAAGATTTTACAACATGCATGGGTTCACACCATAGCCACTCCAAAAAGGAAGGTGTGAATTAACTCTTGTAATACTGCCAAACCATTCTGCTCCACATATATTGCACTTCCATTTGCGTGTGCCACCCCCTGAAGGTGTAGGGCATGTAATTTTTGTAGGAAACTATTTAAGAGGGGACTTTGAGTCATAAGGACCCCTAGCATACTTTCTCAAAATCTCTGAAGGGCAATCAGTAGAAGGCACCCTTGGTGCAACATAAGGAGGCTCTTCCTCTGGCTCAGATTGACCACCTACATCAGCCCCATGATCACTTCCTTTAGGCTCAAGTTCAGGCTCATAATCAGATGCACTTGGCTCATTAATTTCCATGTCTTCTACACTTTGGCTGGATCTAGAAGCCATTTATAAAACTGCATTTCACAAAATGAAGATAAAATTATAAAAATGATCATGATACATTTTAGCCCAAGTGAAAATAATTTAAAACTTAAAACTTTGCTATTTAATTTTAGCATTTACTATTTAAAAATTTAAAGTATTAAAAAATGAAGCTAAATACTAAAAGTAAATACTAAATAAAAATATGGCAATATGGCATATACTGAAACATTTTACTACGTTACTTTCAAGTTTCAAGTTTCATTCTTGAATCTTGTTGATAGTTGAATCTTCTTAGTTTTATGATTTTTTATTTTATTATCTATATTAATTTTTAGCTTTTTTCATTGTTCTTAAAATAAAAATATGGCAATATGGCATATGCTGAAACGTATTTTGCAATATGGCATATGCTGAAATTTATTTAGTAAAATACATTTCAGCATATGCATATTGCCATATTTTTATTCTAAGAACAATGAAAGAAAAAAAAAATTAATATAGATAATAAAATAAAAAATCATAGAACTAAGAAGATTCAACTATCAACAAGATTCAAGAATGAAACTTGAAACTTGAAAGTAACTTAGTAAAACTAAATACTAAATACTAAATTTAAAAATTATAAATAGATTTTTAAAACTAAAAAAACTAAGTAAAATTAAAAAAATGCTATCTTGAAGGCTTGAACTTGAGGAGACACTTGCCAAATCAAACTTTCTTGCTCCTCTTGCTCCTCTTGATCTTACAATCCCTTGCAAAACCACCCAGTAATCTCTCACAAGCTCCTCCAAACACTCTTTCTCACTTAGCTCCTTGCTACTCCAAAATGGTGAAATGAAAATGAGATCTATTGGTCTTATTAAGCCTTCAAATAGACCATATGGGACCCACACCCAATTAGGGTTAGCATACTTAAAAAACAAAAAACAAAAAATGCAAAAAGTATTGCTTTTTATTACTTTTTTTGGCCTCTTCTTGGCACACCGTGCGAGCACCCAGAAAACACCCTGCGAACACCCGAGGCGCACCGGCACACCCACACACCCGGGAAGCACCCGAGCACCATGTCCCACCCAGGTGCTCGACCGGTGCAGTGGGAGTGTGGCGGCCAAAAAGCAGCTGGTGAGGGTGCTTGGGTGCATACGCTCATAGGGTGTGTATGCTCATCAAGTGCTTGGGTGCGTACACTCATCAGGTGCTTACACTCATCGGGTGCACCGGTGTTTTGACCCAAGTGCGCGCACCCGGGTTACACTGAAAATCACTAAAGGTTGGGATCTAAAAGATATTAAATGATGGGTGATTCCATTTTAAGATGGTAAAATTACTTCAAGAGAGATGAGAATATAAAGAAGTTTGATCCTAAGAGAGATGGAGTAGTATTATGATATTCTAAAAAAAGAAAAATCTACAAATGTCTGAATAAGAGAACTAAAAAGATACTAGAAGTGAAAATGTGAGTAACATTAGTAAGCTGATAGCTTCCCTTGATCTTAATGCCACTACATATATGGTTAATCTGACCTTTGTCATCTTGTTATCAGCAGTGCTAACATTCTCTTTATCAAACCCATCTCTTCATGGTAAAAATGTAAAACCTGATAATAGTAGGGAGAAGGCTGAGGAGAATTCAGAACTATTTTTTTGGAGAGCAAAGATTCAAGGCACCGTAACCCCTGCTAAAGTCAATAAATTCGTAGCAAAGAATTTCATCCAACCGTTGTTGATTTTGCTGATTGAGATGCCAAGGACACCGATCTGACTTGCAACAGATATGGGAAATAATATCGAACAACTAACAAGCAATTTCCCTTCATGATTGAGACTGGAGAGGATCATTTCCCTTTTTATGGTGGGTAATTTTTGAGTTTTGATGGAATGAAGTAAAAGTAATCATCATGCAGAATAAAAATGATAAAAGCACTGCAGAATACAAACAGGCGCTCATTGATGTGTCTTGCATTGTTCATGCCATAATCATGAACTTAGACCCACAAGCTTAAACTGTTACAGAATAACTGAGGCTAAGGGCCGGTTTCTTTTAAGTTATATGATAAGATAAAACCCAAGTAATGTTCATATGAACATCAAACTACTCAGAAGAAACACGGGAAAAAAAGCATGGGACGAATATAGCTGCCAAAACTAATATGAATAGACAATATACATTCATAAAGATAGGAAAGGGTGCTCTTAGGATAAGGCCAAGGACGTTCATCTTGCCCAAGAGCCAGGTATGCGAATGAAAATCTCAATGTACTTTGCGTTGCAAAAAGATCCAGTGAAAAATCACAGTATGGAAAGGGAGAAATGTACAGAGTATACTGGGTGTGATAATTACATGATGGGGTTATTACTGGCAGAGGAATTGTAGGAATCTAGTAGGAATCTATTTGGTATACAAAAGTATACTAAACTTATTTCTTTACAGCTTGGGGTATTTTTTGATATGGCCCTTTATATCCAGATAGGCGACTAAAACCAAACTGTCATGAAACCATCTCAGAATCTTTGACAACTAGTTTGGACTACACAAGTCATATAACAGGACAAGCTAAAGCCCTAACTAGTACAGTGGGGCACTTCAACAAAGAAGGAAGGAAAAACCTAAAACGCTTTGGAACTTGACCGCCAACTAGTTCCTACAGCTATTCAAATATCAAACAAAACCTGTGAACTAAACGGGTGAAAACTGGAAAGAAACTAATGCTAATGTATATACCTGATGTCAACACCAACCTTGAAGGCATATCTGGTGACATTATCACGAACCCAACTCCTTGCAGCTGCAAGGGACTTGATGTTTTCAGCATCTCATTTGGAATACCCACCATGACATTTATGTGGGTTCTAGTGAGAGCTTGTAAAACAAGGGGATCCGCATGAAATAGCTTCACTTTACTAATATTGTTGGCCTGATGAACATTGACGACAATGGAAGGTGATAATCTGTGGGATGATTGTGTGCCCCAGTTTATGCCCAAGCCTAAGCCCCCTGCTCCCACTGAGGTCGTCATTAGATGGAGGGATAGACAAATGAAGTATAACGAGCATTTCAGCAAACATTTAGTTGATGCCATCTTTCAGTCCAGTGAAGTTGGAGGCAAAATGCTTGCATTAATTAGCAAAGAAGGTGTGTGTTATTTATTAATGGTGTTCGGTCAATAAATAAGTGATAAATGGAAAGTTAGGTTTGTTGTGAAGAAATTTAAGGAGAATGGGTGAAAATTAGATGGCACTGACAATAGGGAGATTCTGACGGGGATATTATTTGCACGGGGTCACGAGCTGGGCTGTAGGAAAAGCGCAATTGTTTTTTGAATTTTCAATTGGGAACGAGAGTTTTGTTACGGTGATAGTTTTCCGGTATGCCAAAACTTTTATTCCGATTAGAAATTAAAAAGATGGATTACATTGAAAGTAGGGTTCTCTAATATGTTGTGGCCCATGTTACATAAACTTTCGTTCACTTTATAAAATAAAAGATAAATTCTTATCTGAAGTTTTATATAAATATTATATTTTAGTTTTTGTTGTAATAAATGTTTTAGAAGTTGGAGAAGGTCAAAAGTTTGTTTTGTCTTGAGATAAAAATAAATAAATATTATATATACCAGTAATAAATTAATTATGCATCTTTTATCATCATTGTATATTCATTAATTTGATCAATAAGATTAAAGTACTTTGGATCTTCCAAGTTTAAGCAAAAGGTTCACTTTTAAGAACATATTTTAAAAATGGGAAAAATACTATATTGAAGATTTCATTGGCCCTCATTAATTTAGGCAAGAAGCAAAATTGAAACATAAATTAGATTGAAATTAAAAGATCAAACTATTAGAAATAGATTTGCACGGATATGTTGAATGAAAAGCTTGCGGCATATTCATGTGAATTAGATGTTCATTAGTCCCTGTATTTATCTCAAGAATTCTTTTACAGAAAAATGTGTACATTCGTGTACAGTCAGCCAGAATGTACCATGCCCATCTCACTATGTTTAGAAGTCTAGGAAAATGTTGTTGCCATAGTTGAAAGAATAGAGGAGTATTAGAACAAAAAATCAAGTATGCATCTTCTCTTTCTATATTGTTTTTTTGAAGACCCGCTTGAATATCGCTTTTATTCTTCTATTCTTGTTGGAATATTAATTGCACATTTGCCCTTGGAGCCAAACACCCACCTACCACCCCTGACAGATTGCAAAACAGCTAGATAATTCATTACAGGTAGGTGAGTTTTCAAATTTGCAAATGAGGGGGAAAATATTTGACAGAAGACAAAAGGGAATGTTCTGTTCCATTCGACCAGAAGAAGAAGTTGAAGTTCAAGAGCTCAAAAGTCGCAAAGAAGGAAGAAGAAAGAAGTTGATCAGTAGATCCAGTCGTCAGAGTGCAATGATAGAAGGAGGTTCATTTCGTGCCTGCAGATGCATGTGTTTCTTCTCTGGTCATTCTGTAAGTTTATTATTTGTTAAGTTCATCCTGTGAAGCAGTGATTGCTCCAGGCATTATTGTATGCAGCAATTAGAGCTGCAAGTTTAAAGTATTGAAGTTGTTTAAATTTTTAGGGTTATTTTAATGTTTTCTAGTTGAAGTCGAATGCTCCCAATTTTTGTAATGGTTTAATCAAAGTTGAATAGAAAGCAAAAAGGCATACTTGAATCCATTGTTCTTCTTCTATTCATTGCATTTGAGAAGTTTGTTTGGAAGTTTTAAGCTTTGGCTCTTTAGTTTTAATGGTAGAAAAGTTCACGTTATAGTTCTATCACTCGGTATTATTTTTGGTAGAAGTCATTTTTTGCAGTCGCTACCGAGTTCACTCGGTACCTTCTTCTATCGAGCTCCACCCTCCTGTGGTTACTGAATTCACTCAGCATCCACACTATTGAGCTCACTCGGCATTCATTGGTGCTGAGTTGTTCTTCTTCTACCGAGCTCCACCGTCCTGTGGCTACTGAGTTCACTTGGTATCCACACTACCAAGCTCACTCGGCATCCATTGGTGCTGAGTTGTTTTTCATCTACCGAGCTCACTTGGCACTCTCCTGTCATTTGACTCCTTAAGATGCCGAGCAAAACTAGCACTCAGCAATAGTTTTTGCCAAGCATTATTTAGGGTTGTGAAATTGTATTTAGGGTTGGTAATAAATATTTCTTCATAGGGTATTAGAGCTTTGAGGCCCCACATCCAAAGTGAGTTAGGGAAATTTTTTCTTGGGATATTTGACATGGCAGGAGATGCAAGAAAGATATGGCAACAACCACCACGCTTCAATGGACAAAATTATGATACATAAGCAAAGAAGATAAAGATCATAATGGTTGCAAATGATTTGTGAGAGTTTGTAGTTAATGGGTTCAACGATGTGATAGACTCAACTTAGTATGCTACTCTTACCAATAATTAAAGGACTCATTTGAAAGAGTCAAGGAGGAAGGATGCTAAGGCATTAAGTCTTATTGAAGTAGCAATGACATAAACTATTTTTCTCAATATTGTAGCAGCAAATTATGCAAAGGAAGAATGGGATATCCTTGAGACAAACTTCAAGAAGACTAATAAAGTCCGTACAGTAAAGCTACAAAATATAAGGAGGGAATTTGAGAACCTTCGGATGAAAGAAATTGAATCAATTGCGGATTTTAGTTCAAGGACCTCCAATGTGATTAATCAACTAAAGTCAAATGGAGAAGACTATCAAGATCAGAGGATAGTGGAGAAGACATTGAAGATTTTACCTCATAAATATGACAATTTGGTCATGACCATAGAAGAGGCAAAAGACCTCACTGTTTTGACAATGGATGAGTTGATGGGTACTCTTCAAACCCATGAGCATAGGATCAACAGATTTGCATCTTCTTCTTCCCAAGAGCAAGCATTCAAGTCTTAGTCAAATCTAAGAGGAAGGAGGAGAGAAAAAAATGGCTTAGGGAGAAACCCCAGAGGTAGAGGCCGAGGTAATGGAAGACAAAGAAATGTTGTAGTAGAAAGCTCAGTAAGAGCAGATGGAGCAAGTAGCTCACAAAATACTTCAAGAGGAGGTAAGAAAAACTACAACTCAAATAGGAGTAATGTAGAATGCTACTACTATCATAAATATGGGCATTATGCAAGTGAATGCTGGAAGAAGAAAAATGACCAGTCAGGACAAGAAAATGTGGCTGATGTGAACATGAAAAGTGGAAACAATGCCACTGCCTTCATCATGTGTAATGTTGGTAACGAAGCAAGCTCTAAGGTTTGGTACCTCAACAATGGATGTAGCAACGACATGAGTGATAATGAAACCTTGTTTTCATTCATTAACAAGAGTTTCAAATATGAGATTAAAATGGGTAACAATGGAACCCTACTAGTATTGGGCAAAGGATCTATTATGGTCTGCACCAAGCAAGGTGAGAAGAAGGAAACACAAAATGTGTATTTTTTCCTTGGTATAAAGCACAATCTGATGAGCATTGGTCAGCTTATTCAAAATAGATACAAAGTGATGATGGAGAATGACATGTGTGTCATTCATGAAAAGGATGGGAGTGAAAACTTACTTGCAGCAGTTCAAATGACAAAGAATAGAATGTTTCCCTTGAGGATAGAGACATGTTTCTCATCTCAAGTTGGTGTTGCACCTCACACACAATTAGCTCTAAGGAGTGTGATTGAAGACCCTTCACAGCTATGTCACCTTAGGTATGGTCATCTTGGCTATGCTAGTTTAAATTTGTTTTCAAATAAAAGAATGGTGGAAGGTTTGCCACAAATAGAAAATTCATGTGACAAATGTGAGGCTTGTATTTTGGGTAAGCAATATAGGCTTTCCTTTAATTTTAGAAATTCTAGGAGGGCTAGAATCCATTAGAGTTAGTGCATACTAAACTATTTGGTCCTATGCAAGTTACTTCCATTGGGGCGAGTACTTATTTCATCACATTTATTGATGATTTCAGTCGTAGGAAATGGGTTTATTTTTTGAAGTCTAAATCTGAAGCATTTGATAAGTTTCTCGAGTTCAAAGCCCATGCTGAAAGAGAATGTGGACACTATATCAAGGTCTTAAGATCAAACAGAGGAGGGGAGTATACCTCCAATTCTTTTGTAAATTTTTGTAGGAAACATGGCATAAAGAAAGAGCTCACATCCAACTATACACCATAGCAGAATGGAGTGGCTGAAAGAAAGAACAGGACCATTGTTGAAATGGCAAGAAGCATGATGAAAGAGAAAGGTCTCCTAACTAAATTTTGGGGAGAGGCTGTGGCAATAGTAGTTTACCTAATTAATAGGTCTCCTACAAAGGCAGTCCATTATAGAATTCCAATGGAGACATGGTCACAAGGAAGATGGACAGTTGAACACCTAAGGGTGTTTGGATGTGTTGCATATGCACATGTGCCTAAAGAGCAAAGGCAGAAATTGGGTGACAAAGGTGTGAAGTGCATCTTCATAGGGTACAACTCATAATCAAAGAAATAAAAATTATATGACCCATTGAACAACAAGATGATTCTCTCAAGTGATATGAAATTTTTTGAAAATTAGTCTTGGTGTGGACCGACTGATGAATCATCAAGTACCTCAAGTAAAGTGTCAATTATGAGTGAAGAGGATGTTGATGAACAAAAAGAAGAAGGAGCAGATAGAAGAAAAGGAAAGCAACCTCAGTCATTACCAACTCCTCTAGTCATGATTGTGTGTTAGTGTCAAGCAGTAGTGAAGATTCTGATCCCACACTCTCCTCCATGTTACCAAGAAAGACCAAGAGTCTTAGGGAGATATACCAAGATGAAAGGTATGAAGATTATGATGAGAGTGTTAATTTTGCATTATTTTCTCATAGTGATCCAATATATTTTGAAGAAGTTGTTAAGGAGAAGAAATGGTGTAAGGCCATGGATGAGAAGATAGATGCTATAGAAAGGAATGACACATGTGAGCTAACTAAATTGCCTCCCAAGAAGCAAGTGATTGGAGTGAAATGGGTCTACAAGGCCAAATGCAATGTTGAAGGTGAGATTGATAGGCATAAGGCAAGGCTGGTAGTCAAGGGCTACAAATAGTAGTATGGCAGAGATTGTGATGAGACATATGCCCCGATTGCAAGAATGGAAACCATGCATGTTGTCATAGCAATTGCAACTCAACACAAATGGAAGGTATTTCAAATAGATGTGAAGTTTGCCTTTCTGAATGGTGTATTTAAAGAAGAAGTATATGTGGAGTAGCCACCTGGTAATGAAGTTGTAGGTGAAGAGAACAAAGTATATAGATTGAAGAGAGCTCTTTATGGGCTCAAGAAAGCTCCAAGAGCATGGTATAGTAGGATTGACTCATACTTGATAAGCAATGGCTTTAGCAAAAGCAATGGTGAGCCTACTCTCTACATCAAGGCAACAAATGGAAATGTATTGATTATTGTCTTGTATGTAGATGATTTAATTTTTACTTGTAATGAAAATGCTCTAATTGGTGAGTTCAAAGAGGTCATGAAAAATGAATTTGAGATGATAGACCTTGGTCTCTTGAAGTACTTTCTAGGCATAGAAGTAAAACAAATGCATGATGGCATATTCATCTCTCAAGAAAAATATGCAAGGTAGATCTTGGAGAGATTCAAAATGTAGAATAGTAAGCCTGCCCCCACACCAATAGCTATAGGTCTAAAGTTGAGCAAGGAAGACTTTAGCAAGAGAGTGGATCCAACACTATACAAGAGTATGGTTGAAAATCTAATGTATTTGACTGCAACTCGGCCAGATTTGATGCATGTAGTAAGTTTGATTTCCAAATTTATGGAAACACCAAAGGATTCCCATTGGCAAATAGGAAAGAGGATCCTAAGGTATTTGAAAGGTACCAAGGGATTTGAAATTTTGTATACTACAGAAAATGAATTCAAGTTGGTAGGTTATACAGATAGTGATTGGGCTTGAAGTCTAGATGATAGGAAGAGCACTTCTAGATACATGTTTCATATGGGATTGGCTACAATTTCATGGGCATCCAAGAAGAAACCTATTGTTGCTCAATCTACAACAGAGACTAAATACATAGCAGCAAATGAAATAGCATGTCAAGCTATTTGATTAAGGAGGATCTTGATAGATTTGAATGAAAGGCAAGAGGATGGAACCACAATTTATTATGACAACATCTCATCAATTGCATTGTCCAAGAATCTAGTCTTTCATGGGAGAAGAAAACATATAGAGATCAGATATCACTTCATCAGAGAGTTGGTGGGGAATGGAGATATCAATGTAGAATTTTGTAAGTCTAAGCAATATCTAGCAGACATTTTCACAAAGCCATTAGGCATTGGAAGTTTTGTACACCTAAGAGAGTGTCTTGGTGTAGTTGATCTAGATCAGCAGTGATCCTTGATTATTTGATTTAGTGTTGAAATATTAATTGCAATTGATGTTTTCCTGTGAAACCAAACACCCACCTACCACCCCTAACGGATTGCAGAACAACCAAAATATTTATTACAGGTAGGTGAGTTTTCAAATTTGCAAATGAGGGGGAAAATATTTAACAGAAGACAAAAAGAAATGTTCTGTTCCATTTGAGCAGAAGAAGAAGCTGAAGTTGAAGAGCTCAAAAGTTGCAGAGAAGGAAGAAGAAAGAAATTGATCAGTAGATCCAAACGTCAGAGTGCAGTGATAGAAGGAAGTTCATTTCATGCCTGTAAATGCAAAGGTTTCTTCTTTCGTCATTCTATAAGTTTATTATTTGTTAAGTTCATCGTGTGAAGCAGTGATTGCTCCAACCATTATTATATGCAACCATTAGAGCTACAAGTTTAAAGTATTGAAGTTGTTTAAATTTTTAGGTTTATTTTAAGGTTTTATAGTTGAAGCTGAATGCTCCTAGTTTTTGTAATGGTTTAATCAAAGTTGAATAGAAAGAAAGAAGGCATACTTGAATCCATTGTTCTTCTTCTATTCATTGCATTTGAGAAGTTTGTTTGCAAGTTTTAAGCTTTGGCTGTCTAGTTTTAATGGTGGAAAAGTTCACATTATAGTTCTTTCACTCGATATTGTTTTTGGTAGAATTCATTTTTTGCAGTCGCTACCGAGTTCACTTGGTATGTTCTTCTACCGAGCTCCACCCTCCCGTGGCTACCGAATTCACTTGACATCCACACTACCAAGCTCACTTGGCATCCATTGGTGTTGAGTTGTTCTTCTTCTACCGAGCTCCACCCTCCTGTGGCTACTGATTTCACTCGACATCCACACTGCTGAGCTCACTCGGCATCCATTGGTGCCGAGTTGTTCTTCATCTACCAAGCTCACTTGACACTCTCCTGTCACTTGGCTCCTTAAGGTGCTAAGCAAAATTGGCACTCAGCAACAATTTTTGTTGAGCATTATTTAGGGTTTTGAAATTGTAGTTAGGGTTGGTAATATATATTTCATCACAATTCTTAGATTTTCTCTTTTCTTTAGCTTGTGGTTTATGCATATTTCTCATGCTTTCTATATATTTCAACAAGGGTTTATTTTCTTGAACACTAAAGTTGTTTGATGTCTTTGTTCATGCTTTGAGTTTCACTTTTGATCATGGTAGGGATCATTTGCCATGATAGAGAGTATGTGACATTGCACAAACAACGATTCTTTTACTTCTTTTTCCATAGACATATAACTTGTGTGTTCCATGGATTGAATTTATTTTTTGCAGTCCAAATTTTGATCTTATTTAATGTCGTACTAAGTAAGTTGAATGCAAATTATTTTGAATTGGCAAATTGATCACCAAAAGTGTGATTTCATGTGAGAAGCCTGATTTTAAAGCTTATTGAGTGACCCTGGTGACATTTTATTTCAAGGGTTTGTGCTGCAACAAGTTGTCCAATCACATACATATTCTAATATTTATTATTTTCTATATTCTATTAATATATCTTTTTTTGTATGACTTTTTACAGGCCATTACTTTGTTATATTCAACTAAAATATTTGGTATGTTTTATTTTGAACTTAGTGTGACTCTGGTTGTATTTGTCAGCGATGGTTGTGCTAAGTAAAAATGTAAGAAACTCGCTCATTTGTAGCTTACTACAGTTGTTCATTAAGCAAAAATAATTGTATCACATGATTATGTTTAATAGTAAACACCTGACCCTCTTTCATCGAAATTGCCAACTGAGACAAACTTCCTAGTTGTTGCTCATTCAAACAATTCATCACTTGAAACAAGAAGCTCACTCTTCAATATTTATTTTTCTAATTTTCATAAATGTAGTGTATTTGGTCAAATTAAAACATTATTTCCTTGAATTATTTTATTATAGTAAGGGCCTTATGCATTATGTAGACTCATTCACAGGTTGGTTAGATCAGAAACCATCATGTTTCTAGGCAATATTTTTTGTTATTGAAGCCTTAGCATGCCTTGCATATGGATTCACCAATACTCCATTTAGATTGGGTTTGAATGATGGTTTCTATTTTCCTCTAGGCACTTCTTTAGCAATAGGTGTGATGTTTCATTTACATTTTATCTTATATTATGATCTCTCTTAAGACCATTTCTAATCTCTAGGGCCCGGGGTTTTGAAAGTTGTATTACTTTATGGATTTAGACATCTTTAGTGCTATAATAAAGTCTTTTTTCCTCGTATATTTCATTTTCCTCATATTTAAATGAACTTTTACACCACTTTAGTATTGACTTGTACCAATTTTATGTGCAAATTTGAGCTTTTCATTAGTGCTAGATATGATGTCTTAGTTGAAATTTTTTTCATATTAATTCTCTACCTTCTAACTATTCTATGTTGATGTATAGATTTTGCCTACTAGTTTAACATATAATCCTTAAGCACTGATTTCTTTTAGTGTTTGAATGGAGCTCATTGCTAGCATTTTTTAGTTTTATTAGTTGTTGTTCGGTGAATATTTGTATCATTGTTAGTGGGCCTTCTATCTACTGATGAAGTTGAATGGCTCACAAAGAACCCACCAGGGATCAAGTCTTACTGAGTGCAAGGTCTGAAGACATCATAAGGGATGAGGCCGGGATCATGCCCTAGGTGAATTTGGTAGAGTGGATGCTCCTTAGTCCTTGGCTCTTAGCTAAAGAGGTTTTTAGTAGGTAGCTCGTATTGGGTAGCTAAAAACTTGTTTGTGAATGACCTCCATACATACATACATATATATATTTGTATCATTGTTTTTCTAACCTTTATGAACACATCTAAACATGGTTGCCTTTGGATTCCAATACTTCAAAATGTTCATACTTAACATAATTACAATTCTATCTACAAAAGATTGAACAAGGCTTATTATAGAATTACTTTTCAATTTATACCATTTTAGTGGTACTCTAGTAACTTGATTATTTAAAACAAGAAGCTCATTCTTCAATGTTTATTTTTCTAATTTTCCTTATCATCATATTTCTGACACTAAAAGGTGCATTTGAAACTCTTTTCCACAACTATAGTCCATAGGCCTAAACTAACTATTTTATGGCTATTATAGACAACACTATTTGATCTTCCTTCTTCATACTAGGAAAAATGTAGGTACACATAACATACTTCAATATTAGTTTACACTATTAAATCTGTTCACCTCGTCACTAAGGTAGAAAGCTTCAAATTTGTACATCCAAGTGCCATCTAAGTCATCCTTAGGCATATCTATAGTAACCTGAATAAGTTTCTTTTCTTCAACTTTATAAATGTAATGCAACAACAAAATCAAGTTTGCCTTAATTTGACCATTATAATTAGTAAGGAACCTATAGCTATGTGTTCCTTATTGTCCTTTATAAATGAAAAGAAAAATTTACAAGATATATCTTAACAAAGAAAAAAAATGCAAATGAACATGGTGTAATAACAACAATTATCTTCAACCTCATAAATGGGTTTTTGTATTTAAGAAATTTCCTTCGTTTTTTTCCTGAGAGGTCTCACTTAAAATGAAATTTTCAAAATGCACATGCATTTATTCTTTGACACCTCTCAAAGGTTGTATTTGTTGTATTCGCACGAGTCTTAGAAAGTCCGATCGAAATAATACTCTATGTTGATTGTCATTAAGTATCAACTTCTCGTTAGAATATGTAGAAATCTACATGTCATCATTAATTCTTCTAGAAAATATATATTCTTGACTATGATTATTCATTCACTTATCTTTGTAGCTTTGCGTTGCAACAATCACCATTTCCTTGGAATAAGCTCTTACGTCATCTTTTCACTCAAGTTACACTATTGTAACCCGGGAAATTGAGGCAATGAATTTATAGCTATGTTTTTATCTCTTCTATAAAGACTTTTCTCCCTATATTGGTTTCATCAATGCTAACATAATGATTTTGTTGTTTCCTATTTTACACAAATATACAATCCTGGGAAAAGGAAGGAAGATTTGAATTATGTTTACTACTAAAAATTAGAAGTTTTGATGTATCTTTTTCACTAAAATTTAAGACAAGATCTCATCGCAGATTCCAATTGGTACGTTGATCCCATTCTAATTTCTTGCATTAATTAATCATTAGTAATGACTACAAACTATATTAGGTTCAAATTTGTGACTTAATGTCAGGTCTGTATATCATTAAGTGAAGTGCTTTGCAATGTAACCATTTTATAGATATTAATAGGTGTGTTTCAAGAATAGGACAAACTATCTTTCGATAATAAAGGCTCGATGTTGCTACTACTATAGCATTTTGTTTGCAGTTTATTTGCTGAATGTAACTTCGAGAGGCTTGAATGAGGAATGTCTGTTTATTTGCAGTTTACTTGCAGTTTATCATAGGTATTTTTTAAAATTCCATTGGTTCTACTTATTACGTCGTATTTTGTACTCTTAATGGCTTCATGTGCATTTGGTAATATTTCTTCTGCAAGAATGTTTAATCTTTAACAAAACTATTATGATTTAATGCTCAATTATCATACCCGTCTTGCTGTCCAGTTTGACTTCTCTGCTCATATTTTGCTTATTTTAACCCTTTGCTAATTTCACTCCAACTATGGTATCTGTGGATTGTCATTCGGGAACATTTCTTTGTTCTCTTAGTAAGTTGTGGCAATGCTCCTTTTAAGATAATGGCTACTATAACTGGTTCTTATAGTATTTGTTTCCTTTTCATTCATCATGAGGGATTTGATCATCATTCTTTGAAGTTTTCAACAGACGGTTTGTAACCTTTTACAAATTCTCACTGATAGATCTAGCATAAACTTGAACATGAATGTTCTTTGTATACATGCCAGAACTGCTAGTTTCTACTTTGGAAAAAAATTCTTTTACTTCTTGTGTAATTCTCCAAAGGATGGCTTTTCTAAAATCTAAAGTAAAATATGAAAAAAATGGTTTTTTTATTTTTTCCCCTTTACTCTATAGTGGAAATCAGCTGTGATTATTTTTCCGTAATTTTGATCAAAGAATATTAAGGATGCTAGCGGTAAAATATATGCATTCAAAAGACCTTAATAACTTTTATCCTATTGATGCTTGATTCTTTTGTACGAAACTTGGTATCATTGTTGATACTGTTGTAAAAAGATGATAGAAAGAAGATATTTTTCATTACAAAATTTGTGTGGCTTTCTGTCTTTAGCATGGATTCTTGCTTTGTTTGTGCACTTGAAGCCTTTTCATGTGCGCCTATGACTGGGTCTTCTTTAGAAAACTATTTTATTTTGTCTTCCCAAATACAAGGTTTTATTGATGTTATTATTTTCATCTATAAAATCTGAATATCTTCTCTAAACAAAAGTTTTAAAAAATTATTTAATATATGATACCCATGATGTCACCTTTGAAGGCTATTTGAAACTTCATGGATATTTAGATACTAATGCCCTCTCAAATATTATTCTGTTAACAAGATTTCGAGTCTCTCCAAACTTTGGCAGTTGCGATAATATAAGAACCTTCTCTCTTCTAATGGCACCCATTAACTTCCGGTTATAAAGCCTGACATTTTAATGTTAAAGAAACAATTACATTATTTATATCTTTGGATCTGTACCTGGTCTGTTCTTATTTTATTGCTTGAATCATTTGCCTATGGTCAGAACTATGACCATGTCTGGACACATTCTTTTCATACTATGATTTTCAACTTTGTTGTTTCATTCTGAAGCTTTGGTTGTCAATTGTGAAAATATTCCACAATCAAAAAATTTCAATCTTCTTGCCGAAAAATAACATATTACTATTTCAAGATAATTACTCAAGTAAACTTGAGTATCTCATAGTAAGACTAATTCCCTCTTTTATCATAAATATATAAAATTGACACAATTTTTTTATATTCTGAATATCATGTCACCTTGGGTTGCCATAGTTATGCTTCCTTAGATTGAATCACATACTTCATTCATAACTCAAACTCTTATTCTTTCTCTATGGATTATGTTGATGGCAGCCTAAAAGACTTATAAATGCAAAATTGCTTCCTTTGCTAAATAATGTTTAATTTTAAAGCTGAATATTACTTTTATCATTTACCATAAGTCTAATTTCAAGATAGATATCAATCCTATAAAATTGAACAGTCCTATTAAAATGAGCATTTTTTCTAATTGAAATACTTTGATAAGGAAGGTAGCTTCATTCAAAAACAATATGAATTCTTAGCTTGAGAAAATATTCTTGTTATGATTAAACTAAAAGAAGGGTAAAAATTTTATTGAATAACAAATAGAGCTGAACAACACAAGAAACAAAGAGAACTACATAGCTTTATCTTGGTCCACAAGTTGAACCAGCATCTAAGATAAATCAAGGGGAAGCATCCTATGATCAAGAATATTCCAAGCTGGCCCCTGGTTAGAGGCCCATTTAGCCAAACAATCAACCACACCATTCCACTCACGAGGTATATGCATAAAAGACACAGAATCCAAAGAATTGCATAACTGAATGATCTGCTGAATAACCATAGCCAAATGCCAATCCACATGCACAAGGTTCCTATTATGCAATAAGTTCACAACCGCCTATGAGTTAGTCTCACAGATGATTCTTTTCTAGCCACATGACAACACTGTTCCACTGTAGATGATTCCTTTTATGATTAATTGTAATATTTGTTCTAAATTTTTCTATTTTAGGGATCATGTTGAATTTCTTTTCTTTTCATATTGTAGCTAAGCTTGCTTTGTCATACTATAAAAAACTATGTCTTATCTTAAAGTACAACCATCTTTGAATCACTTAGAATGTTTGAACATACCTCATAGCTTTAATTGAATGTTAAATTTCAATAGTTTTTACTCATGCATCAACTGCTCTAAGTATAGGTACAATGTTGAACTTTCAATAAACTCCTAATTCCAAATCCATTAAGATTCTTATGCTCTATTTCATGTCAATGCACTTTACTCTATGAATTGGAAAATACATAAGAGTTTGGATTGCATCTTTTCTTTCCTTCTATTATTGTCACTCTCTTTCCTCTAGCCTTAACAAAAAATAAAATTTGCAATTATCAGTATGTAAATTCTATTCAAGAATTTGTCTTTATCTTCTATATATATATATATATATATATATATATATATATATAGAGAGAGAGAGAGAGAGAGAGAGAGAGAGAGAGAGAGAGAGAGAGAGAGAGAGAGAGAGTATGTAATAAACAAGTTGATCATCCCAACTGTTATCTCTATAAGTACTTTCTGATTTATAGTTGCATATGACTTGATAAGGCTACTGAATGTTTTGATTTCTTATTGTAGCATTATCTTTATGATTGGTATCCTTTCATAATCATGTGTTAATATCATGACTTTTTTACTTTAGTTGCTACATATAAAATAATTGGCACTCTAAAACATAGCAATTATGTAATATTTGAGCCATATTAAAAAATTAGAAAAAGTTGCCTTTAGAAAATAGCAGATGTCTTAAATATCCTTCACATTCTGATAATTTTGCTTGCTAGAAACCTAAATAACCTTATTCTAGACATAACCTAAAAATAACTTTCTTTGATTCATCTACATTCCTCAGGAAATGAAGATGTAAGATGACTATTTCTTGATGTTGTACCTTATGTTGGCAGTTTGAATTTACCAATTTTATCATTTAGTAGACTTACAGCTATAAGCATTTACTTGATTCTAATACTCGCCCCATTTTCTTATTTAGTCATTTGAACACTACTAGACATTCTTGAACATGACTTGCAACCCTTAAAACTCATTAAAATCTCTTATGAATGAGAACTGAAAATATAAATAAGGAAGAATACCTCATGTAGTTCAATTGGAAATTGTAGCCTTATATGATAGTCTGAACTTGCTGAAGCTTTATGTACACTTATAGTCATTTGTACATGTTGAATATCTTTATGTCTAAAATTTTCAATCCTTCTAAACCTTGTCTAAAATTTAAAATATGGTATACTAAAAGGTTTTATGGCTATAATACTAAGTCCCTTGAACAATAATTGAATAGTATAGTCTTCCTTTTTAAATGATTAAATAGTTCAGCTAGAAAGTCAAATGCTTACAACATGTGCATGCTCCCTCAAAAATCTCTCAAAAATCTTCATTCATTGCCCCTTCATGATTTAACCAAAAGGTTCCATGCTTGTAATTCATGTGCTTTACTTTAATAGTCTCCTCACCTCTTTAGTCTTGGCTTCTACAACTCCTAGCTAGAAAGCTTCATGAATGTAATTTATGTATAATCCTTCAACAACCTCAAGTCTTCATACTTGTACCTTCACACTTATGAACAAATTAGAGTAAACATTAAATCATTTTTGCTCCTTGGTTGTTTCTTTTTTAATTTCTCTTCATCTAATGTGTAGGAATGGTTCAAGTTTGTATTCCTAAGCTTGGTCATTCATAAGACTGGCCCATTTTTCTTATTAATGTTTTCCCTAGTGGCTGAAAAGATAGAAGGACTTAATTACTTCATCAATCCCTTAAAATTAGCCTATCACAAGCACACAATGACAGAAAACACTCAAACCCATTTCTTATTTGGTTCTTCATATATGAACAATGTATGTGTCCTTCTCGAATCTTTGAACATTTTGAAAATATTATAGAGGGAACCTCGAGATTATCAAAGTATTTCTATTTTGAAAGCTTCCACAACTTGTGTGGATTTGATGCATTGTAAATGTTGTATATGAAATCAGAATACCTTGCATTTCAGTAAAACAATTTTGAATATTACAGAAGATAATTACACTATTTTTGTAATTAGATCTTAGTTTTGAATAGTAGTAATCAAATTTTCATAATTTATGTAATTTTTAGTTTACTTTTATGCATACAAATAACTCTATAAAGTATAACATCAGAAACTTAAAACATGTTGAAAATTTAGGACTTAGCAATTTATGTGTAGGTTAAATTGGTAATAGTGATATCAAAGGCATAATGATTGGATGTTGTCTTTTTGCTGCTATTTTAAGAAATACTAGGCCATAATCTTTTTGTATGCTATATTGAGGATATCAAAGGCATAATGATTGGATGTTGCCTTTTTGCTGCCATTTTAAGAAATATTAGGCCATAATCTTTTTGTGTGTTATATTGAGAATGAAAAGCATCAAATAATAATTTATTGTGTATTACTTAAAGAGTTCTAGTTCAATGGAAAAGAACTTTTTTCACAAGTAGGAGAATCATGGTTCAATTCTACTATGCCCTATCATGATCAAATACACTATAGAATATGTGACTAAATATGCTAAATATACTACTAAATATGTGACCAAATATATGATTAAATAGGCTACTAAATATACCACAAAATATGTGACTAAATCAACTATAAAATATATGACAAAATATGTGATTGAATATACTACTGAATATATGATTAAATATGTGACTAAATCAATGATTGAAATCATGTAATCAAATAAGTGACTAAGATCATTTAGTAGTAAATTTAGTAGCATTATAAATGATTAGATATTAACTACTATTAGGCACATGAATAAGTTTAGTCACTAATATATAATTTTTAGTATTTTCTTAGTCACATATTATTGTTTTTGTACTACTGTAAGAGATAAAATAGAATCATCTAAAACTGCTTCTCAAGTACTCTATTTCTTTATTGCTCTCTATAAATCACACATATCTTTTGTATCTCTTTGACTTATGTTATCTGCACTTAAGCTCATCATCAAGATATGGTGTGGAACATGTCCTTAACCAAGTATAACTATACCATCAAAACATTTTCCATAAGATCACATGATCTTTGTCTACTACTCTTCTAGTCTTTACAAATTTATTGCTATGTTGACATCAATGACAAGCATAGTCATGAATGCAAAATGTCAATACTACCAAATTCTCTCCAATTCTTAGGATACTCCCCCATATGAATATCGTAAGAATTCATGATAACACTACTAACATGTAATCAACATAAACAAGAAGAATGACAAACTTACCACTAGGAAGTTTCTTGAAATAGATGCATGGATCTGATTCACATATTTTCAAATTGTGTTCAACCACAAAGTGATAAAATTTTATATACCACTACCTTTGGGCTTGCTTGAGGCCATACAAACTCTTATTTAATCTTTTGACAAATCCTTGAGGCTACTCCATATATAATTATTCATCTACTTTACCATGTAGACATGTAGTTTTGACATCAAGTTGTTCAAATTCAAGGTCCCATGTTGTTTCTAATCCCAAAATGGTGTGAATGATTGTCATTTTAGAAACCAATTAGAAGATCTCATTGAAATCTATCACCTTTTCTTGATCAAACCCCTTTGCCACAAATCTAGCCTTGAAGAATTTTCTACCTTCAACTTCCTCTTTCAACCAATATACCCACTTTTTCCTAAGTGGTCTTCAATTTGGTGGAACAGTAACCAAATTTAGCAGGGATGACTTTAAGAAACCCCCATTTAAAAAAAATTATAAAACTTTGACAAATCCAACATTATTTCACAAAGGGAATTTCATTTTCTATTGGCAAGTTTTTTTTCCAAAGTAGGAAAAAATTTAATCGTATTGCCAAATTTTTTCCGATCTTATTGAATTTCTATTAAATATTGGCAAATATTTCATTATTAAAGAAAATTAAATCTAATAATGCATAGATAAATAAGTACACATACTTTGAAGCTATTATTCTATTATTATTATATGTAGCCTAATTAATTATGAGACTTGGAGGTTAAATTTGCCAAATTTAATATTATATCGTATAAGATACAAAAACCTTATTTTTATAACCATTGGATGATCCTTAATCAATGGCCAAAATCCCATATCGAGAAAAATATTTGAAGGACACCATGTTTTAGGGAAAGTTCTGGAAATAAAGATACATGTCTACAATAATATCTAATTCAAGGCAAAATGAGAAAGGATATAAAGTTTAAAGGAAACTCTCTAGAATAGAGATATGTGTCATATATATGTACTTAACTCTAACCTAACTTACATTTATACCACATAATGACAAATATAACTATCAATAATGGCAAGCCTTGGAAATTGTAGGCAGAAATATTTAATGTACCATGTAAAAAAATTAAATTCTATTAGTGAAGACATCACTAAAATTAAAATTGATTTCTCTCATTATTGGAGATTGGTCGAACATGGAACCCAACTTTCAAAAGGTTTGGGCGATACGACCACCTTGAAAGTGCAATTAGTTTCACCAAATCTAGGGTCCACAGATCTAGGGTCCTAGTTACTGAGATTCCCCAATTAACAAGTATTCACTACTAAACTTATCCCTAGTGGTTAGTTCTGAGAATTTTGAAACTAGTATGGAAGGCTCTGCCTCTTCAGTGAATAGCAACTTATAATTAGAGAACATTGCTGGCATTTATTTTTCTCTAGTAGACCTCCTTAAACCTTGAGTATTTACTTGTTCCCCTATTTTGTGAATAGAGTTCTCTCAGAACTGACCTCAAGCTAATTTTTGTCAGTACTTGATCTGGTTAAATATCACATAGCTCATGAGAATTTCCTTTTAAAAAGTTGCGTCATTTCTTTTGTGCATTGGAACTATGAAGTTTAGAACCAACACTATGGCAGGCGATGTGATTTTGCCCATTGTCAAAGAAACCTGTATTTCTATCCACACAATCATGAGAGATTGTAATGTCAACACTAGTATTTGGCATATGTGTTTGTTTCCGTGAGGGGAAACATTGAATTCTCTATCTAATGGAGTCATCAGACCTGATCAACATTGTCCCTTGCTTACCCTGCAATGCCCATATATTGAATGCAGGGGTATAATGCTCAAGAGTATATTCTGGTCAATGTGGGTGTGGTGTCGTCTCTTATATTTCCTTCTGGTCAATGTGGGTGTCGTATCGTCTCTTATATTTGTCATAAACTTCAGTATTCAGGATTTTCCAAGTCCAAATCATGGTCCATAGCCACTACAAGTATAATTGTCCTCTGAATGTATTCAATCCCATGTCGATTTTGATAGGTGTACACCTGCATTTTGTTTGCCTGTGTCTGAACTTGTCTTGAGACCCGCTAGCATTCATTTTTTCGTTGTCATCGTGTCTTATTTGTTCTCTGATATCATGTCTTAGCTCTTAGCAAACACGGGATGTGGAATGCTAACATCAAGCATCATGAAAGTCTTCACATGTTTGACCATGGGGTTGTGTGGATTCAATGGAACATGTTGTAAATGGGCCGATGCTGGAGATGTTGATGGTCCCAATATTATCAGATTTTCCATGTTCTGATTAGGATTAATGATGGCAAGGTTTTTCCCAAAATGTTTAATGATGTCCTATCTATCTTCAGGGTTGCGTGGACATGGGATATCAGGGTCATCAAAGAGATGACAATCTTGCATTGAAACATAGCCCGCAAATGTGGGATGAATTTTCTCTGCCAATGGTGTGTTATAACAATCAGATGAATGATTGTGTTGGGCAAAATCGTCATTGTGAGAGGATTACTCTGAATGATTTGCATCACTACCATTGACAGTGTTTCTTGATACAACTGATTCTGATAAGGACGGAAGAGGAGTTAAAACAAAGATGGAACTATATGGAGTAGTTTTAGAAACTACCTATGGATACAATCCAATATTCCTTTCTTCAGAGATGGGCGTGCATTCTTGGTTTGAGATCTCTATTGTTTACAAAGCTGGGAATGTCATCTCATTGAAAATAATATCTTTACTTCAAATAACCCTCTTGTCCACTGGATCCCAAATTCATAACCCAAATTGGTCATCTCCATAACTAACAAAAATTCTTTTTTGTGATTTAAAATCCATATTTCTTCTATTTTCTTTGAGCACATGTACATAGGCTTCACACCCAAAGACTCAAAGATGAAAGTATGAGACTTGTCTTCCTTGCCATTCCTTTTCTGTAATTTTGAAGTTTCACCTTGATGAAGGCATCTGATTAATCAAATACATGGTTGTATTACATGGATCAGCCCAAAACTCTTTTCACAAACCTACATTTGAAAGCATACCCTGAGCTTTCTCAAGTATTATCCTATTAAGCCTTTCTACTAATTAGTTTTCTTGAGGGTTGTGGGGGACAACTTTCACCCTACAAATACTATTATCTACACATAAATATCAAACTCCATTAAACAAAACTCACCTCTATTGTCCTTTTTTTAGCATTTAATTTTGTGACATCTTTGGTTTTCAACAAGAGCTTTAAATACTTTAAATTTAGAAAACACTTCAGTTTTATTGGTCATCATATATATCCAAACTTTCCTAGTGCAATCATCAAGAAAGGTGACAAAAAACTTTGCACCTTCTAAATAACTCACCTTGATAGAACTAAATACATTTGAGTGCAGAAGTTCCAATAGTTTTTCTTTCATGTCATGTCCATCTTTCAAGAAGCTAACACACTTTGCCTTGTTGTAAAGATAATGTTCACAAAACTCCAAGTTTTCTTATTAAAGACCTAGTATTTGATCCCTTTTGAACATTACCTCAAGGCCCTTTTTGCTCATGTGGACTATTATTTGATGCCAAAATGTTACATTTCTGCCCACAACTATCATAACAACACCTACTTCGGTAGACTTTTCAAAGAGATGGAGACTATGGTGTAGGAGCACCTAGGCTAACTCCTAGTCCTAACTCTACATGTTGGGTTTTGGCTTATACTAACCCTATCCAAGTCAATTAGGTGTGTTTGGACCTTAGAAGGTCATATTTGGGTTTGTTCCTATGATTATTTGACTATTTTCAATCCACTCTAAGTGGTTTGGTTTTCTTGCTTTTGGTTGCTTGTGTTTTGGTTCATAGGAGGCCAAACTAGGGTTATGGGTCTTATATCCTAGAAACCTTAGAAAGGTATGATTTTGAGCTATCCTATCCTCTATGACTATTGTACATCCTTGTGCATAGTTTGGAGGCTATACCTAAGTCATTTGACAAAAGTTGGAGAAAGATGCCAAAAAGATGTTAATTGTGCAAAAGTTTTCAAATAGGTAAAAATGATCAAAATCATGTAAATTGGTATTCTAAAGGCTAAATATTTGCTAGAAATCATAAATGGATCATAGTGGACAAATTTGGAAGCTCGCAAATGAAGGATGTCAAAGTTGCTAAGAAATGCAAAAAGTTGTCAAAATTGTGAGCAACTTTAAAAAGTTGTTTGACAACTTTTTGATAGGAAAGTTGCATAGGACAAGAAAGAGGTTGATGGTTATTTTAACTATTTGAAACCTCATGGTAAACTTATGTAACCATGAAATGAATCCATTCCAAGGCTTGGAGGTTGTAATAAGAAATTTTTTGCAAGTGAATCCACAAGATATAATTCAAAATTTGATAGTTTCTGAGCTTCTTTATTACATGTATAGATTAATGGATTGAAAGGATCATTTTTTTGTTTGATTCTTATTTTTCATGTTATTAAAATACTTTTCATTTTAGATTTCAAGTTGATTAGAGTTCATTTGTGCATAGCTAGAAATCAATTGTACGTAGACTGTTCATTGTTTTTGCTTCGAGATTTTTTGAAAAATGGCTCCTCCATTAATCCTCATCGTGGAATCATCAGTGTTTATGGGGATATGTAGGTGGAGCCCTTTTATAGTATGCATTGGGTAGTTCAATATAAGTGTTAGAGAAGGAGGAGGAATGTGTGAGGAAGCCTTGTGTAAAAGGAGAAGGTTCCAAGACTTGTTTTACCATATGTTTTGTCAAACCCTTATTAGTGTTGGTTGGGTATGTTTGGAACCCTTGTTTTTAGGTATAAAAGGGGTGTACAAATAGGCTGAGAACCTAAGACCCACAAAATATTCAAGTTTTCCAAAAAGGGTATACATATTTGAGGTTAGTTTACCACCTTGTTAAGGGACTTTTGGAACTATAGCCCAAAAACCAACTTTGGAGGCCTAATTCTATTAGGACTATTTAGGGTAGTTGTGTCAAGTTTGAGGAAATCCTTATGGAGACCTATAGAAATTGAGTCCAAAAGGTTGGGGAAGTCTAAAAATTATCAAGTGATATCCTTCACTCCATGCTAAAGGAAGACTAAGCAAGTATGATGAAATGGTGTGTTTGAAGGACAAAGGAAGATGGCCCTTGGAAAGAAGCAAGTCAGAAAACCTTGGTGTAAATGGATAGTGAAGTGTGGAGAGTAAGTTGAATATCCTCTTGAGTTTAGGGTGACAAAGAGGATCCTTGATAGGCTAAGAAGAAACCCTAGCAAGCCCTTAGTGAATGAAATGATAGAGAAATCAATTTGGCTTACATCAGGCTACTAACTTTATTGCCCTTGGCAATGATCCTTGAACCCTTGGTAACTTTCCAAGTATTCAGATGAAATGATGTATGATATCCTTGTGCAATAGTCTGACTAATAGAAATCAAATTTCACCTCAACTTGGGACCATGGTGACCATCCATTAACAAGCATTGTCATCTATCTTTGAGTTGTAAAATAATGTCTCCTTTGCCAACTATTTTGCAAGATTTATTTTCTCCTAGAAATACTTTTCCAAATTGTCCATTATGGTAATTTGTGAAGAAATCCATAAATGAAGTGGCATGGAAGGAGGCTTCAGAATCTATCACATAAGAATCTAATTAGGAGTCACTTCTAGAGAGAATTAAAATAGTTTCATCTTTCTCATAGGTTGTATATTCCTTAATTTTTCTTGTAAGCCTAATAATTTCACTTGTAGTGGCAAGGCTTGTGACAAAACCAATACTCTCCATTCCTTCCTCTTGGCCTTGATTGATTGTGTGATCTAGATTTCCTTTAATTGATGTGATTATTACTTCTATGATGGCTTATTCCCCTTTTCTCAATGCTGACCATGGTGAGAGCATCATGGGATGAGGTTTCTCATGTCTTCACTTAGTAAAGTGGCAACAACTTTATCATAGAACATCTTTGTCTTCATATAATTTGAAGTACTTACTACTATAACTATGGGATCTGAACTATCAAGTAAGGAAAAAACAACAAGATGATGGCTTTGCTTCATCACCTTGAGTCATACCAACAGAGGTTGCTTGACATAATAAAATGTTCAAATCATTTATATGATTTGACATTATAAACCTTCCTTCCTTTTTCAACTTGCAATATTCTTTGTAATGAAGATTTTATTTGTAGATGATGTCATTGGTACATGCTCTAAGTTTATCTCATACTTCCTTTATTTTCTTTTCCTTTAAAATACTAAATAAGACAATTTGAGATAGCTAGAGAAAAATTAATGCCATCACCTTTTCATCATTGTTTTCCCAATATTCATTTGACATTGTAGCTAGTTTCTTAGACTTTCCTTCAATTACAACTAATAAGTATCACTTAACAAGAAAAGCATGCATCTACTCTTTCCATAGGCTCAAGTTCTTACCTGCAAATTTTTCCACTTTTGCATCCTCTATCTTTCCAAAATTTCAACACCAATTTCCAATCTGCACAAATTGTGTGCTAATAACAATTGAAATGATACAATTGTGAAAGGAAAAACTAGAAAATTTAAAATAGTAATATGAGAAAAAGAACACCAAATTTATTATGGTTCACTACAGTAGTGGCAACGTCTAGACTACTATAAAAGGATATGTACAAATGATTTTGTAGACCCAGAAACTAATAGACAACAAAGCCACTAGAACTAACCTCTACAAAAGAAATGAACCCACAAGCTAGAAGAATAAGAAGAAAACTTCTTAAGTTCCCAAAAAAAATAAAGGAATGTGTATTGTGGAGGAAGGCAATATCTTGCATTATCACCACATTTGCCACCATAGGATAGACATAAATCTTCCCATGTTTTTAATCCTTAATGTACTTTTTGAGGGAGGCTAGGTTTACAACCAATTATTACCTTCCTGATAAGTGTGGTAGAAAGTCACTTCATCAACCAATGCTTATTAATTATGTCACTACCATTCCATTCTAATGATTTAAAATATTTATGATATTAAGAAGGTCTCCCTTCATCACCACTTTTTTTTTAACCTTTCCCTCAATCTACCATTGGTGTATAAAGCCTAAATCTAAAACCAATGATACATCAATTTTCTCAAGTTTGTTTTAGCAATCATTTTTCTTAAAGTTCTTTAGCAATAAAGCTTTGAATTTTCATTAAAAAAATACTACATTTGTTTGTTTAACAAGTTTAGTGTGCAGTTATGATTAAAAAATTTAAATTTAATTGTAGGAGATTTTTTTAATATAAGAAATCAATTTGTGATGTTTTTGAAGTATTAGATAGTAGTCAAAAGGATGGAGGCTTACCCAAGAATAGAAAAAGGTTGAAGGATCAGCTTGCATAATTTTTTTAATAGGAAATAAATTTGTAATATTATTATTAAGATTTATGGATGTAGTTTCCTAACTAAAATTGGTTGAATCTTATTTTATGAGTATTGGTTCATAATGATTCATTTATTAGATCAAGCTTCTATTGGTGATGGATGAGGCTTTCCTTAGCTAATATCCATAGTATTGCTCCAACTCAACTAGACTTTATCATAAAGTTTCCTCCAAGGGTAAACTCAATGTAAATTGACCTAAGAGAATGTCAAAGTTTCACCCTTGTAAGCATCACCTTAATGCAATAAGTGCTAAGTGTGTTATTCATTCTCACTAGTAGTGGGTTGTTATTAATTAATATTTATTTTACTTTAATGAATAAATATGACTAAAAAGAACACAATTAAATCTTGATAACAATTTCTATAGTGGTGATATTAGAGATGGGCGTAAGCTCTCTTTTGGCTGACATGATGAGGTGCATCACAAAGTCATAGTATCAGTATTAGAGATGATTTTAACTACCCATTTGGCTGACACAATAGAGATCGACATATATTGTCGGTATTAGAGATGGGTGAAATGCCCATTTGGCCAAACATTTCCTTAGAGGATATGACCTCTATAATGTTGGTATGCCAGAAATTTTATCTCCATCTGATCAACATGCATGAGAATATAATGGTAAGAATATTTTGATGGTGTCAACATATGCATATGTGAGCCTTAAGGGGTGCACTCTAGAAAAGATGGTTGATTAACTAAGGGTTAGGGGACATATTCTAGAGATGTCTTTAAGGCTGGTTAAGATAAAGGTAGAATAGTAAAATATCTTTTATAATTGTTTAAATTCTAATATTGGTTTTGCAGGTATATTGTCCCAACTAGTAGGGACATTACATAGAGAGAGATCAATGAATAAGTAGAAAAAGAAAAGAGTACAGAGGTTTTCTTTGTAAACATCTAAACCAAAATAGACTTTAATAGTAAAAAAGAAAGAGAGACTTGGTTCTTGAAAGTGTGGTGTGGTATATTGGATATGTAGCTCAAATATCTAAATACCTTATAATATATAAATAACAGAAGCTTAAGCGTAAACAAACTTAAGGGAAAACTTCTTGTCACTTTATCTATTCATTTAACATAAAGAAATTTAACAATAATTAGATAATAAAAGAATATCTACCATCTTAAATTTTAGGCAGTGCTAATACAACTTGAAGGTTTTAAAAACTCTTAGTATCAAAATAATAACTCTATATTGTTTGTTGTTTCATGTGTGAACTAGTTCTTTATAGGTAGTCTACTATTACCAACAAATAAAAAGGATACTGAAGCATGTGATACATCTATACCTAAGATTCAAATCATGTCATAGTAATTATGTTGCAAGAACGAGATGGTTGATTAAGAGATTGCACTTCTAAGTTGAGCTTATCAATTCATATATTTGAAGGAGAGAAAGCATTCCTAGTCTTCTATAGAAGGAAAATGTATAACAATATAATCATCCAAGATTAACAATCTTAGAAGGTCCAACCACTTCACTATGATATCAACGGTGTTATCATTTAGAATTATGTAGATAGTAAGATTAAGAAAATAATTAATGTATTTTAACTATCAATTACCTCTTCCAAGAGTAATAAATACTAACTCAACTTTAAGGAGGGGGAAACAATCAATATAATAAATACTAACTCAACTTTAAGGAGGGGGGAAACAATCAATATTCATCTCAATAATACTAACAAATGATATACCAAACAATAAAAATGTTTATGCAGGAAAAATGAACATGCTCTGTCAAGAGTAGTTTCATTTATATTTGCTAAGTACATCCCTATCTAAATACCTTACACAAGTGGATTGTAACATAAAACCGATCCAAAATTAACCAAACATGATCATCCTTATACAGACACATCATATCAAAGTCTCACACACTCTTTACATAAATCAAGGAAAGGTCATAGAATCTCCACTTTGAAGCTGCTCTGGACGGCTATGTTGAACACATAACACAACATGCTCGTCCATTCAGTAAACTTTTGTTTCAATCCACCATAAGCATTAAAATGACTTAATTAGATCATATAAACACTACAAAGACTTTACTTAGAACCCATCAAGAGAGTGCGCACTCACGAAATCAGAGGTTGATATCTTTCCTATGGATAATAAAGCAGAAGCGCAATTTACAAATGATTTTGCAGACCCAGAAACTAATCAACAGAGAAACCCACCAATGCGAAAACAAAGCCACTGTAACCAGCCTCTACCCAAAAAGGAAAAAAAGGAAAAAAAAGATGAATTCACAAGCTAGAAAAATAAGAAGAAAACTTCTCAAATGCCTAGAAAAGTTATAGGAATGTGTATTGTGGAAGAAGGCAATATCATGCATTATAGCCACATGTGCCACAATAGGATAGACATGAATCTTCTCATAAGTGTGGCAGAAAGTCGCTTCATCTACCAAGACTTATTAATCATGTCATTGCCATTCCATTCTAGTGATTTAAAATATTTATGATATCACTTTTTTAAACCTTACCCTCAATTACCATTGATGCATAAAGCCTAAATCTAAAAACAATGATACATCAATTTTCTTAAGGTTTTTCTAGCAATCAACTTTCTTAAGATTTTTTTAGAAATAAAGCTTGTGGAGTTATGTTTAAACAATTTGAATTTAATCATAAGAGACTTTTTTTTAAAGGAAATCAATTTGTAATATTTTTGATATATTAGATAACAGTTAAAAGATCGGGGGGCCAAAGTAGAAAAAGGCTGGATCAGCTGAAGGATTTTTTTTATAGAAAAATCAATTTGTGATGTTATTATTAAGATTTAACAATGTGGTTTTCTAATTAAATTGGTTGAATCTTATTTTGAGTATTGGTTCATCGATTCATTTATTAGGTCAAGCTTATATTGGTGATGGATGGGGCTTTCCTCCACTGATATGCATAGTATTGCTCCAATTTATCTACACTTTATCATAAAGTTTTCTCCAAGGTTAAACTCAATGCAAATTGACCTAACAGAATGCTGAAGTTTCACCCTTATAAGCATCACCTTAATGCAATAAGTGCGAAGTGTGTTATTCATTCTCACTAGCAGTGGGTTGTTATGACTTAACATTCATTAAACTTTAATAATAAGTGTGACTAAAAAGAACACAATTGAATCTTGATAACAATAAGACAATCTATAAGATTAAGATTTGGACAGTCTTCCCACTTTATCTACTAAGAACAATATGTTAATCTAAATTTTTACAAAACCCTAAAAATATTATAAATTAAATTTCTTCCAAAAATTTATGTATCTAATGAAATTTTAGACTAATTCATTAAAAGAATAATTCAAAACCTTAAACGCTTTAAACTAAGTAGATGATATTCAAAGTCACATTGGTAGCTAATATCTGAAGCTCAGCAGAAAAATAGTATATCTCTTTACTCATTGGTATCCATACAATATTTTCTTTCCATACATAAAGTGAACCATGCTTATGTTCGATTGGATCGAATCATTTAGTTTAATTGAACAAAAGAGATCACAATATTATTAATAATAATAATAACAACATCATTATGTGCGGATGTGTCTGAATGGATCACGGAATGACATGAAACAACATATAAACTTTCTACACATAACTACAAAATTAATGCTTGTAACCCTAAACTCATTAAGGGACCACCATATCTCATCCATGCAGAAGGCAAGAACGAACGCGTCCTTTGAGAAGAACCCCAGCGCAGTATTGAAGAAGATGTGGTACTCTTGTTGTGGTGATAACAGGAGGATATTGCCTTCGGTTCCTGTAAGGAGGAGCATTCAGAGGTGCATTGTACAAGAACTGGTGAAATGTAGCACCACCCAAAAGTAGGTCACCGTTGGACTGGATTTTTGGACTATTGTCATACATGGGATTCATACCCTGGGAACCATACAGTCACTTCAGGGTCTTTCCCAGGCATAAACACATTCTTCTCAGAATATATCTACGCATGAACAAACGCCCCAATTGCATAATCTCCCCAGTTAACATACAGATAAAAATCATGAAAATATCAAATGATGAAGTCAAAAGTTTTGTGTGGAAATTTTTCCAGAGAAATTTAAATTTACCTGCAGTGAGGATTACGCTGGTTTGTATTACTAATCCAGTTCCTATACACTGTGACTCTCATTTGCTTATCAATTATGTCTGAATCTTGTGCGCCCAAAATAACATATTGTAGTGATTATTGAATAAGCGACTGTTTGAAATTGTAACATCAGTAGATCCATCATTTGTAGTTACCAGACCAGTTGCACCATCAAAACAGGTCAACTGATCCACCCACACTCTTTTGGATTTAAATATGTGAACGTTGTCACGGGTTGTGTCTCTGACTTGAATATTGTGAATAATAACATCTTCAGCTCTATTAAGTGCAATTGTAGATCCAGTGATGATCACCCTCGCTCCCCTACCATCTATTGTTGTCTGATTGAAGACATAGATCATGCTGACCAATCTAATTCTCATGTCACTAGCAAAGGTGATCCAAACTCCTCTAGGGTTGGTAGATGCTAGATTTGTAGCATAGCGCAATGTACCTGGAGTGGGGTTCGTGGGGTTATCATCAGATCTTGTTACTGTATATGAAATTCCCTTACGCCCACCTTTTGTTGGAATTTAACGTCAAGGGTCAGCTGTTTGTCCTCGAGCCCCACACCCATCTACCTTGTCAGCACCGCAGGCATCCATGGTCGGCAGACATTTAATTTTGGTAGGTGAAATTTTTTGAATTTGGAAATGAGAGAGAAAAACGTTTTAGGTCAGAAGAAAAAAAAAGAATATTTCTACATTCATTCATTCATCAAGTGAGATCAAGTAGATCAGAGAGAAGTTGCAGAGCTAAGCAGAGAAGGAAGAAGGAAGGAAGTTTGTGCCTGCAGTTGCACGTGGTTCCTTGTTCACTCTTTAAGTTTGTTATTTGGATTTGTTCTGTTGAACCAGTGATTGCTCCAGGCACCTTTGTATGCAGCCATTAGAGTTGTAGGTTTAAAAGTTTATTGAAGTTTGAAGTATTATCAGTTTAGGGTTTTTCTGGTTGAAGCGAATGCTCCCAGATTTTGTAATAGTTTAAATCTCAGTTGAATAAAAAGCAAGCAGCATACTTAATCTATTGTTCTTCATCTTCTATTCATTGCATTTGACATGTTTGGTTGAAAGGTTAAAGCTTTGGCTCTCTGGTTTTAATGGTGAAAGCATTCACGTTGAAATCTCTTAAGTTATAATTTTTTTGTTGGAGCCGAGCTCACTCGGCATCTATTGTTGCCGAGCATTTCCTTTGTGAGCTGAGCATACTTGGCATTTACTGTCGAGCTCCTCTTTGTGCCGAGTTCACCCGACACCTGTTGCCTGTCACTCGGCACCTTCAAGTGCCGAGCAAGTGCCGAGTAATTTTTGGCACTTGGCACCTTCCTGTGCTGAGCACTTTTCTTCAAGTGCCGAGCAAAACTAGCACTCGGCAATTGTGAGTGCCGAGCAAACTTTTTAAGGTTAGGGTTGCAGTTGAAATTTAATTTTACATTAATATTTCTCAAATGGTATCAGAGCTTTGAGGCCCCACATCCAAAGTGAGTTAGGGCATTTATTTTTCTTCAGATATTTATCATGGCAGGAGATGCAGGAAAGATATGGCAGCAACCACCATCATTTAATGGACAGAATTATGATACATTTGCAAAGAAGATGAAAACCATTATGGTTGTAAATGATTTGTGGGAGTTTGTGGTCAATGGATTCAATGATGTGACTGATCCAACTTAGTATGCTGCCCTCACAAATGCATAGAAGACTCATTTGAAAGAGTCAAGGAGAAAAGATGCAAAAGCATTAAGCTTGATTGAAGCAGCAATGACAAAGACAATTTTTTCAAAGATTGCAACAGCAAATTATGCAAAGGTTGCATGGGATATCCTTGAGATGAACTTCAAGGGGACTGATAAAGTTCGTACTGTAAAGCTACAAAATATAAGGAGGGAATTTGAGAACCTTCAGATGAAAGAGAATGAATCAGTTGCAGACTTCAGTTCAAGAACCTCCAATGTGATTAATCAACTGAAGTCAAATGGAGAAGACTATCAAGAGCAGATGATAGTGGAAAAGATATTGAGAAGTTTACCTCATAAGTATGACTATTTGGTCATGACCATAGAAGAGGCAAAAGACCTCACTACTTTGACAATGGATGAGTTGATGGGTTCTCTTCAAACCCATGAGTATAGGATCAATAGATCCACATTTTCTTCTACCCAAGACCAAGCATTCAAGGCTCAGTCAAATCCAAGAGAAAGGGGGAGAGGAAGAAATGGCTCAGGAAAGAACTCTAGAGGCAGAGGCCAAGGAAGTGGAAGACAAAGAAATGTTGCAATAGAAAGCTCAAGAAGAGTGGATGGAGCAAGTAGCTCACAAAATATTTCAAGAGGAGGTAAGAAAAACTACAACTCAAATAAGAGTAATGTAGAATGCTACTACTATCATAAATATAGGCATTATGCAAATGAATGTTGGAAGAAGCAGAATGATCAGTCAGGACAAGCAAATGTGGCTGATGTGAACATAGGAAGTGGACCTAATGTTGTTGCCTTCATCATGTGTAATGTTGGTGAAGAAGGAAGCCCTGAGGTTTGGTACCTCGATAGTAGATTTAGCAACCACATGAGTGGCAATGAAACCTTGTTTTCATTCATTGACAAGAGTTTCAAATCAGAAATTAAAATGGGTAACAATGGAACCCTACCAGTTGTGGGCAAAGGATCTATTATGGTCTGCACCAAGAAAGGTGAGAAAAGGGAAATACAAAATGTGTATTTCGCCCCTGGTATGAAGCACAATTTGATGAGCATTGGTCAGCTCATTCAAAATAGATACAAAGTGCTGATGGAGAATGACACGTGTGTCATTCATGAAAAGGATGGGAGCAAGAACCTACTTGCAGCAGTTCAAATGACAAAGAACCAGATGTTTTCTTTGAAGATAGAGACATGTTTCTCATCTCAAGTTTGTGCTACACCTCTCACATAATCAGCTCTAAGGAGTGTGATTGAAGACCCCTCACAGCTATGGCACCTCAAGTATGGTCATCTTGGCTATGCTGGTTTAAATTTGTTGTCAAATAAAAGAATGGTAGAAGTTTTTCCATGTGTAGGAAATTCTTGTGACAAGTATGAGGCTTGTATTTTGGGTAAGCAACATAGGCTTCCCTTTAATTCTGAAAATTCTAGGAGAGCAAGATATCCATCAGAGTTAGTGCATACTAACCTAGTCGGTCCTATGCAAGTTACTTCCATTGGGTGGAGTACTTATTTCATGACACTCATTGATGATTTCAGTTGTAGGACATGGGTGTATTTCTTAAAGAATAAATCTAAAGCATTTGAAAAATTTGTAGAATTTAAAGCCTAGGCTGAAAGAGAATGTGGACACTATATCAAGGTCCTTAGATCAGATAGAGGAGGGGAGTATACCTCTAATTCTTTTGTAAATTTTTGTAGGAAACATGAAATAAAGAAAGAGCTCACAACCAGCTATACACCATAGCAGAATGGAGTGGTTGAAAGAAAGAATAGGACCATTGTTGAAATGGCAAGGAGCATGATGAAAGAAAAAGGTCTCCCAACTAAATTTTGGGGAGAGGCTGTGGCAACAGCAGTTTACCTAATTAATAGGTGTCCTACAAAGGCAGTCTGTGATAGAATTCCAATAGAAGCATGGTCACGAAGAAGATGGACAGTTGAACACATACGGGTGTTTGGATGTGTTGCATATGCACATGTCCCTAAAGGGAAAAGGAAAAAAATTGATGACAAAGGTGTGAAATGCATTTTCATAGGGTATAGCCCAGAATCAAAGGCATACAGATTGTATGACCCATTGAACAACAAGATGATGCTTTCAAGAGATGTGGAATTTTTTGAAAATTGGTCTTGGTATGGTTCAATTGATGAGTCATTAAGCACTTCAAGTAAAGGCCAATTATGAGTGAAGAAGATGTTGATGAACAACAACAAGAAGGAGAAAATAGAAGAAAAGGAAAGTAGGTTCAGACATTGCCGAGCTCCTCTAGGCATGACTGAGTGTCAGTGCCAAGTACCAGTGAAGACCGAGCTAGTTGGCAATGCAAAAGCAATGAAGATTTTAATCCCACAGTTTCCTCCCTGTTACCAAGAAAGACCAAGAGTCTTAGGGAGATATACCAAGATGAAAGGTATGAAGATTATGATGAGAGTCTTAATTTTGCATTATTTTCTCATAGTGATCCAATATATTTTGAAGAAGCTATTAAAGAGAAGAAATGGTGTAATGCCATGGATGAGGAAATAAATGCCATAGAAAGGAATGAGGCATGGGAGCTAACTGAATTGCCTCCCAAGAAACAAGTGATTGGAGTAAAATGGGTCTACAAGATTAAATGCAATGTTGAAGGCAAGATTGATAGGCATAAGGCAAGGTTGGTAGTCAAGGGCTACAAATAACAGTATGGAAGAGATTATGATAAGACCTATGCCCCTGTTGCAAGAATGGAAACTATGTGTGTTGTCATAGCAATTGTAGCTCAACACAAGTTGAAGGTATTTCAAATGGATGTGAGGTTCGCCTTCCTAAATGGTGTATTGAAAGAAGAAGTGTATGTGGAGCAGCCACCTGGTTATGAAGTTGCAGGTTAAGAGAACAAACTATATAGATTGAAGAGACCTCTTTATGGGCTCAAAAAAGCTCCAAGGGCATGGTATAGTAGGATTGACTCATATTTGATGAGCAATGGCTTTAGCAAAAGCAATGGTGAGCTTACTCTCTACATCAAAGCAGCAAAGGGTAATGTGTTGATTGTTGTCTTGTATGTAGATGATTTATTTTTTACTAGTAATGATAAGGCTCTAATTGGTGAGTTTAAAGAGGCCATGAAAAGTGAATTTGAAATGACAGACCTAGGTCTCTTAAAATACTTTCTAGGCATAGAAGTAAAACAAATGCATGATGGCATCTTCATTTCTCAAGAAAAATATGCAAGGTAGATCGTGGAGAGATTTAAAATGCAGAATAGTAAGGCAGCCCCCACACCAATAGCAATAGGTTTGAAGTTGAGCAAGGAAGACTCTAGCAAGAGAGTGGATTCAACACTATACAAGAGTATGGTTGAAAGTCTAATGTATTTGATTGCAACTCGGCCAGACCTAATGCATGTAGTAAGTTTGATTTCCAGATTTATGGAAACACCAAAGAATTCCCATTGGCAAGTGGGAAAGAGGATCCTAAGGTATGTGAAAGTTACCAAAAGATTTGGAATTTTATATACTGCAAATGATGATTTCAAGTTGGTGGGTTACACTGATAGTGATTAGGCTAGAAGTTAGGAAGAGCACTTCCAGATACATGTTTCATATGGGATCGGCTGCAATTTCATGGGCATCCAAGAAGCAACCTATTGTTGCTCAATCTACAGCAGATGCTGAATACATTGCAGCAAATACAGTAGCTTGTCAAGCAATTTGGTTAAGGAGGATCTTGACAGATTTGAATGAAAGGCAAGAGGATGGAACCACAATTTATTGTGACAACATCTCATCAATTGCATTGTACAAGAATCCAATCTTCCATGGGAGAAACATGCATGTAGAGATCATATATCACTTCATCAGAGAGTTGGTGGAGAATGGAGATATCAAAATTGAATATTGTAAGTCTGAGCAGCAGCTAGCAGACATTTTTACTAAGCCATTAGGCATTGGATCTTTTGTGCACCTAAGACAGAGTCTTGGTGTAGTTGATTTGGATCAGCTGTGATCCTTGTTTGTGGGTCTCGGGACAAAGGGGGAGTGTTAGAATTTAACATCAAGGGCTAGCTGTTTGTCCTCGAGCCCCACACCCATCTACCTTGTCAGCATTGCAGGCATCCATGGTCGACAGGCATTTAATTTTGGTAGGTGAGATTTTTTCAATTTGAAAATGAGAGGGAAAAACGTTTTAGGTCAGAAGAAAAAAAAAAGAATGTTTCTACATTCATTCATTCATCAAGTGAGATCAAGCAGATCATAGAGAAGTTGCAGAGCTAAGTAGAGAAGGAAGAAGGAAGGAAGTTTGTGCCTGTAGTTGCACGTGGTTCCTTGTTGACTCTGTAAGTTTGTTGTTTGGATTTGTCCTGTTGAAGCAGTGATTACTCCAGGCACCTTTGTATGCAGTTATTAGAGTTGTAGGTTTAAAAGTTTACTGAAGTTTGAAGTATTATTAGTTTAGGATTTTTCTAGTTGAAGCCAAATGCTCCCAGATTTTGTAATAGTTTAAATCTCAGTTGAATAAAAAGCAAGCAGCATACTTAATCTATTATTCTTCATCTTCTATTCATTACATTTGACAAGTTTGGTTGAAAGGTTAAAGCTTTGGCTCTCCGGTTTTAATGGTGAAAGCATTCACGTTGAAATCGCTTAAGTTATAATTTCTTTGTTGGAGCTGAGCTCACTCGGCATCTATTGTTGCCGAGCATTTCCTTTGTGAGCTGAGCATACTCGGCATTTACTGTCAAGCTCCTCTTTGTGCTGAGTTCACTCGGCACTTTCAAGTGTCGAGCAAGAGCAAGTGCCGAGTAATTTCTAGCACTCGGCACCTTCTTGTGCCCAGCACTTTTCTTCAAGTGCCGAGCAACTTGCCACTCGGCACATTCATGTGCCGAGAAAAACTGGCACTCGGCAA
>CM053789.1:103963549-104161049 GCA_028749045.1 Cupressus sempervirens | reverse complement strand
TCTATTGTCCTTTAGTATATAGCATTTTCTTAGAAAAATATTAACATACTTCACATTAGCTGGATACCTATACCATAATTTTCAAAGGGTGTAATATTTGTACCTTTCTTGACTTGTGCTTAGTTCAAAGTATAGTCTTCTATACTCATAGCTTTTCTCCAATATATATGTGGTATATTGTTCACCATCATAAGCATTCTAGCACTAACGATGATTGATATATTCCTTTTTTAAGTTATTCCATTATGGGGAGGAGATTTAGGTGCTCCTATTTGTCTCTTGATATTCATTGCAAAATGTAGGGAAAAGTTGGGGTCTATTTTAATGATTTATTTTGAGATATATTCTAGACTAGAATATCCTGTAAGTTTCAATCTGGGACTTGTAAGTTGATGAGAGATAAAATGACTATTTTCTCAAGGGGTGAAAATCAAAAGTCAAGTGGTTATGGATGTAGTCTAATTTGAAGACTACGAAAAATGCTCTAGGTAATGAATTGAAAGACACACCTCAAAGAATTCCATAATGAATAGAGATCTTTATCATAAAATATTCTTATTTTTAGGAAGAAAATTTTCTTCACATTTGAATTCAATCTAATTACTAAAAATGGAAATGCTAATTCACAATCACACTAATCATAATCACTACTATAAATCACCATTAATAATTCAGCCTTATAGGTTGTCTATCAATACTAAATATCATTCTTCAAATTTTCTAATATGTGAAACAATTATGAGGAATAGGATAGAGAATTTAGCTACGTTAGGAAGTTTCACTATGATAGGAAGTTTATAGGAATTGGAGAAGGTGAAATACACTATGTGGAACATGCATATGTAGAGATACCGAGACCTCTTGTAGCTTGATAAATGAGAGAAAAGAAAGAAAGAAATCATGCATTGTTGGAGATTTCATCATCCTAAGATATACCAAGTTTGATGACATAAAGGAGTGCACTACTACTAAGAAAATGTAAAAATATATACTACATACTATTTATTGAGGAGATACAAATGTTTTCTGAAAAGAATTAGAAAGTTTGATAGGCAAGTTTGATGAGATGAGAATGACAAAAGGTGAAACCATTTCTCAATACTATAGATGAGTCAAAGAGGTGGTGCATTCTATAAGAGGATATAATAGAAAGATTTATGATGAAAATTTGATCAACAAGGTACTAAGAACACTAATTCATGTTTAAGTTATCAAAGTATTTGCAATATAAGAACAAAGATGAACCCCTGGTAATAATATAACTTTGGAATGATTAGTTAGTAGACTTACTACTTTTGAATTGTCAAACTTTAATAATTTTACTCCTACTATTGAATTAGTTTACAAATCACAATTGGCTCTTAACAAGAAAGGTAAAGGAAAATGTGTTAATAATGACAATGATATTTCTAATGATGATCTGATTAGGATCTAGGACTATTACAGAGGAATGCTTAACATTATTTCATAAAGTAAAATTTCAAAGCGTTAATTAGCAAATTAACACAACTCAAATGCTGAAATGAACAAAGCATAAAAAGGTAATGACTGAAAGAAAGAGAGTAGAGAGACATAAGACAAAAAATGATTGATAACGGAGTTCATCCGGGAAGGACTACGTCTCTGGGTCTAGCTCCAATAGGGGGACCAATCCAATTTGCTCCAAAATCAATTACAAGTGTTCAAGATCATCCCTTCAAGCACAATTGTAGCATTACTCTCCAATGTGCAGGAATAATCATCAAGTCTCCAAGATCATAATCTCCTTCTCATCACCTGGATGCCTTTCCAAAGCCTACTACCCCCATTTTATACATCAAATTTAGCCAAAAATGGGCTAAAACAATTAACTAACAAAATCCCCCATTTTGGTTACATATTTCGAATTTACCCCTTTTACCATTATTTGGTTATGATTTGACACCAAAATTAAGGGTTTGTTTTCAACAAATACCCTTAATTAAATAAGCTTGGGCGGATTTTTTATGAATAGATAACAACTCTTTCCTTAATATTACATATGCCATAAATAGTCCATTGGTTGGCCTTAATTTTAGGAGGCCAATGGTTAGGAGTTCAACTCCCATTATCTCATTCTTTTAATTCGAATTAAATAGCTATTTTAATTCGAATTTGAATGTTTTCCCTCTCTTTATGATTTTGTGATGTCATGCTGACATCATCAAAATCCATACTTTTGCTTGAATTTGAAACCATCATAACTTTTATATCTGATCTCTGTTCTTGATGAAACGAACGCCATTGGAAAGCTTTTGACGAGCTCTTTCATTTGGAATCCATTGTCAAATGCTTTTGAGATGATTATTTTTTTGCCCTTTTATGACCTTTGGTCCCAGTTTGACCATTTTGACCAGTCATAATTTTTGCACTTGAACTCCAATTTTGATCGTTCGAGTTATGTTGGAGTCAAAATTGTGAACACTTGTAATGATGTTGATTCTTGGAGCATTAGGGACATTTTACTTTTCAGTAATTTTTATCCCCTGGATCAAGCCTCTCCACTGAAGAGCTTTTGGACCTCTGAAAGTTTGGATTACTCAGAAAGAAGGTGAGGGTATAGTTCCCTCACTTTACCAATCTCCATCCATCTTGCCTTGCTTGGATGAATCCCCTTCAATCCCACTCAGAGGTATTCAACTGGTCCTCTTCATGAAGTTCTGACATTCTTGTCAAGGATGACATCTTGTGGCAATTCTGACATGTACTCCGGTGAAAGGTCATCAACTGATGGAACCTGAACACTAACGTCTTCATCCAAGATCATTGGAGGCTCATACAACTTCAGATTCTCAACATTGACAACTGAGTAAATTTGCATGTATGGAGGAAGATTAAGGCAGAAAGCATTGGTACCAATCTTCTCTAAGATTTCAAAAGGACCATACCTGATAGGCTTGAGCTTCCTTCCTTCACCTTGCATTCTTTCCTTACTGATATGTAACCAAACTTTGTCACCAACTTGGAATTCGTTATCAATATGATGCTTATCATGGCAAGCCTTGTATTTTTCTTGGCTCTACCCCAACTGTGCTTCTACTGCCTGATGGATTGCTTGGACCTTCTGGATGAACTTTAAAGCCTTTTTTGCATCATGGCATCCATCTACAACATCGTCCTTCCCAAAAGAAAAATCCATTGGTGTCTTAGGCAAGTAACCAAAGCAAATCTCAAAAGGAGACCTCTTTGTAGAAGAGTGTGTCACATGGTTGTAAGCATGCTGCACATAGTGAATACTTTCATCCGACAACTTAGGATGCTTGCTGCAGTAACCTCTAAGTAGATGCACAACTGTCCTATTCACCACATCTATTTGTCCATTGGTTTGTGGATGGAAGGCTGTACTCTTCTTCAACTCAGTCTCCATGAGTCCCCACAAAGATGACCAAAATTCCCCTAAGAATCGAGAATCTCGATCTGATACAATAGAAGTGGGTAACCCAAAATGAACCCATACATTTTGAAAGTACAAATGAGCAGTCAGTTCAACAGTAACTTGCTTTTTACAAGGCATTAAAACACACATTTTACTGAATCGATCAACTACTACATACAAATAATCATGACCCTTCCTAGACATAGGTAAACCTCCCACAAAGTCCATAGACACACTTTCCCATGGACGGGATGGTATAGGTAATGGTGTGTACAAACCCAATTTCCTATTACTTGGTTTGCTGGTTGCACACATTACACATCCTTTTATATACTTAGTGACAGTTTCCTGCATACGAGGCCAATAACAATATTATTGCAATTGAGCTAATGTCTTACTTACCCCGAAATGTCCTGCAATCAAAGAGGTGTGTGCTTCACGGATTACATGTGTCTGCTCATCTTTAGGAATGCATAGTTTTCCCAAGTGGTACAACAAATTATCCTGTACATAGTAATCTTTCTCTTTTACATGTTTACCCTGGATTAAAGCTGCATAGATATCCTTAAAGTTCGCATCATTAGTATATTATTCCTGAAAACTTTCATGAGCCATAGAACTATTTTGAAGGATTATCAAAGCATTCTGAATAGGAGGTCTAGACAACATATCTGCTACTTTGTTATGGGAACCCTTCTTATACTTAATTACCAAATGAAACTATTGTAGAAAACCCATCCACCTAAAGTGCCTACTTTTTTGCAACTTAGATTGTGAGTGCAAATGTTGCAGTGGCTGGTGATCGGTGTGGATAACAATTTCTTTTCTCATTAAGTAATGTTTCCATTTTTTAACACTCTGAAATAAAGCATAAAGTTCTTTATCATACGTAGGATAGTTACTTACTGCTCCTGAAAAAGTTTTAGAGTGCTAGCAAACTGGTTTACCTCCTTCATTGAGTACAGCTCCCATGGCAAACCCGCTTGCATCTGTCTCAATCTCAAATGGTTGATGTAGATCAGGTAGTGATAACACTGGTGCAGTGCTCAACTTTTCCTTTAAAGTTTCAAAAGCCTTTTGTTGTGGACCTCCCCATTGAAAAGTTGCCTTGGTACTAGTTAATGCATGCAACAGTGATGCAATGAAAGAGAAATTTGCAATGAACTTCCTCTAGTACTGAACTGCACCTAAGAAACTCCTAATTTCTATAACTATATTTAGTTTAGGCCATTTTACAATGCATTCAACCTTCGCAAGGTCTACTTTCAATTGACCATTCCCTACGACATAGCCTAAGTACACTAAAGATGTCTTTGCAAATTTGCATTTTGACATCTTTACATAGAGTTTTTCTTTTCTTAGTATATCAAATACTTTCTTTACATGAATTACATGATCATTCCAAGACTTACTAAATACAAGAATATCATCTAAATAGACTATGACAAAATCATCAATAAAGGGATGAAAGACATCATTCATGACTCTCATGAATGTAGCTGGTGCATTACAAAGCCCAAATGGCATAACCAACCACTCATAAAGTCCCTTTTTTGTCTTAAAAGCAGTTTTCCAAATATCACTTTCTGCAATTCTTATTTGATGATATCCACTACGTAAGTCTAGCTTAGTGAAATAAATTGCATGTTTCAACTGATCAAGTAAATCATCAATTCTAGGAAGAGGGTACCTGTTCTTTACCGTTATCTTGTTCAGAGCCCTGTAGTCAATACACATTCTCCAAGTCCCATCTTTCTTTGGAACCAACACAATAGGAGAACCACAAGGAGAAGTACTAGGATGGATAACTCCCTTCTCAATGAGCTCCTGAACTTGCTTTTTGATTTCTTCATTCTGCAAGACTGATAAACGATACATGCTGATATTAGGAAGTGGTGCATCTTGCTACAACTGAATCTCATGTTGTATCTCTCTCTTAGGAGGCAATCCTTTCGATTCTTGAAACAAGTCATCATAAGCAGAAACAACTTTGACCATTTCAACCTTATGTTTTGGATCACATCCCTTAAATGCCTTAGATGTTTCATCTTCTTTGGCTTTTACAAGCATTAACACAAAGTTCTTACTAGAGTTGACTAACCTTTTGATTTGACCAGCATTGACTAATGCTAGATTAGTCTTAACCTTATGTGCCCTTACAATGTATTCAATATTGTCTTTAAACAAATGATACTTATTTTCCCCCCTATAGAAGATAGCCTGTCGATCATCCAAATAGGGACTCCCAAGTACAAGACCACAAATATCTAAAGGGACTACATCAGCTTCTACCTCATCCACAAAGTTTGCAGTGATAGCGAATCTTAACTTGCATTGTTTAGTTACTTGTAACTGTGCATCATTGCAAACCCATCCAAGAGGGTATGGTTTTGTATGAGGTGTTGTAGTCAAATTAAGCTTTTTAACAACTTCTTCAGATATCAAATTAACTTGAGAACCCATATCAAATAATGTATCAACCTTAGTATGCTTGATAACAACTTGGATGTGAAATAATTCATTCCTTTGCTTATCATTCTTAGGAGAAAATTCTTTACTTGTACTTGCACTTATACTAGAAGAACTTGTAGCTGATGAAAGAGATATACCTTTTCCTTTACCTTGAATCCCGGTAGCAACAATCTTTGTCTCATCTCTGGAGTCAGATCCAATATCTTGTTGAGTTATAGCAGCAGTCTTTTGTTTGGCTTTGTTTCCACCATATCACTTTGGCCTCTTTTTAGGATGCGTCTTCCAACACTTAGAATCATCATGCCCTTTTTTCTTGCAATGTGAGCATGTGGGTTTCTCACCCTCTTTCTTTACTGTTGCTATCTTTTTACCCTTTCCTTTGCCTTTGGACTTTTCCTCAGACTTAGATGGTTTTTTATCAAACTTATCAATGAAAGTGCCCTTACCCCTTGATTCTATATGTGTTTCTTGGACACACACTTCATCCAAATTACAAGGATTTAGGACAAGAATAGAATGCCTTAGGTAAGAATGAAGACCGCCTATATACTTGAGTAAAGTGTCCTAGGTATATAATGGGACATTTAATGAAATAGCCTTTTTATGAAATTCATGGGTGTAATCCTGGACAGACTAACCTTTCCCTTGCCTAAAATGTTGCCAGTTCATCATTAATTGTTGCATATGGCCTAGGGGGTAGAATTGCTTCTTCAAAGCAGTAACAAATTCTGACCAAGACAAATTAAACTTACCATCCTGTGAAGTTTCATCCCGAGACCTACTCTCCCACCAAGTTAAGGCTACACCACCTAACCGAAGAGTGGCTAATTGAATTCTATCAACATCATCTACAAGGTTTTGAGCTCTATAGTAGACTTCTACTTGCTGAATCCAATCATCTAGTTTCTTGGCATTTAAATCCCCACAATATTTTGGCAAGTCACATTTTACATCCAAATTGATTCGAGGCTTATGTCCACCCTTAAAAATATTAGAAGACTTAGAATGGGTAGAAGAAAGAGAAGAGGGGGAAGAAGGAGAAGAGGGAGAAGAAGGAGAAGATGGATGTGTCTTTGGCAGATCACGATCAGTGCCTTTCTTTTTCCCTTTGTCCTTTCGAGCTACACGTCTTCTCGTCTTCTCTTCTCTTTCTTGTACCAAAACTTCTACCATTGTCTGCAAACTCTGAAGAGTCTTCTAGATACTTCGGTCTTCTAAACCTTGTCCACCACCTTCATCTGCCATTTGTGATGATGGTTTAGTCCTTCATTTTCCAATCTCAGGATTGTATTCCTCGAGCTTTCCTTCACCCTTCTGAATCCTGGATCTTGTTAGCATTCAAATCTACAATACTAGTCCAACAAAAGCTCTGATACCAAATTTGATCTGATTAGGATCTAGGACTATTACAGAGGAATGCTTAACATTATTTCATAAAGTAAAATTTCAAAGCGTTAATTAGAAAATTAACACAACTCAAATGCTGAAATGAACAAAGCATAAAAAGGTAATGACTAAAAGAAAGAGAGTAGAGAGACATAAGACAAAACACGATTGATAATGAAGTTCATCCAGGAAGGGCTACGTCTCTGGGTCCAGCTCCAATAGGGGAACCGATCCAATTTGCTCCAAAATCAATTACAAGTGTTCAAGATCTTCCCTTCAAGAAAAATTGTAGCATTACTCTCCAATGTGCAAGAATAATCATCAAGTCTCCAAGATAATAATCTCCTTCTCATCACCTGGATGCCTTTCCAAAGCCTACTACCCCCATTTTATACATCAAATTTAGCCAAAAATGGGCTAAAACAATTAACTAACAAAATCCCCCATTTTGGGTACATATTTCTAATTTACCCCTTTTACCATTATTTGGTTATGATTTGACACCAAAATTAAGGGTTTTTTTTCAACAAATACCCTTAATTAAATAAGCTTGGGCAGATTTGTTATGAATAGATAACAACTCTTCTCTTAATATTACATATGCCATAAATAGCCCATTGGTTGGCCTTAATTTTAGGAGGCCAATGGTTAGGAGTTCAACTCCTATTATCTCATTCCTTTAATTCAAATTAAATAGCTATTTCAATTCGAATTTGAATGTTTTCCCTCTCTTTATGATTTTGTGATGTCATGTTGACATCATCAAAATCCATACTTTTGCTTGAATTTGAAACCATCATAACTTTTATATCCGATCTCCGTTCTTGATGAAATGAACACCATTGGAAAGCTTTTGAAGAGCTCTTTCATTTGGAATCCATTGTCAAATACTTTTGAGATGATTATTTTTTCACCCTTTTATGACCTTTGGTCCCAGTTTGACCATTTTGACCAGTCATAATTTTTGCACTTGAACTCAAATTTTGATCGTTCAAGTTATGTTGGAGTCAAAATTGTGAACACTTGTAATGATGTTGATTCTTGGAGCATTGGGGACATTTTACTTTTCAATAATTTTTATCCCCTGGATCAAATGATGATCTTGATGAGCTAGAAGCATAAATAGCTAGAAGACTTCTAAGAGGCAAAGATAAATACAAAATAAAATTTCCTATAATATATTTTTCATGTAACAAAGTTGTCCATATTTTTGCAAGGTGTCTTGAAATAGAAGACAATGATAAAAGTAAGGAAAGAAAGTATAAAGGTAGGAGAGATGACAAAGATAATAGTTTAAACAAGGACTAAAAAGATAAAGGTAAGATATTTTGCTATATTTCTGAAGGATAAACTAACAATGTCTCTGATAGTAATGATGAAGAAGTTGTCTTATATGATTCTATGAAAGAAGATTCTAATGAAGATGATAGTATTGCATTAATTTTATGTGTGAGTAAAGGTGATAGATGGATAATTGATAGTGGCTTCTTGCATCACATGACTAGTCATACAATTAAGTTTGAAACCATGGAGCAATATTAAGGTACCTACATTATGTTTGGTAATGATGTACAATGTGTTATGAAAGGTAAAGTATCAATCAAAATTACTAATTAGATCAAGTGTGCCAATGTTTACTAGGTTGAAGGACTTAACTATAATTTTTTGAGTGTTTATCATTTGAAAAACTTAGGATATAGAGTCTCATTTCATTAGAAGAAGGCTAAAATATTTTATGCTACTGGTGAACTCATTGGAAGTGGATAATAGACAAGAGGTAACATTTTCTATCTAGATTTTTCTAATGAGACTTTTTTATTTACACAATTTGATGAAATATGGATATGGCATAAGAGGTTGTGTCATGTGAATCTTTATAATTTGGTAAGCATTAGTAAGATGAAAAGAGTACTTGGATTACCAAGATTGAAGAAACCTAATAATGCTATGTGCAAACAATGTTAGTTGGGAAAAATGTCAAAGTCCAGTTTCGAAAGACAAGACCTATTCATCTAGTGATATTTTGGCATTGGTTCATATTGACCTTTGTGGACCTATTAGAGTGAAAAGCTACCATGGAGATAAATATTTCATTTTATTTATTGATGACTACTCTATAATAATGATTGTGATGATTCTAAAAGAAAATTATGATGGTTTTCAATTTTTGATGTGGTATTTAGCAAGATTTGAAAAATAAATAGGTAAATGTCTTAAGTTCTTGAGATCTAATAGGGGATGAGAGTTTATCTCTAATAAATTTAACATATTCTATGATGGGTTGTGTGTTTTTGTTTCTTCTTATATGTTTCTTATACATATTTTGATCACTCTTTAAGCCTTCATAATCCCCTTCATGTCATTAATCATTATATCTAATATGATGTAGTAAGAAGATAATTCCTAAAAAATTATGATTTAAGCATAATTTTGGTTGACTATTTCTACTAACTACCTTGGTGTCTTATGCATTTTTTAGTGTAACAACCTCGATCCATTTGCTTACCTAATCTGTGTGGACAAGGATGTACTCCTTGTTGTTAGAAAGTGGATTGATAGGCCCTATAAAATGGATGGCTAAGGGTAGAGTGGCTTTTCACCATATCAAGTAGGACAACCCATTCATTAAAATTGGTCGTAGTGATTAAAATAATGCTTGCAATCTTTATGAAGAGTGTGCCCGTAATACCCTCCAATAACAATCTTTTGAGTAGTCCTCTGAGTGAAAAAGTATGAGTGAATTAGTTATCCAAGGTCCATATGTAAAAATAAAAATTTTCACAAATTAGTGAACTCATATCCATTTAAAACATATCCATGCATGCATTCTTTAGATCATACAATCATTAAACTTGTAGATTACTATCCTAGTTCAAAACAACTTTGTAGAAATGTAAACATGAAACATAGTAGATTCAATTGATAACACATTTGACACAAGGCTCTTACGTGGAAACCCACTTTGGGAAAAACCAATAGTAACATGCTACTCATTCTCACTCTTCTGAAGTGATGCCTTTTGAAAGGCCAACCTTGTTAGAGGTCACAATACACATTGTTAAATGTGACATTTTTAGAGGATTTTGATCACCCTATTAGAAGTGAGCCCTATTAGAGGAATTTAGATCATTCACTTGGAATGTCACCTGGATAAAAGATTTTAAAATGACTGTTAGGTCAACCTTAATCCAAAGAATTTACCGTAAACTAGTACAATAATTAGAAAGTCATAGTAAGGCTTGATTCAATAACAAAATACAATTCACTTGTAGATAATAGATCACTGTTTTGGTCCTCCATTTTTCTTGGCTTTCACACACTTCATATCTAATAGCTTGTTCACCCTTCACACATTCATACCATTAAGTCTTCTTGCTTTGCTTTCTAATATTAGTCTCTTCTATTCAATCATTGAATGATGCAATACCTTTAGACCTCTTGTTTAACTTAGGTTCTTGAACATGACCAACTTTTCTTCACACCAACCATCTCTATAAATAGAAAATTAAGATATTTTTTCATTGAACCTTTATCATAGTAAGATTCAATAAATCTACCCATCTTTTCATTTAAGTCCCTTCTAGAAATGTCTTCTTCAATCCTCTTTTAGTTTTAGCTCAAGATAGTTTACCATAAATTTTCTCCCACCAATTCATCATAGTTATCTTCCACATGCTTCACAAAATTCAAGTAAACAAAATATTTAGCTTAGATTCATCATATCTATGTTTTAATATGAATACTAGCACTCAACATCAATATTTTGTCACTTGGCTTGCATATTATTCTTCCACTCATCTTCAAATAGATCACTTGAAAAATACTAAAATTTACTCATGCTTGACATCAACTAAAATTTAGTCAGCTTATATTATATTATTTGACATACACTAGACTTTCGCTTTTCTTAGCTCCAACTAATTTTCTGCTTGACTTGCACTAACTTTTCACTGTACCTACTATCCACTCGGTCAAGCTTGATAGAATCAATTCTTCTTACTTGTTCTTCTAGACTTAGCCAGTGTATCCAACCTTTGTAGTCTTAAGTAGATAATCAATACAATATAACATCCCTATATTAACTGATCTTTGTAGTCTTTTTTCTTGTCATAACTCAACCTTTCCTCTAGGTTCTTTTGTTATCTCATTTGATGAAAACCTCCTCATCAATAAAAAAATGATAGTACTCAAATCAAATAGGTAGTTCTCTTACTAGCAAGTATCAGGTTTGGCATCAATCACAAAATAATAATTAAAATATATTTTGATACTTGTGTCAATCTATTTTCAAGAATCTCCCTCTTTGGGATAGTATATACAATATACCATGTTTCAGTTGATGTACTTGCTAAGGCACAAATCACTTGATCTCTCCAAAAATAGACATCTCAAATTATTTCTTCATTTCATTTGAAAAGGCTTTACATAAAGTATCATGACCTCGAAATATGATATCGTCAAGAAAAATTTCAGATAGTAGAATACCATTGCCTTTTTTTGTCTTCAAGTACAAATTATTGTTATCATCAGTCCTCTCAAATCGAATCTTCACAAGGTAATTGTGAATCCTTTCATACCATGCTCTTGGTGATTTCTTTAAACCATATAAAGCTTTGTGTAGTCTACATACCTTTTTTTTTTGTTAACATCAACAAATCCTTCTAGCTATTCTATATAGACCTCTTCTTTCAATATGCCATTTAGAAATGTAGATTTAACATCCATTTGATAAATTTTGAAACCTTTGTATGTAAAGTAAGCAAGTAGATTTCTTGCTCCTTCCAATCCTACAACAAGGGCGAATATTTCTCCATAGTCTGTAGATTATTCTTGTGCATATCCTTTGCAAACTAATCTTTCCTTATTCCTTGTGACTTCACCATTTTCATCTAACTTGTTTCTATACACCCACTTGGTGTCAATCACATTTTTATATTTTGGTCTAGGAACTAGATTCCATGATTTATTCTTCTTAATATTTTTAGTCTCTTCTTTCACGGCTTTAATCTAGTGCTCATCTTCTAAGGCATCTTTCAATATTTTAGGTCCATGAATGCTAAGCAAACATGTATCACTTCTTAGCTTGTTTCTTGTCATTGATCTTGCATCTTTATCTCCAATAATTTGTGTGATAGGGTGATATCTTTTGACACACTTTGACAATGTTGGTTCTACTCTATTTTCCTCATTACCTTCTAAATCACTATTTACTTCCTTATCAGTAATTCAACATCTCTTTCATACACACTAATCTCAAAATTAGAATGTGCCTCAGCCTTAGTCTATAGCTTGACACTTGATTGTAGCTTGGTTCTTGAATGCAACTCTACATTCATTATATGTGACATGATATTCATTGAAGCTAATTTTTAATTTGTAACTTGATTTACAACATCTTCATCATCAGGAATACCTTCATAAAAGTATACAAAAGATTTCTATTCCTTTGGTTCCTCCATAGTTTCAGCCTCATGTACCTCCTTATATTCATCAAACTTTGCATTTGCACATTCCACAACTTTGTTACTATTAGTATTTAAACACTTATAAGATTGACTTCTTATGCAATAGACAAAAAATATAACTTTTTCATCTTTTCATCTAATTTACCATTCTTAAAATCTTTGGTAATATAACACTTGCTTCCAAATACCTTAAAATATTTTACATTGGGTGAGTATCCATACCATAGTTCAAAAGGTGTTTAGTGAGTACCTTTCTTGACTTGTACACGGTTCAAGGTATAGATGGTAGTACTTACATCCTCTGTCTAGTATTTCAAAGTAACATTATGCTCCATCATGAGTGTCCTAGCATAGTCCATTACACATATGTTCCTCCTTTCAGCGATTCCATCTTATGGAGGGGTCCTAGGTGCATATGATTGTCTTTTGATTCTTATGTCATTACAGAACATCTCAAAATCATTTGATGTAAATTCTCCTCAGTTGTTAGATCTCAGACATTTTAGCATTTTACCTATTTCCTTCTTAGCTCTTGCTAAGTACAACTTAAACATTTGGAAAACATCATATTTCTATTTTAGAAACATAATTGTCATGATTCAAGAATAATAATAATAAAATAGCATAATGTACTTATCCCCTTTGTATATTTTCCCATCAATTGGTCCACACAAGTCAGTATGAACAATATCCAAAATTCCTTTAGAGGTGTGAGCCTTACACTTAAAACTAGACTTTTTAATTTTGCCTAACAAACATTTTCTACAAAAATAGTGTCATGTTTCTTAACCTTAGGCAAGCCTCTCACACTTCTCATGTTATTGATACTAACCAAGTTATCAAAATTAACATGACATAACCTCTTGTGTCATAACCACACATCATCAAATTCTACAACTAGACAAGTAGCATCATTCATATAAAGGTAGAATAGATTAGATCTAGTTTGATCACCTCTTCCATTTAGTTTTCCATCAATATCATATATCTTAGCTATCTTGTTCTCAAACTCAAACTTGCAACCTAAACTATTCACTTGTGACACACTCAACAAATTATAGTTATCTCCTTCAACACAATAAGAATTGTCACATAAAATATTTTCTATAAGTTTGATAGATTCTTTTCCTTTTATCTAATGAGGTGCATCATTACCAAACCTTCCACTATTTCCATCATAATAATTCAAAGTAATAAACTTAATTTTATCTCTAGTTATGTGATGTGAACACCCACTATCAATGATCCATCTATCATTATTGTTCACACAAGATATTAATGCAGTTCCCTCATCTGTTGATCAAATAAGTAAGATTGACAAATGAGTGTAAACACACTTAACCATCTTCACTATACATGTCGAGTAGACAATGGAAGCCAAGCCAAAACTCTAACACATGCCAAGTTATAGATAGTGTCGAGTGACATAGTATTTCTATAGGAGCCAAGTAACCAGGAAACACATTGAATGCTAAGCAATCCAAAATAGATGGTGCCAAGCATCAATATTACTTCATATGCCGAGCAATGTAGGATTAGCATGAAAGTTTGGGCAATCACAAACCATGATGTGAAATGGTTATGCATGACTCATGATAGGATAAAAGGATAAGATCAAATCCTCCCAACCACCTATGCAATCCTCATGCAACCAATAAGAAAATTGGAGACTGCATGCAGCCAATCAGAAAATTAGAGATTGCATGTAGTCAATGGGTGAATTTCATGGGTTTGAGTAGGAACACTTGAATCAAGGATGCATAATGAATTACTAACCTTTATAAGGAGTCTTGACACCATTAAACAATGAGGAGTTTGAAAGAAGAAGGAAAAGTAGAGCCTATTATTAAGGTCATTCCAAAACCATTGGTGTCAAAGATTTAGTGGAGAGGACGCCATTTACACATCTAGTTGATCATAATAGAACAAGGAACACAATCAACAAATCAGATTTAGTAGAGATCAGTGATAGAAGAGCAGATCAAGTACCTAAGATCAGCATCAGAGATTGCATTAGATCATGCGTATTATTCTAATACTCTCTCACAATTGTATTAGGAATTTGGAAATCCTATTGAGTTAGGTGGGTTTAATAGCTCTATGTAAATCGTTTAATAGGGTGATATTCTAAGTTGAATGTTCTTAAGTCCTTTAACAGGTTCACATTTAATAGTGTGTTGTAGCCTTTAATAGGGCAGACCTTTAACAAGACAAACCATCATAAGTGGTTGAAATCAATTACTGCAGTAATTTTGTGGGTATCATCCCCACCCCAGTTTTATCTTCTTATTCCTGGAGGGTTTCTGGGTCACCAAAATATCAAGTGTTATGTGGTGATGCATGTTTATTTCTCATGATTGTTTAATTTTATATGCATACATGTTAATTTTAGTTATATGTTATTAAGGATTTAAAACAAGATAAAAGGCCAGTACTTCTGATTAACCCCCCCTCTCAGAAGCACTCTTCCCATTAAGACATTCCAACAATTTGTATCAAAGCCAAGTTCTTTGAAGAAGAAGCCTCATAGCTTGGAGGAAAAGATCTGAAGATGGAAGTCTTCAAACTTGGGAAGATCATTGAGAACCAGATGATGGATGTGCATCTTGCTCTACACAAGGTAGAGGAAGCTAGAGAGGAATTAAGAAAATCCTTTAAAAGAAGGAAGGAAATAGCTATAGCTGAAAATGATATTCACTACAAGGAGATTGACATCACACAAGTATTTTTCAAAGGAGATTCCAAAGAATTTGATGCAACAATAGTAGAACTGATGGAGAAAAATAGAGTTCAAGCAAAAGAGATAAGAACTCTTAAGATGGAGCATGAATTATAGGCCATGATGCTATGTGAAATCATTGAGCAAAAGAAAAGAGCAGTTGAGGATAGAGTCATGATGGAAGATGACAAAAGAAATCTTGCAAACAGACTTGAAGAAAAATGTATTGAATTAACAAGGATCTCAAACATGCAGATGGATACACTTGGCCACAGGGTATAATATAGTGACGAATTTTCGTATTTTGGCAAATTTGACGTTTTGCCAATGTTATTTTTGGCGATTTCTGAGCCCTTCCATGGTTTCATGGTCGCCAAACTTTTTTGGGTTTACCTGGTTTCCTAGCATTGTAATCGCCAAGGCAAATGTTACGTTTGAGTTTTTCCCTGGCGGTATCGCCTTTCACGCAGCCAACCAAGTAACGCTTATCGTGGAATGTTCGCTGGGTTTCAAGTTTCCATTTCATGCCGTATGGGAGAATTCACCATCCCAGTTTCATTTTACCGTGGAGGAGTCAGCTCGTTTCACGTTATGGGAAGTCGAGGAGTCGGCTCATTTCACCAACATTCTTTCATTTTGTCGTGGAGGAGTCGGCTCATTTGGTGTGGTAAATTGGTAATTGTATTGATTTGTAATGTGTATAAATCCAAATTTGCCCAAGCAATGAGACATTCACTAAATACCGCTGGCACTCCATCAAATTTATGGCAGCGCAAGACACATCATGGGCACGACTCAGACTCTAGAGATAGCTTCCACAAGTGGTGGTACACTGGTATGTGCAGCTGTGCTATAAAATACTCTCCTTGAGCTTATGTAGTTTAATTTAATCAGAAGCTCATCTACAGTTTCCTTTCTTATCTCATTTTCATTAGAATTTTTTCAAAAAGTGGACGCAATACTGAAAGTTGCTGGCGATGTTAATGGTTTTTAAAGCTTGCATGAACGGATTCGTGAAAATGTGAAGTCTATTTCCTACCAACTTTCTACTGAGATTCGTGAAAGATTCTCTTGAAGTCATTTCCCTTTAACCTCTGCGAACATGCAAAATCCTTGCCATTGCGATCTTGCGACTGCTGGAAGTCTTTGCCCTTTAACCACTGCGAACATGCGAAATCCTTGCCATCGCGGTCTCGCGGCTGCTAGAAGTCTTTCTTTTAAACCGCTGCGAACATGCAAAATCCTTGCCATCGCGGTATCGCGGCTTCTGGGAGTCTTCCCTTTAACCGCTACGAACATGTGAAATCTTTGCCATCGTGATCTCGCAATTGCTGGAAGTCTTTTCCCTTTAACCGCTGTGAACATGCAAAATCATTGCCATCGCAGTCTCGCGACTTCTCGAAGTCTTTTCCCTTTAACCGCTGCGAAGTGCTAACATCCGATGGTGTGATCTCCCTTTTTTGTGACTTCGCGACATAAAAGTTCACCATCATTTAAATCGGCGATGATGCAATCTCTACCCTCCTCGCGGTTTTGTAACACAATCCCCTTTATCTTTTCAACTGGCGATGATGCGATCTCTGCCCTCCTTGCGGTTTCACAACACAAAACTATTAACTTTCACTTTGATAGCGACATTGCGATAGACCTGTTAAAGCCTTTCTCACAGTTTCGCAACCGCCAAGTTGCCAACTTCAAACTGATAAAACTATCATACCACTCCTTTGTACCAATTCCCTAGCCCTTCCATGGTATGTTTTTTTTAACCTTGAATACAATAAAATTATTCGCCCAAAAGAATTAAAATTTTTCTATGATTATTATTTTTTTGTTCGCCAATGTATAAATATTTTGTGGTTTTAAATGGATACTGAAGGTAATACTGCTTATTCTCAGGGAAGTAAAGTTTAAACGGATTATCAGTGGATTGAGATGTCAGGGGAGGGTGAGTCTATAACTAATATTGCTCAGTCTCAAGGAAGTGACAAGGGAAAGACCCCCAAGGGCAATGAAGGGATTAATCTTACATCAAAATGCTGAAAACTTAGAGATACTACCATAAAGGCTTTCTTTGGAATTGATAATGTTTTCAGTCCACCAACTTTGGCAAGTACAAGTGCAGAAGGAAATCACAATACCTCACCACCACTAGAAGAGCAGGTTGTTATTCAATTAAATCAAAATGCATCAAACAAGGATAACAATGTTCAAACAATAGAAGATGTTGTAACAGAAGATAATATTGATTTTGGTAGGAAGAAAAGAAAAAGGAATGTAAAAATGGGGCGGGAGTGGGAAATGAAAAGGACTTTCCAGGTTGATTGGGTAGGAAAGTACTAATTTATTGAACCAGTCACAAACAATGATGAACCACCAACAGAATGCAAGTGTATGATTTGTACCTAGAAAACTAAAAGAGAGAAAAAGTTGTAGTTAAAGCTCGACACTATAGGAAAACATATTGGTAAGGTTTATGAAAAACAAATCATAGATGGAAAGGAAGTAGCAGAAGTGAGATGGAAATCAAAGGAAGAATGCCTTCATGTTAAGTATGCCATAGAATATGAAGAGCATTTCAAGAAAATAGCGGTAATTGGTAGTGGCAGTAGTGGCAATCCAATCAAGGATGGGCTTCAACATGCAGCCAATGATGCAAACTTGGCAAAGACCGTTCAGATGAGTGTTATTTTTCATATTCTATCTAGAGGGCATCGTATACGAGACTTTTCAGAATATGGTAATTTATTACCTTTTTTGAGAGTTCCTCACTATCCTATGTCACATTGGTCAATATACGCTAGATGGGAAATGGCAAGCTGTCTTGCTGAGGTGGAAAAGAAAAATGTACAGGAGAGAGTAAAAGAATCCAAGTTCATTTCATTATCCTTAGATGAAGTCACTGCGGTAGATAACACTGCTTAGGTCTGTATGCATGTATATACTGTAAAAGATCATGTCCGTCAAGCTAATCTACTTTGTGTTCGTAAAATGAGGGCCAATTCAACTGCAGAAAATTTATATTTAGAAGTTAAGAAAGCTTTGAATGAAATTTCTGGTATGGATGACTTGACAATTGCAAAGAAGTTAGTGTGTGTCGGAGCTGATGGAGCTGCAGTAATGCAAGGGCAAAGGACTGGTCTTTGTGCAAGATTACAAACTAGTATTGCACCTTATATACTTGGCATACACTGCATGGCCCACTGAATGAATTTAGCATATAAGATTGTAAGTACTTCTCCTACAGTGTCAAAAGTGGAAGATCTAATCCGTGAGCTCCACTCGTACTTTTGCAGAAGTCCTAAACGCTTTGCAGAATTTAAGATTTTTTCTGAGGGAGTAACAGCAAGAAATAAGATTCTCAAGGATGTTGAGACCAGATGGATATCTTTGCATGGACCAGCAGAATGAGTTCTAGTAGAATATCAATCCTTGATTGGAGTTCTATATGAGCAACGCCTTACAGTAGACAGAGCTCCTGATTTGTTAAATAAGTTAAGTGATATAGAGAACCTATTAACTTTAGCCAGTCTTCTCCCCATGCTGGATTTAATGAAAAAACTTGTTAAGAAAGCCCAAGATAGAACTATGTATATTCATGAGTATTCTGATTTACGTAAAATGACATGCATGGCTCTAGATTCTTGTATTTAGATCTCTCAGGTCATAGCCCAATTTTTTCAAGGTGGGAGATAATTACAGATTTGAATCATGCTGAGAATTTTTTACAATTCAATGGGAAAAATGAGCTATGTGTGTTTGTGAAAGGATTTCAAATACCAATGCACCAATCTAAAACAACCAAGAGAGGTAGAGTACTACCAGTTAGAAAGGATGATTTTGACAAGATTGTTAAATCTGTTAGTGAAAATGTGAAGTCTATTTCCTACCAACTTTCAATTGAGATTCGTGAAAGATTCCCTCGAGAAGAAATTCTTGAAGCCATGAGTTGTGTGTTTCCTCAATTTTGGAAACACTTTGGACATAATCCAACTAATGCAAAGTTGTTTCATAATAAACTTGATGAATTGATAACACAGTTTTCAAAGCATACAGATTGGAATGGACAACTAATACAAGGAATCTTAGATTCAAATAATCTTAAAAATCAATGTAAACTTTTTGCATTGTGTATGAAAAACCAGATGGAAAACTTTGAGAATCCATTCGATCTTGGTGCAATAACAAGGCTCTGGAAAAGGATAAGTCAGAGTGAAGTATTACATACTTCAATATCAGAATATTTCAAACTTGCTGATTTATGTCAAACAATGATATTAGGGTCGGTGGAAGATGAGAGAGTTTTCAGTGCATTGGGGTTTTTGAAATCAAATGTCAAAAACAAACTAGACAAAAATTTGGAAACTTGTTTGAGGTTGTTTGTTACTCAATACAATGTTAGAGATTTTCCTTATGATAGGTCATTGGCCATTTGGAATTCCACACGTGAAAGACGAGGCCTTTGCAACACTTTAAAAGATGGTGGTTCTACTTCTACTACTAACTCCAACATAAATGATGAATTTAGGTCTCAAAGTCAAAATGAAGATGAAGATTTTACTGATTTTGAATACCCGATTCAGAATGAAGAGGAACCTATTAGTACTAGTCAGACTTCAGTTTCATATTTGAGACTGAGTCAATGAAGTGAATTGTGATTTAGTAATGTAGCATTCAGTTCTAAGGAATTTATAGGTCTACTTTAGCTCTTCCATATTCATTATTCAGTCATATTGCAATTACAATTTACAAAAATTGACTTCAAGATTTTTGTTACTCGATTGTTGACATAATGTTATTTTTGTACCTTTCTCTTGATTTGAGTTCAAGATTTTTGTTACTTGTTACTCTATTCATATTGTTGACACAATGTTATTTTTGTATCTTTCTCTTGATTTAGTTGTTTGATAATAAAAAAAAAGATAATAGAGACGTGTGCAAAGCCCATAACATCACAGAGAACTACTGACTACAAAACATAATGGAAAATTGAAATGCATAGAGTTGGAACAATATTTGCTCAATTATACTTCAGTCTTAATCTGAAAAATAACAACAGATGGGACCATTTGTAAGCCTTGGGAACTCATATTTATATCACTTGAGTTGCAACAAGCTTCAAGCTTACAAAGGTTACATAATGATTCATTACAAAAGACAAAAGATAACAACAATTAAGATAATCATTACAATTTGTTGAAACCTTTTGTGACATATTTTAACAGAAAAAGGGGAAACAATTACAAAATGTGACAAGTGGCAAATGATCATTAAGCCTGTCTTCCAATTCTAACTGCAGCATTACCCATAGCGGATGCACCGCAAAGGTAAGGTAATCTGTTATGATGAATAGCTTCTCTTTGATATTCTACTGCAACACTTGTCCTCCAATTGATTCCCCGAGGCCACCATCTTTTGTGCTAATCATGTTCCACTGAAGGAATTGCTTTGATATCTGCTATAATGTTGAAACCTTTTGTGACATATTTTAATAGAAAAAGGGGAAACAATTACAAAATGTGACAAGTGGCAAGTGATCATTAAGCTTGTCTTCCAGTTCTAACTGCAGCATTACCCACAACGGATGTACCGCAAAGGTAAGGTAATCTATTATGATGAACAACTTCTCTTTGATATTCTTCTGCAACACTTGTCCTCCAATTGATTCCCCAGGGCCACCATCTTTTGTGCTAATCATCTTCTTCTGAAGGGATTGCTTTGATATCTGCTATAACCTCCTAGATGGAAATATCTGTATCCACAACAGGCCATGCTGTATTTCTAACTGCCTCTAATTCACTGATGTTTTTAGTCCATTTTGCATCTGTGATGGCTTTACCCTCTCCACTAATTTTGTTCATATCTGCTTCAATTTTGTATGTCATATCAATCATATCATATACAACTTGATCACTTGATTCACCTCTTGAAAAGGCTATAAATCTTGGATGGTCTAATATTAGATCAAAAGATTCAGACCACTCTTGCCAAGATTTGACATACCCTTCATTGTTCAAAATTGTTGGAATGAAATCTAGGGTACCCAATGCTATGCTTTTCAATTTTCCCCTTACTGCTTCGATCTTACCAATGAAGAATGAATTCAATTCTTTAACTTGATGTATCATTTTCCTTATAGGAACAATGATCTCCTTAGGTAGTTCCTTTTTCTATGTGAGTAAAGGAACTAACCTATCAAAGAATTGAATGTATGGCCCCCACTGGGCATACAATGGAGATAATAGTGATAGAGCCTCAGAGCATTGGTATTCATTACTCTGCAGAGTAATGTACATACTATGTACATTTACAGAGGCTCTCTTTAAAGCAGTGTTTCTATGAATCAAAAACTGTTTCATTGTCCTGATCTTTGCATCATTTCTAATCTCAAACTCATCCACATCCATATGTGTTACTGGATGTGGTTCTTCTGCTATCTGGTCAGTTTGAATATTCTGGTCTTGTACCTCCCTTACTCTTAGTGACCTTTCTTCTCTTTTCAAATCTTCATTCTCCTTTTTTGATTCCTCCAAAGCATGTTGCAGAACATATGTTTTTCTCATTTCCTCTTCATACTTCTTCCTGGCGTCAAGGTACTTTTCATATGTCTGCACCAGTTGTTCTTGAAGAATATCAATCTTGTTCTTGCCTAGTATAGCAGCAGTGTTTTGGAGGTTATTAATTTGATATGAAGAAGTTGAATGTGCATTCTAGAAAATTGCATTACCTGCCGGTGTCTCTTTAATTTCCATCAGGGTAGGCTTCTGTGATTCTGGAGCTACACTCCAAATAGCCATTGTCTTAGTATCTATATTAAATACTGCCCCCTGCAATTCACCAAATGGATTAATCTCCTCATAAGAGATTGATTTTTCTTGTCTCCTCATTTGATCAAGTAGAAATGATGAACTAATATCCCATCCTGGGAAAACTATCATACCACTCCTTTGTACCAATTCCCTAGCCTCCTCTACAATGAGGCTTTCACTGTTAGGATCATAGACTTGGAGCTTCTACACCATTTAAGTCACTTTTTCATCTGTGTCTCTAGGTTTTACATGCAAAGAAAGTTCAGTCTATTTGATTTTATACAGAAAACTTTTGAATTATTCACTCTTGATAAAATCATCGTCCTTCATGAATTCTTGAGCCTGTATAATTCTGTCATCCAGCATCATGGACTGCAATTCTGAACTACTGGGTCTCATCTCCTCTTCAGTAGCTTGATCAATTAAGAACTTTTTTTTGGCATCATCAAAATACCTAGTTCCTTTTGGAAGCACTTGTAAGGCTTTCTCTCTAGCCTTTTCTGGAACCTCAATCAATTTATTTTTCTTCTTGCCCCCTTTATCCCAGTCTGAAGGGCCAGGCTGATCTTCTTCGTCACTAATTTCCAATACAACATCTGCCTCTGGAGAAGAAGGGTTCACCCTATCTCTAGCATTTAGAGGAACTTGAGCCATAATGTTATCAAACTCCTCAATACACTTATCAATTTGTTTAAAATAGGGTAAATTAGAATGGAAGCCCTAGAAATTAGGATCTACTTTCTTCATTTCTTCCTCTACTGAGAGGATTTCTCTCCACTTCCGCATCCTATCAGCACAGACATCTTCATACAATACATCCCTAATGACATCCTCTTCCCAAATTTTCCTTCCAATGATGACATTATAACCCCTCATTTGTTTAAGAGCACTTGTAACAATGTTATATGGGTCATAAACCCTAGTGGGGGCAGTGGGGAAATTTAACTCTCTTAGGAAGGCATCAACTTCCTCAATGGCCTCTTTACCAATTTCAAAATCCCCTACTTTGAAATTTCTACACACAAAAGACCCCTTTTTAATGGTTGGCCCTAGATATTCTCTATTCATGGATAACAACTGCCAGAAAATTTCCACTACACCCACCCTCTCTGGTACATATCTTGGCAAGAAATGAGGGGGTTGGGAACAACCAAAAATTCTAATCACTGTACAGTTTGCTAACAAAAAGGCACTGCCCCAATCATGATCAATTGGTCCCTCATCATCAAAACACAAAGTTGGTCTAACAATCTTCCTGATTAACCTAGGCAATCTTTCCAATTTTGAACCTAACATCCTATGAATAGTTGCAACAAAATCATTATAAAAAGAGAGGGAATTAGAAAAAGAGTAGAACCTCTACCATAATCTTGTCCATCTTTGAATAGGCAATGCCTCTCCGAAATTGTCCAAACCTTCAATGAAACTGGAATCCACATGGCCCACGTTGTAGAAGAGGATGAGATGCATAAGCACCAAGTAATGTAGAAATTTGAAATTGTCAAGATCACCTTGCTGAGCTGTCACCATTTGCTGATGAATACTATCAGCAATGAATGTTCCAAAATCATACCCCACATTAGCATGTGGGTCCTGAATGTCTAGAGCTATCACATACAATGCTAGGGAAGCATCCATGGATCCATCTACTCCCAATAGTTTTTTCAATCCAAAAACTATTTTCTGAAAGTATGCACACAAATATGACAAGGGTATAAAATCAGTAACCATTTTCGGGAATTCTCCTTTCATCTTGTTTTGATTTTCCCTCGGGATATGTCGCAACATTGCATGTGTTGTATAGACATCTCTCTATTTCTCAAATGTTGCTGCCAATTTTTCCAAGTTAATAGGAACTGACATGGGACCCTGCAAATCAAATGCTTCAACAAAAGCATCCTTACTTAACGTACAGAGAATGCTCATATCCTTTCTATGAAAGGACCGAGTGGTTGGATTATATGCATTTACCAGTGCCTTGATAAGGTCAACATCCACGTATACCTCCAGCATTATCAAATTTCCTAGCTTCCTCGTCCATGGATTTGAGATGGGAACCTTCTGCACCCTATTCTTGTAAAAGTACAAGAACAATTCATTTCCATTGGTGTACGATACTTGAGCATCTCTATAGAAGCTGTAAGCGTCTCTAAACACGTGGACATTAGCACTTTGAGCATTGGAAGATTTAGGGAGAATGTTCAACCATTCTTCTGCAAATTTGGCAGACAATGAAACCTTGCTGCCCTCTCCAGTGCCCTTCTTTAGTGATGATTCTGCTTGTGCCATTCTGATCTTATTGCAAATTCTTGAATCTTTTTGCTTTGTTAGCTATAGATACCTGAGAATTCTAGTTTTCTGCAACTTCCTGATGGGCCATGGCATTAAATTGTTAAATTTTAATGGCTTTAAAGCTTGAAATCTTGCACGTGCATGGATATCTATTATCAATCACTACCAATAGTAACTACTGCCTTTATTATCGATCAACTCATCAGCTGTCCGGAATCAAATAATAGATTTGAAAACCTGATCTTTTGTACCTTCAAAATTTCAAGCTTCAAAAATACATTATCATTGACAATTGTACAATCTTATGAGTTGTGAAACCCTTCGTTCTACACTCTGTCGCAATCGGTTCAACTTAACCTTGAAATCTTTTTGCGAAACTGCAAAACCCTTCTTTTTCTTTTCTCGGGCTATCGCAACAATTAAATCAAATATTCTCTTTATCCTTGCGACCTTGCGATTAGCCTTATATCCTCTTCTAATGAGATTCCCCTTCTGTCATAGCTTCAAAACTTAACACGTTTCACATCGCGTTGTCGTAGTTGTGAAAACCCATTTCCTTCTAACTGGTGCGAAGTGGCGAACATTGCTCCATCTTAACCTTTCACGACTTCGCATGATGACATGTCTTTCCCCTTTCACCGCTGCGAACATGAGAAAACTACTTGAATTAACATTTCACAGTCTCACAACCAACAGACTAACTACCTGCATAAAACCTCTAACCTTGGGATCTCCCTTTTTGTGACTGGCGGAAGTCCTTGCCCTTTAACCGCTGCGAACATGCGAAAACTGCTTGAATTAAAATTTTGCAATCTCGCAACCAACAGACTAACTACCTGAATAAAACTTCCGATGATGCAATTTCCTTTTTGCGACTTCGTAACATAAAAGTTCAAATTGATGAAACCCTTTGCGAATCTCCGATGCCATCGACTTCACATATGTTTTTTTTAACCTTGAATACAATGAATTGATTCACCCAAAAACTTAAAATTTTAATGTGATTATTATTTTTTGTTCGCCAATGTATAATTTTTTTGTGGTTTTAAAATAACACAATTCGCCAAGATTTTACACATTGTTTGAGAGACTATGAATGATTTGCCAATGGAGATTATTATTTTTTCTTTTTAAACTATTTTTTTTGCCACAAAAAATAAATTTTTTGTCAGGTGTTTTACACCTTTCGCCAATTTTTTACACCTTTTCTAAAGGAGGGGTTTCTTAAAGTATACCCTGCTTGGCCAACTAATGAATCTTCATCATGAACTCAATATGAAAGATATTGAGATCTCTACTTTGAGGATGCAGAATGAACAACTACAGAATGATTGAAGAGAGAGAAAGAAACATCAGAGAATCTCAACAAGTCAAGTAAAGCTATCAAGTACTTTGAACAGTTGTTGAAATCCCCAAGATCAGCCCATGATACATTAGGACTTGGATACACTAGCACTAAAGTTGGTGAATCATCAAAGAGTGTTGAGTAAAGAAGTGACAAAGGTAAGGATTCTAAACCAACTTGTCATTACTGTAATAAAAGGGGGCATACTGCTAATGTTTGCAAGAGTAGAAGGATCAATCAGCCAAACACACCCAAAAGAAAGGGTTACTATCACAAGTGTAATAAGAAACAACACATGATACAAGACTGCAAGTCTAAAGTCACAAGGACACAAAGATTTGATGGACACTACCATAATTGCAAGAATTATGGACATAGTGCCTTTGAATGCAGATCAAAGCCTATGTGGACACCAAATCAACATGTAAGGAGGGAAAACTATGTACACCATTACAATTGGGACTACAATACAAGACAAAGTTGTCATTATTGTCAAGAGTATGGACATATATCCCAAAACTACATAAGAACACATTTCAAAGGGAACTATAAAAGATGGTTGAACCAAACTACTTGCTTCAGTTGCTTGAAAACTGGACATGTCAGCAAAAATAGTCCAACAAAGGCCAAGGCACCCAAGATATAAGTAAATAAGGGCAAAGAAAAGGTTGATGAGGAGGCACACATCAGAATAGACATAAAGAAGACATGGCAAATATAAGATGGACCAAGTACATCCAATGGAAGGGTCACTTCACCCAAGAGGTCAAGTGATCATATCTTATCCAACTAATCACAAGATGAGCCTATGGGGCTGATACATATAAGGAAGTATCATACATCAACCCTAAACCATGATGAAGCACTGCAAAGTATAAATTTGCATGAATTAAGATGCTAAGATAAAGCTTGAAAGATGATGCCGAGATGTCTTTGGTTGCCAAGTAAAACTGCTTTGGATGTCGAGTCAAGAAGTCTAGTGGGAGCTGAGTAAAAATTGTAGTGGTTGCCAAGTTATCGACAAAGTTAGTAAATGTTGAGTGAGAATAGCTGTCGAGTAAAATGGAGTGGATTTCGAGTTGAAAACCTTTGGAATCCGAGTGACAGGTGAAGGTACAAAAATGCATTAAATGCAAGTTTTTTGAGTTGCTTGAAGGTAAAAATAGATTCATTTTGAGCCATTCAAATGAAGAGTGATTACCAAAAGCATGGTTGAGCAATTTTCGAGTATTCAACCAGTGATTTGCAACGAGCCAGCATCTACCCAAGCAATTTAAGTGTTTAACCAGGTATTTCCTTCAGGTGCTGAGTTGTATAGTTTGTGAAGCTTATTTTAAATGTCAAACCATAGTTTGGTTAAAAAATGGCATCTGGTTCAAATTTCACCAAAGGGAAAGAGAGCCATGAAATTCAACTTGTCAGCAATGAAGTTAAACAACCTGAGTTTAGGTCCATACCAAAGGTAGCATACAAAAATGATCCCGCAAGTGCATTGTCTATGATCCCCGAGAAAGTTGTTATGGTTTAGGATGTGTGAAAGTGTTACAACTATAAGATTGGAGCCATAAGAGACCTAGAAATCTTCAATGCCTATGATAAATTCTGTGATAATGGTATATTAAAAGACGAGTTTTCAATCATAGAGAAGAAGGGTTTAACCAAAGCCCTAGTTTTTCTAGTCCTATTCAAAACTGAGTGGATACGCATAGTACTTAGAAGAATCTATGATGGATCATTCTGGCTAGAACAAGGACCAATCAAGATTACCAAGAAAATGGTTCATAGGGTTATAGGTTTTACAACCCTTGATTGGCCAAAGACACTAAGAAGTGACAAAAAGGAAATAATAGAGAAGAACACAATTGCAAAATGGAATAACAGAGGCATAACCATAGACACCATAACTAATCCCCTTCTAGATTTTGTTGTAAGGATCATATCACATAAGTTTTATCAATCTAGCAGGTTGAATAGTGTACCCTTCATAGCAGTGGATGTGGCATATAAGCTTGTAAAGAAAGACCACACCTATGACCTTGCAGAGATCATGTTGCAGTAGATAAATGAAAATCTTGGAGCAATTAGAAAATCCAAGGGAGCACAATAAAAATTTGGATCAGTGTTGGTATGCATGTTCTTTTATGTGATGAAGGAAATTCCTTCATTTGGTAAAGTCAACTAGAGTCAGAACAAAATAATTGTCGATCAAATAAATGATTTTATTGCACAAATGGGAGACAGTTTTGATGATCAAATGACTATATATTTTGACAATTTTAAAAGCTCAATGGAAAGGAGAATGAGGATAGCAGTTTCACTAGTAGAAAAACATGAGAATTACATATGCTTTCTTGTTGACATTGATTATACTTACATCCAAGCACTCCTTCCAAGAGTAAGATGGCTCAGACCATTGGGATATGAGCTTTATGTTGACCAAGCTTCAACAACAATTACAACACTACTTATAGAGGAAATGGAAAAAATTGCCAAGGTATTTGGAACCTATGACACTATTAGATCAAGAGTTGTTATAAAACTCAAAACAACCACAACAGTCAAGAAGAAGGATAAGCTAGTGAAGAAAATAAAGAAGAAATTTGGTGTTGAAGAAACAAGTGCAACAAGAGAAGAAGAAGAAATTAGTGAAGATGAAGAAGAAGGTGATGATGAGAAAGATGAAGATGAGCCAGAACAAAGGCCACTTGAATTGATACAAGGCCAAGGTGAAGAAAAAGATGAGGATGCCGAGGAAGAGTAAGCCAAGGAAGCACCCATCAAAGGCAAGACCATCAAAAGGAAGGCAAAGACACCTCCTAATTCTCAGCCTACATCAAAGAAAGCTGCCATACCAACACCCAAGAAGCCAATAAACAAAGCTACAACAAGGACCTCCACACAAAAAGCCAAAGAGAAAGCTACAAAGAAGAAGAAGAAAATCAAGAAGGCATAGGAAGAGCCAAGGAAAAGAAAAAGATATGTGGCTCAACCTGATATGAATGAGGGTGATCAAACTGGAAAGGTAAGTCATCCTCCTAAGTCTTCAGCTGATACTTTATGTGAAAACATTAGGAATGGAGACTTAGGTAACATGAAAAAGATTGAATTCAATAAGTTCACTAAAGAGGAAAAAAATAGAATAGAGGAATCAATCTATGCAATGATGGCAGAGTTCAAGTATACACCTCTTGAACTAGATGACAATTACCATAGAATTGTCTAAAATTGTAGAAGACAGATGGCATTTTTGTCTAAGAATGGAGAAGGAGATGAGAGAATCAACCCTAGCAAGCATACTACCTAATTTGACAAGGGAACAAATAACTAAAGAAGTCAAAAGGCATAACACTAGGTTTACACCTAAGTATAGGGCATTCTCCATTCTCCAAAACAAAATTGAAGAAGTTGTACAAAGAAACACAAGATCTTAGAAGAATTTATATAAGAAAACTAAAGATGACCTTGAAGAGGAATACAAAGAAGAAGATACTGCTAAACCTAAAGAGAGAAGAAAGAGGAGAGAAGAGAACATAGAAGTAGAGAAAAAGGTTGAAGAGGAGGAAAGCAAAGATACTAATGAGCAGCAAAGTGTGCAAGACACACAACTTCCACCTCCTAGTCCTCCTCACTCTACTAACACACCTATATAAATCATAAAGATTAAGGATGTTGTTGACACCTCAAGTCAAAACATCAATCCACTAACTATAGAGGATCTCACTAAGATCCTTGACCAAACAACTCTTCAACCACAATTGTGTACAAGTCCCATATTGGTCAGTGTAGATGAGCTCCAAAAGTCAGTAGATAAACTCAAAGAAGCCAAGGTGTCACCACAAGAACCACCTCAAATCACTCAAATTATTGGACTTTCATTTCTACCACCTCCATCGCCACCAAGAATAGCCATGCAAGCTCATCAAGAGCCAAGTGCAATAGTAGGGAAAGTCATAGGTACATCAGTACAGATAACAAGTACACCCCCAGTAGTAGTGGTACAAGAAGAGGATAAGAAAGAAACATAGGATAAGGAGGAGCCTGCAATAAAAAATTTGGTTGAATTTCCAAAAACAAGAACTCCTACAAAACCCATTTAGAAGCCGAGTACTAACATGTTGAACTTACAAGCTAGGAAACTTAGATCAAGTTCTACTAGGGTAAGTAGGACCATTCATTATTTTATTCCTAAGCTTAATGAAGAAATTCAAATACCCTATTATGATTCAAGCACTTTAACTGAGGAAAAGATGAATGAGATACAAAGTGCATTTGATAAAAGAAGGAGGCAAGAGGCATTGAGAAAAGACTATAAATACAAGCAAGAAATGAATGAGATCAAGGATATACTCATGGATGCCTTTAGCCTACAACCTCCAGATGCAAGCAAGCCAATCCTTGACCAACTATCTGATATAGTTGACCAAGTAAATAATGAAGACCATGATACAAATGTAAAACTCTTGGAATGGTTAGAGAAGAAGTTTCTAGGCAAGGTCAACCAAAAGATAGCTAATAACATTATTTTGGGATAGGTTGACCTAGCAAAGAAATTGGATAAGGTAAAGATTATACTACGGAACATCTTTTCCCTTTATAGCAAATTGTGTGATTTTTCTAGGTTCACACAAGAAATAAATCCTAAAATTCTAAACCTTGAGATCAAATTAAAGCTCTCTAGTATGCAACTACCCTCAAATCCTACATAGAGTGAGAAGCAGTTTTCTCAAACACTTCACACTCAGAGGGAATTAGCTGCATTATCAGCAGAAGAGGCCACTATTAAAGAAAAGCTGATGCAAATACAAGCCTCTATCACTCTCCATTTGGAAGTCTTACACAAGGAACAAATGTATGCAGAAATAGTCCTAAAGAAGGATCCAAATATTTCTACACATGAAGGACTTGTTGATCTAAAAACAGAGCTTGCAATCAAACACAAGTCATTGGATATTGCATTGAATAACTGGGATGCAGCTCTCAAAATATTCCTTGGGGTAAATAAAACCTTTTAACCAAGCATGGAATTACCATTTAGAACCCTTTGACATAAGTGTAAAAAAGGGGGAGATAATATTCTAAGGGGGAGATATATTAAAGGAGGAGAAATGCATATAGCAAGAAGATAAGGAGATAACAAGGTCATTAAATAGGATCAGAAGGCAAGAATAGGTCTGAAACAGGTGAAAGAACAAAGTAGATTAGGCACATTGGTACAATTTTCATGACATGACAAGGCATAAATAACTTAGGGAGAGTCATAAGGTATTTTTTAGTTCACAATATCTTTTTGAAATTTTGTAAGTGAAGCATGGACACAAAAGGATTGGATCATGAATGATCACTTAAGTGTTTTTGACACTCATGTCAAAGGGGGAGATTGTTGATCAAATAAGTAAGATTGACAAATGAGTGTCAACACACTTAACCATCTTCACTATACATGCTGAGTATACAATGGAAGCTGAGCCAAAACTCTAACACATGCCAAGTTACAGATAGTGCTGAGTAGATCAGAAGATAGTAGGTGTCGAGTAACACAGGAAGTTAATAAGTGCCAAGTAACACAGGAAGTTAATGGGTCCTGAGTAACACATAAATTCTATAGGTTCCAAGTGACATAGTAGTTCTATAGGAGCTAAGTAACTAGAAAACATAGTGGATGCTGAGCAATCCAAAATAGATGGTGACAAGCATCAATATTACTTCATGTGTTGAGCAATGTAGGATTAGCATGAAATTTTGTGCAATCACAAACCATGATGTGAAACAGTTATGCATGACTCATGATAGGATAAAAGGATAAGATCAAATCCTCCCAACCACTTATGCAATCCTCATGCAACCAATTAGAAAATTGGAGACTACATGTAGCCAATTAGAAAATTAGAGACTGCATGCAGCCAATGGGTGAATTTCATGGGTTTGAGTGGGAACACTTGAATCAAGGATGCATAACGAACCACTAATATTTATAAGGAGTCTTGAAACCATTGAACGATGAGGAGTTGGAAAGAAAAAGGAAAAGAAGAGCTTATTATTAAGGTCATTGCAGAACCATTGGTGTTAAAGATTTAGTCGAAAGGATGACATTTACACATCTAGTTGTTCAGAACAAAATAAGGAACACAATCATCAGATTAGATCTAGCAGAGATTAGTGATAGAAGAGTAGATCATGTACCTGAGATCAGCATCAGAGATTGCATTAGATTAGGTGTATTATTCTAATACTCTCTAAGAATTGCATTAAGAGTTTTGAAATCCTATTAAGTTAGGTGGGTTTAATAGCCATATGTAAATCCTCTAATAGGGTGGCATTCTAAGTTGAATGTTCTTAACTCCTCAAAAAATGTACACTCCTAATAGGGTGTAGATATCCTTTAATAGGGTCACATTTAATAGTGTGTTATAGCCTTTAATAGGGCAAACCATCAGAAGTGGTTGAAATCAATTACTGCAGTAATTTTGTGGGTATCATCCCCACCCCAGTTTTACCTTCTTATTTCTGGAGGGTTTTTGGGTCACGAAAATTTGAAGTGTTATGTGGCGATGCATGTTTGTTTCTCATCATTGTTTAATGTTTATATGCATGCATGTTAATTTTAGTTATATGTTATTAATGATTTAAAACAAGACAAAAGGCCAGTACTTCTTATTCACCCCCCCTCAAAAACACTCTTCCCATTAAGACATTCCAACATCATCTTCATCAGAATCATCCTTCATTGCAACATAGACCACTTCATCATCCCGATCATTAGAGTCATCTTTGATTTCCTCTTCTACAATGTAGTAAGACTTCTTGTCTTTGTCTTTGTAATCTTTGGTGTCCTCATCTCTCTTACTCCTATATTTGTCTCCACTTCTACTGTTCTTCTTCTCTGTACATCTAGTAGCAATATGACCAACCTTATTGCAATTAAAACACATAATAGATAACTTACCTTTGAACTTTTCTTTCCATCTATGAAATCTCCTTGCTAGTAGTGGTTCAAGCTGTTCTACATCCTCCTCATCTATATCACTATCACTAGAAAATTTTTTACCCTCTTCTTCTTCTTCTCATTAGGTTCTTTAAACGATAGTTGATCATTGAAAGCAGATTCAACATTTCCAAATTTGATGTTGTCAAAATTAGATAGCTCAAAAGCAATGAGCCTACATACTAGGCCTTTAAGAGCTAGATTAGAATCTCATATACATCTGACTTCTTGTATTGCAAAAAATCTAATAGCATAGATGGGTAACAATGTTCTCAAAACTTTTCTCAATCTAGTATAATCATCTATCTTACCAGAAGCTCTTCTTATAGCATTAACAACATCTTTTATTTTAGAGCAATATTGAGTGACATTTTCACCTTCTTGCATCCTCATATCATCGAACTTGCCTCTAAGACTTTCAGATTTGGATCTCAAAACATTTTTATCTGCTTGATAGATGATTAGAAGAGCATTCCACATTTTCTTTTCACTATCACAACCCTTGATGCCATTAAACTTTTCATAACTTATGGCAGAGGCAATCTCTAAAATTACTAATTGTGTTCTCTCTTCTTTTTTAGATCTTCGACAGTTAGGGCTCCAATAGGATCAACATGGTCTATGGAAATAGTAGATTTTTCATTTTCTCCAAGACCTCCTAGGTGTACATTCATTATACTTCTCCATGCAGGGAAGTTTTCTTGGTTAAGCTTAAGTACCTCTCTTTTTGGCATGTTGATCTTTTCCTGCTAGTACCTTCAAACTAGTCCTCTTGAGAATATGCTCTGATACCAATTGTTGGAATTCTTTAGAATAACAAGCAGAGGTGGGGGGGGGTTACTGAACCCATCTCCATAAAACATATTCATGCATGCATCCATTATATTATACAATCACTTAAACTTGTAGATTACTATCCTAGGTCAAAACAACTTTGTCAAAATGTAAACATGAAAAATAATAGATTCAATAACATATTTGACACAAGGATTTTACATGGAAACCCAATTGGGGAAAAACCACCAATAATAAGCTACTCATTCTCACTCTTTTGAAGTGATGCCCTATGAAAGGCCAACCCTATTAAAGGTTATAATATATTAATTGTGATCTGGTTAGAGGATTTCAATCACCCTATTAGGAAAGAGCCTTGTAGGAGGACTTAAGATCATTCACTTGGAATATCACCAAATTAAAGGACTTGTAAATGAATTTTTGGTCAAAATTAATCCAAAGTATTTACCCTAGACTAGTACAATGATTACAAAGTAATAGGAAGCATTGATTTGATAACAAAATACAACTCACTTGTAGATTAAAGATCATTATTTCAGTCTTCCATTTTGCTTGGCTTTCACACACTTTAACTCTAATAACTTGTTCACTCTTCAAGCATTCACACCCTTAATCCTTCTTGCTTTCCTTGCCAATAGTAGTTTGTTTTGTTTAGTCATTGAATGAAGCAATACCTTTAGACCACTTGTCTAACTTAGGCTCTCAAACATGACCAATCTTGCTTCTAACCAACCATCTTTATAAATAGGAAATAGATTTATTTTTTCCATTCAACCTCCATCATAAATTTTAGGGTTAGGTAGGATTATGTAAGATTCAATGAATCTACATATCTTTTCATTTAAGTCCCTTCTAGAAACTTCTTCTTCAATCCTCCTTGAATTGACCTCAAAATAGTTTACCAAGAATTATTTTCCATCAAATCATCATAGTTATCTTCCAAATGCTTCACAAAATTAAAGAAAACAAAATAGTTAGCTCAAATTCATCAAATCTATGATTTAACATGAATATTAGCACTTGACATTAATATGTTGTCAATTGGCTGCCATACTATTCTTCCAGTCATCTTCAACTAGATCATTCAGAAAACACTAAAGTTCACTAGTTCATGGCATTGACTAAACTTTACTTAGCTTATATTGTATCACTTGTCATAGACTGGACTTTCACTTTTCTTAGCTCCAACTGATTTTTTTCTTGGCTCGCAATAAAGTTTCTCTGCACGTACTATCCACTCGGTCAAGCTTGGTAGACTAGATTCCTCTTACTTGTTCTTCTAAATTTAGTTAGTGTATCCAACCTTTGTAGCCTTAAGTAAATAATCAATACACTATAACATCACTATCTTAACTGATCTTTGTACTCCATTTTCTTACCGTAACTCAACCTTTCCTCTAGGTACTTTTCTTATCTCATTTGATCAAAACCTCCTCATTAGTCAAACAAATGATAATACTCAAATCAACTAGGTAGTTGTCTTACTAACAAGTAGCAGGTTTGACATCAGTGACAAAATAATGATTGAAACACATTCTAATACTTATGTCAATGTATTTTCAACACATATCAGAAGTATTGTCACATATATTTTGAGTACAAATCCTAATAGTGGAATTGAAACAATCAATACAATGGATCTAAACTAGGATGAATTATTGGTTGGGATGAAAATACATGGGGATGATGCTATCTATGTGGATAATATGGCCACATTGGAGAAAATTGTGTAAAAACTCACTTCAAAGAAAGATATACTAATTCTAGATGTTATGCATGAAAAAATTTTGGTCACTTCAGAAGAAACTGTATGAAATGAGCTAATGGGAAGGAGAAAAAGGGAAAAAAAGGTTGAAGAGATCAAAACTTAGATGAATACACACTAGGTAAATATATCAAAGGGAAAAACAAGGCAAGGAAATGAAGCTATTGTCACCCAAACTAATGAGTTGGGTAAAGCAATCTACCACAACATAGCACACAAAGAGATGGCTAGAATTGTGAATCCAAAGAATATCCTACATTAGTTTTATGTAGACAAGAAAGAATAGTCCAAATATTCATACTAAGATGTAGAAGGATAACTAAAGGAAACTAAGTTTAATTTGAGTTGAAGAATCTAAGTTATAACCAAACTGTCAAGCATAACCAAGTCAAGCCGAGTTGGGAACCACTTATAGTTGAGCTTTATGATTAATAGTTATTGAAAAATCATTTTGCCTAATAAGTACAAAGCATTTATTAGATCTTAAAGTTGAATTTTATAAAAATGAAAATTAAAGGTTTGTTCATTCACTATGAATTCAAAGATCAAATTGGGAAAGTGATTTTGAACATTCAAATTATTTAGAGAAGAAATTGTCATATTTTTGAGTGAATTAGATGAAGTACTATTTGGAAAAGTGATATTTTGTTGAAAATATTCATTAACCAAGAAAAATGGCATCCACCTTTGATAAAAAGGCAAAGAAGGTTTCTGAAATACTAGTGAAGAATGTGGCTTGTGAAGCATCCAAATTAAAGCTATATCTTGCAGTCACTGAGCGAAAAGACCCTATGGGATCTCACTTGATCATCCCTTTAAATGTACTATTATTTCATGATATTAGGTCATTTTACAACTGTGTAATTTTTGAATTAGGTTCAATCAAGATGAATGAAGCATTTGGTAGATTATTTAAGAATGAAATGTTGAAACTAGAGCATAGGTATTTGGAAGTTAATGGTTTGATTCATGTACCACATATGCCATAGAATTTCCAAATTAAGTCGATCTAATACTTTTTAAGTAGGGTTCATGATATGTCTTTTTGGATAGAGTAACTAGTGAAGATCATAAAGAAAATGATCCATTGAGTCATAGGTTACCCTTAGTTAGATAGACCAAGAGCTACCAAAACCCTAGTTCAAGGTGAGCTTGCAAAGAAAATCGTAGTATTGTAGGATGGAAGAGGTATGAAATTGAACAATTTTATAGACATTGACATCAAGTTCAACATTCATGTTATTGCCCAAAAGATCTAACACTCCAATAGACTTTATAGTGTACCCTATGAGGGAGTCAACTTCGCATTCAAAATCATGACGAACAATCTATCTGGCATTAAAGATTGTGAAGAACAATATATCTTATGACCTCACTGAGCTAAAATTGATTCAATTAAAAAAGAACATGGAGAGAATTTGGGCATCAAAGAAGAATGTTTTTATGTTTGTCTCCTTACTGGTATGTTTATTTTTATATCTGAAAAAATTCTTTCCTTCCAAGGGAAATTGCTTTAGAACAAGGATAGACCATTTATCTATCAAATAAATGAATTTGTCAATAATTTAGGAGAAATTTTTGATGGAATTATGGATGCATATTTTGAGAATTTTAAAGATAAAATGTGGAACATATTTAGTATCCCTCAACAAGTGGTTGATCAATATGAACAAGAAATTTTCTTCCTAGTTGATTGTGATAAAAATCATATTCAAGCAGTCAAACCTAGGACTACATGGGTAAAACACTTGAGTTATGAAGTGAATATTGATGATGCCAGATACATCATTGAGGGTCCAATGAATGAGCTAGCTTATTCTAAGGCCACTAAATATGGCACCAATGAAGAACCCAAAACCAAAATATCTCTAGAAATTGAGATTCCTCAAATATTGAAGAGAGGGAAGCAAAAATGGAAAAATATTCAGAACAAATTTAATAAGAATGATGACCCTCTCATTCTTAAAAAAGAAAGAGGAAAGGATGAAGAGAGAAATTATATAGTAAGGATGAAGAAGAACCTCCATTGAAGGGAAAAGTAATGAGCAAGTCAACATTAAAGAAGATTTCACCTAAGAAAGTTTCTACTTCTACGATCACTGCTATGAAACCTACAAGACCAAGGAGAAAACTAAAGCTTCAAGATGACAATTATGAGGAAGAAGAAGTATAAAACATAAAACTAAAGAATCCCCCATGATCCGTTGGGAAAAAAATGAAGAGATTAAGGAAAAGAAGTGGCATGACCAAATTCAAATACTTAGATATGAATCTATAAGAAAGGAGCAGAAGCAACAAATAGAAGATAATTTGATTGAGAAGATGCCCAAATCGAAGTATGATTGAAATGAATTAAAAGGCCAAGATATCTTACTTAAGGTATTGGCACATACATGGATAAACGTTGTAAATACTAAAAGAGTCATTAGACAATAAACATCAAAAAAATTTATGCCAGACTTTTCTAAAGAAGAATTCAAGGAGTCTATGACCAAGCATGAAAAAGGAAAACTCCTAGGTTCAAATTTCTCCAAATTTTTTCCAATAAAATTGTAGAAGTTGTAAAATCCACAAAAATCATGTGGAAAATCATGTTTGAAGTAAAAAATGAAGAAGATGAGCATGAAGCACCAAATTTACAAACTATAGAAGAATTTGACTCTATGATTTAGGCAACTCAGGCAATAGATTCCCTACCAAAATCTCTAAAGAAAGCCATTATTTCATCAAGTGAGACAACATAAAATGCATAGAAGGAAAAGGATGGTTCTAGATCCAACCAACTATGAACTGAGAAATAGACTCAAACTACCTATGGGACAACCTTAACCAAGCAAGAAACTAGTAAGGATGTAAGCATAATTGACAAAGAAGCTAAAGAAAACAAGAAAGAAGACAAGTGTATACCAAGCATGGAGAAGAAGGATGAAAGAAAAGGAAATGAAATCATAATTTCACTAATTGCCAAGGTCAAGGTGAAAGAAAAGACAATAGAAGAAATTGACCTTGAAAAAGAGATTTTGATTCTAAATTAGCATCAATCAAATCTCTTTGCTGAACAAATAGAAATTCATAGTGAACTCTAGAGAAAAATGACTCAACAACAAAAAATGAAGGTAGAAAGAGAAAGATGAAAGGTTCTTGAAGACATTAAGGAAATGTTCATGCATGAAATACAAGTAGAGGTAAACAATATAGTCCCTATTATAGAGAAGTTTATTGATATTGTACATAAGTTTATGTTGAAAAAAAAGATTGTTGAATTATAGCAAACAATCATGGGAATATTACTAATTTCAAACCTGTTGCTTGTTGGTAAGACAATTGCTAACATTTATCAAAATGTTATCATTTGATTGACTAATGAAGAGGATTTGAAAAGAAAGGATAATAAGAGTACTGAGAGAAAGGTTGAGTTATATGGTGTATAAAAGGAGCACTAAGAAAAATAAGACTTTGATGATATAATATAATGTTTATCTACTTAAGGTTACAATAAAAGGATGCTGAAGAAAAGACAAGTAGAAAAGTTTACAATAAGTATATGTTTGCCAAGACTGACTAAACAAGTAGTGCAAGCTGATAATTTAGTTTAGGCCAAGATGAAAGATCATTATGGCCGAGAAAAGAAAAATTTAGTATGTGTCGAGCATGATTAAATTGCAGTATTGACCGAGCAAGATTTAGTTTATGTTAAACTACCTAGTGTTGACTGAACATAAGCATTAAGTTATTGCCAAGTGATGACATAAATAGTTTGAATGAAGATTTGATGAATCTAAGATGGCATCAGTTGATTTCTTCAATTATATGAATTTTTCTAATGATAAGCTTGATGAGATGGTGGCACAAAATTCAAGTTAAACCATTTTTAGATGAATTTAATGAGGATTGAAAGAGAAGTTTCTAGAGGGAACATAATGGAAAGAAGGGAGTTTTTGATGAATCTAATCTAACCCTAATATGGATGATTGTGATTAAGAGGGAAAAGATCAAAATTCTCTATATAAGGAGATATAAGGCCACAAGAAACATTGTCGAAGGTCAAGTTTTGAGATTTTGGAGGTGTTGCTTCATATGGTGGCTAAAGGAATGAACCTATAGTTAGCATAATAAGAAAGAAGGCTTAAGGAGGTAAATTCTTGAAGGGTGAACAAGAAATTAGAGATAGAGGGGAATGAATGTTAAGAAAAATGAAGAGTTGAATTAGAGATCTAAAATTTGCAAGTGAGTTGTTTTGTTATTAAATCAAGTCCTACTATATGTAAAGCCCTACCATGTGACCAAAAATAACTAACCTAAAGTTTTACTGAGTTTGAATTTAAACATTTTTTTTAAAATCAAGACACAACAACACATATAATTTAGTAGAAGCATTAACATTCACATAAACACATACCATAAAACATATTACAATTCTTAAGGATCCCATGATGTTGAATCATATTTAAGTAAATAATTAACATCAAATCTAATACATAGAAATTTCACATCATGGAATAACTACAAGTATAAATCCATTTAAATAATATACAGTCATCATGAATGCCACTTGGCAATAAAAAAAATGCACAATCATCCACTATACAAGTCACATAGTATGAAAGGCTGAAATAATATGCATCATGAAATAAATAACATCATCTCATAAGATCTATGAAACCAAATAAAATACACTAGGTATAACCATCAACCATAAAAATACAAGAATAGATAGAAAGGAACATCTGCACAAACACATCCAGCAATGACATCTGATGTTTGAATCTCAATGGTATAAGAAAAAACACTACCACCTAACCTTAGGGAACCAAAAAAGGCCCACTCCTACTGTGCTGAGGAGATAAACTCAGGTCCCAAATAGGATAACAAACTCAAAAGTCAAAATCAACAACTAGGTTCAAGGAATCACCTGAAATAAAACTATCTCAAAGGTGCAAAGATACAAACAACATCTAAATTTAGAGGAAAAAATGACACATAGGAAATCTACTATTCATGTGGGTAAGTTTCATTGCATGAACTAACTCTAGGGTTACCCAGCTAGTCTTTTAATCCTTCAGCCCCCTAGCGACTCTATGTGGCACTAGTATCCTTTCATACTAACAAGGAATACTAATGAGTCATCTCTAAGGTTACCTAGCTAGTCTTTTAATCCTCCAACCCCTAGTGATTTTTTGTAGTACTAATATCTTATTAATTCATTTTAAACCCATTTAATGAAATTTTAGAGTAAAAGCACAAACTAGTGTCATCCTTTTATAAAAGGAAGAAGCTAACCAAAGTATACCAGTTTATCTTCAATGACATAAAAATAGTAGTATTATTTAGAATTTGATAATGAAGTAAACTAATGAAATGTGTATAAATGGAAAAATTTAGGATTATGATTTTTAATAATTATTTGGAATAAGAATTTATATATTCCTCTAATTTTCAAAAATAATTTTTTGCTTGCTAAAAAATGCTGAAAAGTAGGTGCTAGTTTCGATGATAAAATAATGTGGAAATTAGCTTATTTCCCTTTGATCTTAGATTATGTTATAGATAGCATATATAGATAGAAAAATTCAAAATAGAAATTGGCTTTCGACCTATATTTTATCTTTTGTAATGACTCAAAATTAACTCAGATGCAATCGATAGTTTTCATCTCCCACCACATTTTTTAAAACAAATCTTTTCTAACTAAAAGAAAAATTACATAGTCTTGAAGAGGATTCTCTCCTCTAGAATGTCATGTGATTTTTAAAAATTTTTGATACGATTTATTAATTTTTTTCCTTCCTCAAACTTGACTACAAGTTTAAACTTCACTATAGGTTTCCAAGTTTTCCTTTTCATTTTCAAATATTACAATTAATGTTTTCAATCTCCATTATGGTTTCAATTTCCAATTTCTCTAGTTACCAGATTTGCCAAGGTTTTCTTGAGTTCACTAGAATCCCAGACAATTCAATTAATTCATATAAAGTTATTTAAACATAGTTTCATAATTTAATTCATTATCAAACAAACACAAGATTCGATGTTCAAAACTAGTGTTTTCAATTTTCATTTTCTCAAAATATTATAATCACTAGGGTTTTCAAATACTAAAATTTTCCTAGTATTACAAATCATTTTCATATATTTGACCATAAAAACACATCTAAGGTTTTAAAAAGAAAACATTAATTCTCCCAACTAATTACTTTAATTTTCAATTTACTTTAGAATTATATTTAACTAATAAAGTAATAAATCATATTTTCAAATAATTAAATTTCAAATTTTAACAATACTTATTAAAATTATTAATAATAATAATTATCAATTATTACCATAATAACTTTAAATTAATTAAACTTTGGCAAAAAATTTCTAAAATGGAAACTTGCTAAAAATAGAAACTTCCAAAAATAGAAACTTGCTAAAATTAGAAACTTTCCTAAATAGAAACCTACTAAAAATATTAAATTTCCAAAAAAGAAAACTGCAAAAATATAAAATTTCCAAAAATAGAGACTTGCTAAAAATAGAAAATTTCTAAAAATAAAAAACTTGCTAAAAATAGAAACTTGTCCAAAATGGAAATGTGCTCAAAATAGAGACAATCTAAAAATAGAAAACTACTATAAAATAGAGACTTTCTAAAAATAGAAGCTTGCTAAAAATAGATACTTTCTAAAAATAGGAACCTGCTAATAATAGAAACTTTCCCAAAATAGAAACTTGCTAAAAATAGTGACTTTCTAAATATAGCCCTAATATAGAAATCTAAATGAACCAGTCAAATTCTATAAAATGAAATTTGTTTTCTTTTTAGAACCCAAAACACAATTTAACAATTCCATATAGAAAACCTCAATTTAGCAATTAGGATTTCAAGTTAACTCTTTCATAGATGCATTCAACAATAGAGAACAATAAGTCTTAACACGAGGATTTTCTAGTTTCGAATTTGTATACAGATGTTTCCTGAGAATAATGAACAACAAAATAAACACACAAAATTTCTCAATAATTAAATTGCTTACAGAAGTTTCTAAAAATGAAAAACAATAAATATGCAAAACAAGCGTCTCAACCTAGAAGAATTCTGAAAAGAAAAACACAACAGACATGGAGAAGATAAAAATTCAAAGGATAGAAAACCACTATACAAATAAACAATGAGATTCTACCTAGATCTGATGCTAAAACAACAATCACATGAAGCACGCAAAACAATCCCCTTCCTCTAAAAACTTCCTTTTTTGAAATTTCTCCTCCAAAACCTATGTAATTGCGTAATGAGGTCTAGACTCTGATAAAGAGTTCTCCTTTAATTTGGGGCTCTGATTATGCAATCACACAATTTTTGATAATGAGTTCTCCCTTAATTTGGGGCTCTGATTGTGCAATCACACAATCTTTGGTAAACAGTTCTCCCTTAATTTGTGGCTCTAATTGTGCAATCATGCGAGGGAACTCGTTGACCAATTATTGTTTATTACTTGTTATCTTTTACCTTTTCATGCACAAACTTATATTATATTTAATTAAAATATATTTATTAAATTAATTAGCTTTCTTTCTTTAATTTTATTTATTATATTTTAATTTCATGAATACGCTTTATGCAATTTAATTAAAATAAAATTTATTAAATAATTGGTCACTCTCTCTTATTAAATCACGAGACATTTTTAATATAATATTTATTAATTCAACTAATAATATTATTTAGAATAAAACTACTAAATAATAATTATTAAATTAAATAAATATAATTACGTCTAAATTAGAACCACAACTTTATCTTTAAGTTTCCTTCTTTTATTTAATTAATTTCAGGAGACATTTTTTTTAATAATATATTTATGAACTTAATTAACAATATTATTTAGAGTTTATTGTTAAAAGAAAACTACTGAATAATAATTATTAAATTAAATGTAAATACATCAAAATAGAACTTTAATATAATCTTTTAAATTTTATTCCTTTATTTAGTTAACTTCTCAATTAATTAAATAAGATTAAATATTGATAGTTCTTTATAAAAATTTCATTAAATTATCTTTTAATTTGATTTAATTAAAATAGAAAATCATTATAGACCCACAAAACCAAATATGACAACTCATCATACAAAACATAAAATTAAATCCAACACCAGGTTCAAAATCACAAATTCACATCACTTGACAAATTTAGAAAAGTGAAAATAACTTAGATACGTGTCCTATTTTCTAGGACAATTGGCTGAGGTTAGGATTTGGACTCAAGAGTTATCTCCTCACTTATAGTGGTTAAATACTATGATAGGATACGTTCATCTTGGAAATTCAAGGAAGTTGATCCCTTGTACCTACAATTTGCATAAAATCCATGCATATAAAAACACAATATTCTAAACTAAACAAGCAATGGCAGGAAGTGGTTCATCATGTAGATCCTAACTAGCAGGTGGCTACAACTTCCTTCCTCAACCACATCAGAAATGTCACACATAAAGAAAATATACATGCACACCATACGCATGTAGTATGGGGTAAGTATCCATAGAAATGCATAATTTAATCTATCTATCTAATCATCAAAAGATAACTAAAATCACTAACTAAACATACATATATCATCATTGAAATGATAAACATAAACACATGAAATAACTGAACAACTCATCACCTAAATCAACTAAGTATGAAATGACATATAATCAAACCTGGTAACCAAGTACTGATAATCATAAAACACACTCAAAAAATTGACCTAAAAGAATCTGGCACTACAATAGAAAATTTAAGTAGGGGTAGGCATTACATTATTACACTTAATGATTATATTAGTCTAGATAAATCCTTTGGATTAAGGTTAACCTAACAGTCATGAGTAAATCCTTTAAATGGGTGACATTCTAATGGAATGTTCTAAAGTTGTCTAACAAGACTCACTTTTAATATGGTGATTGAAATCCTTTCATCAAGGTCATATTTAAAAGTGTGCATTATAACCTTTAACATGGTTGGCTCCTCATAGAGCTCACATTGGAAGAGTGAAAATTGTTATCATGTTATAGGTGGTTTTCCCCAAATTCAGTTTCCACATTAAATCCTTGTCTCAAATTGTGTGATATTTAATATTTACATTTTTTCAAAGTTGATTTGACCTAGGATAGTAATATACAAAGGTTTGAAGATATTGGATGATCTAATCAATGCATGCATGTATTCATTGAGTACTAAAAAGTTTAATTTGTACATTTCAACCTTGGATAACTGACCTAACCTCCACCCCACTCTCCATTATTCTAAATTATTCCAATAATTGGTATTAGAGCTATTGGTTCTTGTGAGAAAAACATTTGAAGGTACTTGAAACTAAATATCAAGATGTATAGAAAGGAGGTGCCCAAGCTAAACAAGAAAAACTTTCCTACATGGTAAAGCTTTATCAAACAACATCTCGGTGGACTTTGAGATTTTTCATTGTCAACCATGACCACTAAGTATGTAGAAGTGACTAGACCCCTTACTATGCAACAAATGAAAGAAAAGAAGGAACACAATTAGGCAATGTTCGAGATTTCATCTACCCCAATCTATTTAATGTTTGATGATATCAAAGTATGTACTCTACTAAATAAATGTGGTATTCTCTAAAGAAAACTTATGGATGAGATTAGAATATGCTAAGATCCAAGGTAGATAGTCTAAGAGGAGAATTTGATGACATGAGAAAGCAAGAAGATGAAACTATAGTTCTCTATTGTGGAAGAGTCAAAGATTTTGTAAATGCAATTAGGGGATCAAATGGAAAGATTGAAGATGGAATTGTTATCAACAAAGTATTAAGAACCCTCCTACCTATCTATGTTATTAGAGTCTCTGCTACACATGAACCGTGTTGTTCTCCTAGTAATGATCTGACCCTTGAAGGATTGGTTTGTAGACTCGCTACTTTTGAACTTTCAAAATTTGCTAATTTCAAATCTGAGAATGTTGACTCTACTTTCAAAGCTAAAATGACACTTAAAAAACCTAAAGATAAGAGAAAGTAAAATGTTAAAAATATTTCTAGTTAAAATAAAATAGATGATGAAGATCTAGATGAACTTGAAGGAATACTTGCTAGGAGATTTCATAGAGGAAAAGGAAAGTACAAAGGTAAGTTACACAACATATGTTTTAATTGAAATGAGTTTCCATATTGCAGCAATATTTTCTTAGAAGACAAACATCATAAATGGAGACCAATACAGAAGTAGAAGAGATGACAGTAACAAAGACTACAAAGACAAGGGAAAGAAAGGTTGCTACATTGATGAATAAGAATCTAATGATGAATCAAATGATCATGATGAATAAGTTGTCTATGTTTCTATAAAAGATCATTCTAATGAAAATGAGGCAACAACATTAGTATATTATGTGAGTAAAAGTGATAGAGGGGTCATTGACAGTGGATGTTTTGATCACATGAATAGTGATGTAAGTAAGTTAAAAACCATTCAGCATTATAATTGAAAAAGTGTTATAATTGGTAATGAGGCACCCTATCTTGTGAGAGATAAAGGATCAATAAGATTGACAAATAAGATCATGTGTGAAATTGCTTACTATGTGGAAGGACTTAACTATAATCTATTGAATGTGTCACAATTGAATAGTTCAGGATGCAAATTTGAATTTGAACAAAAGAAGGCTAAGATCTATGATGATGATGGAGAACTTATTGTAGGTGAAGATAAGACAAGAGGTAATCTATTTTATCTTGAAATGTCTAAAGAAACCTATTTTTCTATACAATTTGATGATGTGTGTACATGGAACAAAAGGTTATGTCATGTGAATATTGACAAATTGCTAAGTATCAATAAGGTGAAAAGAGTCAGAGGCTTTCCAAAATTGAAGAAACCTAATAATGTGATTTGTGAATAATGTTAGTCAGGAAAAATGAAAAAGTCTAGTTTTAAGAGTAAGACTCATACTTCAAATGAAATTTTGGAATTAGTTTATACTAAACTATGTGGACCAATTGATGTGCAAAGTTACAATGTTCAAAAATATTTCATTGTAATTGTTGATGATTACTCTAGAATCATGAGAGTGATATTTTTAAGAGAGAAATTTGATGCTTTCCAAATGTCTAAGTGGTATCTAGAAAGAGTTGAAAAGGAGACTAGAACAAGTTCAAAATGTCTAAGATCTAATAGAGGTGGAGAGTTTACATGAAATAAATTCATCAATTTTTTCAATGAAAAAGGAATCAAAACAAAAACTTCTGCATTGAGGACCCCTCAAAAAAATGGGATAGCGGAAAGGAGATACAAATCTATGATGGACTGTGCAAAAAAAATTGATGATGAATAAGAATGTTTCTTTGAAATACTAGAGAGAATATGTCAATATAGTTTTCTGTATCTTGAACCAAGTACAAGTCACGAAAGGTAAAAATATCACACTTTTTGAATTATGGTATGAATACTCACCCAATGCCAAATATTTTAAAGTATTTGGAAGCAAGTGTTACATTCTAAAGGAGAACAGAAAATGTAAACTTGATGTTAAAAGTGATGAAGATATATTCCTAGGACATTCCACAAGAAGTTAATCTTTTAATTGTTTAAATACTAACACTAATAAAATTGTGGAAAGTACAAATGTAAAAATTGATGAATATAAAAAAATACATGAAGATGAAAAAAAGAAGAAACATGAAAATTACAAAACCTTTATGTACTATTATGAAGGCATACCTACTAATACTGATGATTTTAAAACCTAAGATGCTAATCAACAATCTAATTAGTGACTGTTGAGTCACATACAATGGATTTCAAGTTACAATAAGAAGTTGATATACATTTTGATGTTGAGATTAGTTTACAAGAAAGGAATTTTGAGTTACCTAATAGACAAGTACACAGTGAACCTCAGATTGAACTTCTTGAATGACCAATTGTTGAAGAAAGAAGAACAGAGCCGAGATTATTAAATTTTTTTAGAAGATTCATCTTTTTGAACAAATAATTGAAGGAATAGATTAAGAATGGCACATGTTTTTTAAGCATACATGAACCTTATATAGTAAAGGATGCACTAGAGAAGGAAGACTAGATTCAATCCATGAATAAGGAAACTGATCAAATTGAGAAGAACAAAATATGGGTATTAGTAATAAGAGTAGATGACAAGAATTTTATTCAAACAAAGTGGTTATACAAAAACAAATTAGATTATAATGGTGAAGTAACAAGGAATAAGGCATGATTATTCTACAAAGGTCATGCACAAGAAGAGGAAATTTCTTATGTAGAGACATTTGCCCTAGTTCCAAGATTGGAAGGAATTCTAAATGATACTCACCCAATGCCTAATATTTTAAAGTATTTGGAAGCAAGTGTTACATTATAAAGGATAATAGAAAAGGTAAACTTGATGCTAAAAGTGATGAAGGTATATTCCTAATAAATTCCACAAGAAGTGAAGCCTATAAGTGTTTAAATACTAACAATAACAAAATTGTTGAAGTGAAAATGTAAAAATTGATGAACATATAGAAATAGTTGAAGATGAAAAGAAGAAGAAACAAGAAAACTACAAAACCTTTCTATAATACTATGAAGACATATCTTCTAATATTGGTGATTTTAAAAACTAAGTAGCTAATCAACAAGAATCAATGACTTTTGAGTCACATACAATGGATATCGCATTACAATAAAAAGTTGTGATATATTTTGATGTCAAGATCAATTTACAAGAAAGGAATTTCAAGTTACCTGACATAGAGGTACATAGTGAACCTAAGATTGAACTTAATGAACAACCTATTATTGAAAAAAGAAGAACATAGCCAAGATTATCAAAATATGTTAGAAGATATCCTCCTCTAGGACAAATAATTGAAGGAAAAAATGATGGACTAATGAAAATGAATGGATTAAAAAATGACATATATTTGTTAAGCATACATGAACCTAAAATAGTGAAGGATGCACTAGAGAATGAAGACTGGATTCAAGCTGTGAATAAGGAAACTGATTAGATTGAGAGGAACAAAAGTTGGACACTGGTACTAAGAGCAGAGGAAAAGAATGTTATTGGAACAAATTGGTTATACATAAACAAATTAGATGGGAATGGTGAAGTAACAAGGAATAAGGCAAGATTAGTCTGTAAAAATTTTGCACAAGAAGAGGGAATTCCTTATGGAGAAATATTTGCCCCAGTTGCAAGATTGGAAGGACTAAGAACTCTTCTTGATTATTCTTCTTATAAAGGATTCAAAGTTTATCAAATGGATGTTAAGTATGTATTTTTGAATAATATACTAGAAGAGGAGGTTTACATTGAACAACCTAAAGGATTTTTGGATCCAAATAATAGAAACATGGTTTGTAGATTGCACAAAGATTTATATGGTTTAAAGAAATATCCCAGAGCATGGAATGAAATACTCCAGAATTATATTTTGAAGATTGGTTTTGAGAAGACTAATAAAAAGAGAAATCTATACTTGGAGAAATAAGGAGGTAAAGGAATGTTACTAGAAAAAATATTTGTTGATGACATCATATTGGGAGGACAAGATACATTATGTGAGACATTTGAAAATGAAATGATGAAAGAATTTGAGATGTCTATGTTTGAAGAGATAAAGTTCTTTGTTAGATTATAGGTGTATCGATTGAGATATGGTATTTACATTACTCAGTCAAAGTATGTAAAGGAAATCTTAAACACTTTTGGTATCAAGGATTCAATACCAATTAGTACTCCCATGGTGATAGGACATAAATTGTCTAAAACTAATTATTCTACTGAGGTAAATAGAAAATTGTATAGATCTATGATTGGAAAGCTGCAATATGTAGTTCATAGCAGACCTAATATTGCACTAGTTGTTGGAATTGTTTCAAGATTTTTTGCAAATCCTAAGAAGAATCACTTAATGGTTCTTTAAAGGATTATGAGATGCTTAAAAGAGACAAAATATAATGGTCTCTACTACAAGAAGAATTAGAAGTTTGTCTTGAGAGCTAATACAAATATTGATTGAGATGGAAACATTGATGAAAGGAAAAGAAAAAGTGGTGAAGCATTTTTCTTAGGAAAAAGATTAGTTTCCAATACTGGAAAGAAACATAATTGTATTTCATAATCTACTGCTGAAGCTGAATATGTGGTTGCTACAGTGAATTGTACAAATATGGTATGTATCAAACAATTATTGAAAGGAGTGAAGGAAAAGATCACTGAGCCTTTGGTAATCTATTGTGAAAATACAAGTTCCATAAACATATCCAAGAATCCTATGATGCACACAAAGAAAAAACACATTACAATCAAACATCATTATTTGAGAGAGTTGGTTCACAATAGAGAAGTGAGAATGGAATATGTGAATACAAAGGAATAGATAGATGATATATTAATAAAGTCATTTCCTAAAGATGCACATGAATATATTAGAGTTAAGCTAGGGGTGATACCCCTATCTCAAGCCAGTTAAAGGAGCAATAGTAGTACTCTGTATCAACCAAGTTGAATTACATTTTACAACTTGATTCAATGGGTCTTACTTTAGGAACCACCTAAAGTAGGGAAGGAAATGAAACAAAGGATTTATAGTCACAAGCAAGGTGACAGATGGAGAACCTTAACAAGGAAACTTGAATTGTTTATATCTACATGAATAGATGATGAGTCATTGGCATTGTTGCCAAAGAGGGAGAGTTTTCATTGAATATCTTGAAGTGTTACTTATCTTAACAAGAAGAGAGATTGCAAAGAAAATTGTCATGCCCAAACATTTAGGGAAAAACACAACTAAAAAATTATTTCATATATATATATATATATATATATATATATATATATATATATATATATATATATATGTTTGAGATACATCTACTTATAGTCTTAGAGGAATAGTTATACTCATTGAAATGTGACTGGTGCAATATATAATCCTACTTTGGTGTCAAGGTCACATGGTTATTTCATTCAACACTCTTGTCTCACAATCAAAATTAGAGAAATGGAAAAACTATTTCCCTATTATACTATACACTAACATCATAACTTTCACATGTATGTTTACATTTTTATTATATGTCACCCTTATAGTAAGGTGTTTGCGTGGATATTGCACACATATTTGTCCCTTCTTTTCTTCGCTTATCATTTTTCACCTAGTAAATTTATCCTCTGATGCTCATTATAATAGTTGAATTTACACATCTATACCATCAATATATTATTTGATGATAGTAGAGTCTAATGGTTTAATATCCAACCTAAGCATCTTTTATTATTGTTGTACATAACAATTAAATAAACCCTTAACATGTGCAACCTAAGACTCCTTATATACACTTATCCATATTTATACAATAAAATTATACAATGTAACTATATAAATATTGTGGGTGTAAACAAGTATTCACTATTTACACTTAAGTTTTATTAGTTTGACACCTAGGAGTTTGTGTACTCTTATGAGTTGTCATATTGACAACACAAAAGTAAGCAACTCTAATTTAGCACATGGTGTCTACAACATTGGAGTGTGCATAATTAATTGAGTTGTCATGTAGACAACATAGTTATTCACACTCTTATTTTAGCACATGGTGTCTACAACATAATTTTATGTGCCACACCTTTGTATGCTTATCCTCTCATCGTCACACTTACTCCTATGCTTAATGTAGGATAATCTTCACTTGGTGAACATGTGCTTGGTTGTAAGACTTATTAGTGTGTTGATTCCTAAGAATTATACAAGCATTCCATAGGCCTTTGTATTTAGACACTCTTAGTGCATATGTACATGCAATGACATCAATTCATTATAATATTGTTATTCTAATCATACTCTTTTGGTCTATTATGTGCTTGTGCTTGAGTTTCTTGATCTTGGGTGATTTTTCCCTAAGGAAAATTCTTACATGGTATCAAAGCTGAGGGAATTTATCTTCACATAGCCATTGAAGACCATTTTCTTGCTTAACCTCTTGGAGGACCTCAGCTTAGATCCAAAGTATCACATTCATTAGGAGTGGCTAGAGCCAAAGCAGACCTAGCCATTTCATTTGGAACATCAATTTGGTAAAATTTGACTATAAATTTTCCTACCCTAGGCCATAGTCAAATTTAAAGAAACATTGTAGTAGCTATCACTAATTAACACTCTACATTTACGAGGGGAACTACCTTTTCTCCTTCTTCTTCTCCTTTATGGGGGGGACTTTTTCTTCTTATGGGGTTTTGTCCATCTCATACTTCTCTTTTGTATATACTTGATGTATGTCATAATGGAAAGGTCTTGATTACTCCATCCATCCATGGATCTTGACTTTTCATCTCTCTTTTTGGGGGAGGGTTTTTCCCATGAGGTTTTCCCTCTTTCTCTCCTTTATGAGAGATTGCATTGCATTTTGTACATGGGTACCTAACATGGCCTAGTAGCCAGGAACCATCATGCATTTTCATCCTAGCTTTTGTAAGCTTACTTGTGCATTCCCCTAAGTTGCACTTAAGGGGGGGTGTTGGTGTAAATAAGTATTTACTATTTACAATTTACTTAAGTTTACTTAGGTCAATGCATTATTTTATTATTTATTAGTTTGACACCTAGAAGTTTGCATACTCTTATAATTTGTCATATTGACAACACAGAATTAAGAAACTCTAATTTATTTGACATCTCCTACTCTCTCATCTTGATGATGGATCACGTAGTGTGATTCGAAATGTTGATGAAAAAAATCTCCACACAATCTAATCCAAAAACTGATTAACATAACTCTAATTTAGTACATGGTGTCTACAATAGCAGATTTTTCATAATTATCTAAGTTGTCATGTAGACAACATAGTTATTTGCAATCTTATTTTAGCACATGGTGTTTACAACATAATTTTATATGCTACACCTTTGTAGGCTTATCTTTTCATCATCACGCTTACTCCTGTGCTTAATGGAGGATAATCCACAATTGGTGGACATGTGTTTGGTTGTAAGACTTATCAGTGTGTTGATTCTTAGGCATTCTAGAAGCATTTTAGATGTTTTTATATTTAGGCACTTCTAGTGTGTATGTATATACAATTACATCAATTCATTATCATATTTTTATTTAGATCATACTCTTTTGGTCTATTCTATGCTTGTGTTTGAGTTCCTTGATCTTGAGTGATTTTGTCCTAAGGAAAATTCTTACAAATATTATACCATCTAAAAACTCAATCATTCTATATCACTTACTACCACTAACCACACATTACTAATTATAATAATAAATAACTAGTAATAAACTAGTAACATATTCCCTAACATTCACCATATTTTAATTCCAAACTACAATTAAACTTCACATTCACTATACACTAACCATCCATATTAACTAATAATGAAAACCAACTAACTACTAACACAAAATATAAATTGACCTTTATACTACTTTATGAGCATACAAATTCTTACTACCTACTACTAACCTAATCCCAATGCTAGCTATACCACTAACCTATATACTAATAATATTACCTATGAACTGACTTTATCATACATACTAATTGGCATCCACAAATTCCTAAGATTTAACTGTTAGAGTAAATAATAAATAATTATAATTAATTATTTACTCTAACATTAACCCCATTTCATATGGTCCATCCAAATCAAACCTTGCCAAATCAAACCTCTCCCTTATCATACTCCACCTAACCTGAGACATCCCTACTACCAATGTGGAGGTGGTGGTGTACTTAGTGTATGACCCTTTGAGACATGTACTTGAGTGTAGGAAGGCAAGGTTTGGGAGAAGCTTTTGGCAAGGTGGGGTCTACTTCCCACCTTCCAAGTACTTTTTCTAGGTGGGTGTCACACCTCTCCCTTCTCACGCTCCATGTGACCCGAGATATCCTTACTACCAACATGGAGGTGGCAGTGTGCTAGTCGTATGACCCTTTGAGATAGGTGCTTAAGTGTAGGAAGGCGACGTTTGGGAGAAGGTTTTGGAAAGGTGGTGTGTACTTCCCACCTTCCAAGAACTTTTTCTAGGTGAGCACCCTTCTTTATTAATCCCATGTGATTTCCTTTGTCTATTGAGGGTGATGGCTGTCCATCAACTCACGTGATTCCATTGCTAGCTTATCCCAAATGCATAGTATATTTTCAAATGGGGAGGATATAGATTTAACAACAATGTGCTGGGGGATTTGTTTTAAACTATGAACACTTTCTATGATTAATGGTAAAGGGTCATTTAACTTATTTTTTTATTCTTCAGTTCCTTTCACCTATCACCTCATGTCATACCATGGACATTATTACTACTTATTGTTAGGCTAAGTACTATTTCGATACATTTTGAATATTAGGCTTTATCTAGTGATTTTTTTTTTGGTTTGTATGACTCAGAGTTAATTGATTTAAACTTTTATTATCAAACTAATATGTTGCATAACATAGATAGAAGATTTTTATCTTTATAATTTTTAGAAATATTTTTCTAAGATTTGATTGGGTGAATTCATTTAGCTCTTATGTGATTCATTTTTTATATATTTTTTAATTTAAGTTTCTTTCCCCCCTTCTTAGTTAGCATGTTGATGTGCCCTTTTCCTTTGACTACCATCTTATCATCATTCCCTAAAGTGACATTAGATTTTATATTTTCATCAAAGCTTGAAAATATTTCTAAATTCCCTATCATGTGGTTGCTATAGCCTGAGTCTAAAAACCATACACCTTTTTCATTTTCTTGTGCTACATTGCAAGCCAAAAACATTGTATTTTGTTCTAATTTTTTGTTTTGATTTTATTTTGTAAAATTTTCATTTTGCTTGTTAAAATCATATTGCTTCTTCCTACATTCATTTGAATAATATCCATAGTTTTTTCAATAATAACATTGGATTTGAGACTTTTCATACCTCTAGCCTTGAGGCTAATTTTGAGTTTTATTGTGACTTGAGTATTGGCTATTGCCTCTTCCACTTGAGCTTGATGGGCTGCTTCTTCCACCTCTATATGAATTTCTTCCTCTACCTATAAAATTCATTCTTCCTTTGCCTCTTCCATGGCTAATTGAAGCTTGTGTCTTGAATGTATGCTCCAATGATGAACTCATTGACCTACTAAGTCTATGCTCATGAGAGATAAGAGAGGCATTAAGCTCATCAACTGAAAATTGTGAGAGAATGTTTGTCTCCTCTATGGCCACAACTATGGATTCAAACCTTGAAAGTAAAGTCCTTAAAATCTTTTCAACAATTCTTCTATCTTCTAGTGTCTCGCCATGAGAGCTAATTTGATTGACTATACCCATCACTTGTGTGAAGAAAGAGTCTATTGAATATGATTCCTTCATAAAAATAGTTTCAAAATCCCTTCTTAGCATTTGTAGTTTTGCTATTTTCACTTTTTCCATTCTTTGGTATGTTGTTTGGAGAATATCCCATGCTCGCTTGGACTTAGTTGCTGCTGCAATCCTTGGAAAAATACTCTAATGTACTACTTGAAAAATGTAGAATAGAGCATTTGAATCCTTCTTCCTATTATCTCTTAATTTTGCCTTCTTTGCTTGAGTTAGAGCATTGCATTGGGTAACCATTCTCCACTAGATCCCAAATATCTTGAGAACAAAATAGTGCCTTCATTGTTATGGACCAATAATCATAATTTTTCCTATTGAACTGTGGGATTTAGGTATTTGTTAAACTTGTGCTTGTCATTGACTCATTTGGTTGAATAGCTTTGCTAGAACTTTTAGCTACTAGTAAATCTTTCCTTCAACAACTCCTTTTGAGAAACCTTAGGCTCTAATACCACTTATTGGCTGAGGCAAAAAAAAAAAAAAAAAAGGCATTCACAATGAATAAAAATATTTGTCTTCTATTATATATATTTGCATATATCAAAGCATAACATACATAATATATATGAGAGAGAGCTCTGTTCTATTGCAAAAAATAACAGGACATTACCAAATTAAAATAACTATCCCCAATATAAATTGAATGTGCCCAAAAAAAGGGGAAATCTAAAAATAAATATTAAATACAAGTAAATGTTGATTGAACAGTGAAAAAAATAAATCTAAGGCAAGGATATGCAACAAAAATTAAATAAAAATATATCTCTCGGAATGACCAAAGGAAACTGACAAACTAGAAGAAATGACTTGACATGTGAGAGTGGGCTGGAGAAATATTATGGAGGTAGAGAGTAGTTGGGGATTAATTCCAACAATATTGATTCATATTGACGTGTCTAGTATTCAATCCTCGGCTTATGTGAATCTAGAACTCTGTAGTGTGCGGGTTCTATTCTTTTTTAGCTTATTTTTTCATTTTTTATTCTTTCCTTCTTGGTTACACAAAATTAGGACAGCATGTTGTATGCCATTGGTAAAGTGTAGCAAGGAAGCTCTATGAAATGTAGTATGTTAGTTGTTTGTGCATAGTACGACACTAGTAAATTGTAGCATTATAGTCCTATACAATGTACTATGGTAGTTCTTTGGAATGTAGTACAATTCACATAAAGTGTACTATGAAAGTTTAGTGAAATGTAGTATGGTAGTTCTATGGAATGTAGTATGACAATTGTAAAGTGTAGCATGGTAGATTCCTAAAATGTAGTATCGCAGTTCTATGAAATGAAGCATAACACTTTGCTAGAGACTTAAAACCCAAAACAATAGGCACTTCCTGACTTGTTTCATGAATGTGAGATGGTATTTTACATACTGTTATAAAATATATATTACCAACCCTAAATATTAATTTTACAACCCTTAAATTTTACATGGCACAAACTATTACCGAGTGCCAAAAAAAAAAAATGCTCGGCACTCACAATTGCCGAGTGACAGTTTTGGTTGGTAAACACTAAGAAACTGAATGGCAAGAGAGTTTACCGAGTGAACTTAGTAAATGAACAACACACAACTTGGTAGCCAAAGGATGTAGAGTGAGCTCAGTAGTGTGAATGCCGAGTGAACTTGGTAGCCACTGCAGATAATGATTTCTACCAAAGACAATACCGAGTGCAGACTTATGATATGAATATTTTCAACATTAAAACCATAGAGCAGAACTTGAAGCTTTCAAATAAACTTTTCAAATGTAAAGAATAGGAGAAGAAGAACAATGGATTCAAGTATGCTTGCTTTCTTTCTATTCAATTAAGATTAAATCATTACAAAATCTGGGAGCATTCGACTTCAACTAAAAAACCCTAAAGTAACTCTAAAACTTCAAACTTATAGCTCTAATGGCTGCATACTACAATGCCTAGAGCAATCATTGCTTCAATAGGTCAAAACAAACGACAAACTACTAACTTATAGGATGACACAAAGAAGCACATGCAACTGTAGTCATGAAATAAACTTCCTCTGTCCCTGCAACAAACTCAATCTTCTGATCACTTTCTCTACAACTTCTCTCTGCTCTACAACTTCAACTTCTTCTACTTCTCTTTAGTTGAATGAATCTAATCATTTCTTTTTCTCTTTTGATCTAAAACATTTTTCCCTCTCATTTTAAAATTTGAAAATCACACCTACCCATATTAATTTTTTTGGCTGTTCTACTCATCGTCAGGTGGTAGGTGGGTGTTTGGCTCCAGGGGCAAGACAACCACTGCATTAAATATTTGAACACTCCCCCTTTGTCCCAAGCCAAACAAGAAAGGATCATTACTGATCCACATCAACTACACCAAGACACTCTCTTAGGTGTACAAAACTTTTAATGCCTAATGGCTTTGTGAAAATGTCTGCTAGCAGTTGCTCAGACTTACAAAAATTCATTTTGATATGCCCATTCTCCACCAACTCTTTGATGAAGTGATATTTGATTTCTATGTGTTTGCTTCTACCATGGAAGATTGGATTCTTGGACAATGTAATTTATGAGATGTTGTCATAATAAATTGTAGTTCCATCCTCTTGCCTTTCATTCAAATTTGTCAAAGTACTCCTTAGCCAAATTGCTTGACATGTTGCTACATTTACTGCTATGTATTTAGCCTCTATTGTAGATTGAGCAACAATAGGTTGCTTCTTGGATGCCCATGAAATTGCACCTGATCCCATATGAAACATGTATCGGGAAGTGCTCTTCCTATCATCTAAACTTCCAGCCCAATCACTATCCATGTAACCAACCTACTTGAAATCATCATTTGCAATATACAAAATTCCAAATCCCTTGGTACCTTTCGCATACCTTAGAATCCTCTTTCCCGTTTGCCAATGGGAATCTTTTGGTGTTTTCATAAATTTGGAAATCAGACTTACTGCATGCATTAGGTCTAGCCGAGTTGCAGTTAAGTACATTAAACTTCCAACCATACTCTTGTATAGTGTTGGATCCACTTTCTTGCTAGAGTCTTCCTTGCTCAACTTTAGACCTACTATTGTTGGTGTGGGGGCTTCCTTACTGTTCTGCATTTTGAATCTGTCCAAGATGTGCTTTGCATACTTTTTTTGAGAGATGAAGATGCCATTATGCATTTGTTTTACTTCTATGCCTAGAAAGTACTTCAAGAGACCAAGGTCTGTCATCTCAAATTCATTTTTCATGGCCTTTTTGAACTCACCAATTAGAGCCTTGCCATTACCAATAAAAATTAAATCATCTACATACAAGACAAAAATCAACACATTTTCATTTTGTTGCCTTGATGTAGACAGTTGGCTCACCATTGCTTCTTCTAAGGCCATTGCTCATCAAATATGAGTCAATCTTACTATACCATGCCCATGGAGCTTGCTTGAGCCCATAAAGAGCTCTTTTTAGTCTATATATTTTGTGTTCTTCACCTACAACTTCATAACCAGATGGCTGCTCCACATATACTTCTTCCTTCAATACACCATTTAGGAAGGTGGACTTCACATCCATTTGGTATACCTTCCATTTGTGTTGAGCTGCAATTGCTATGATAGCACACACGGTTTCCATTCTTGCAACTAGGGCATATGTCTCATCATAATCTCTGCCATACTGTTGTTTGTAGCCCTTGACTACCATCCTTGCCTTATGCCTATCAATCTTGCCTTCAACATTGCATTTGGTCTTATAGACCCATTTCACTCCAATCTCTTGCTTCTTTGGAGGCAATTCAGTTAGCTCTCATGTCTCATTCATCTCTTTAGCATTTATTTCCTCATCCATGGCCTTACACCATTTCTTCTCCTTAATAGCTTCTTCAAAATATATTGGATCACTATGAGAAAATAATATAAAATTAACACTCTCATCATAATCTTCATACCTTTCATCTTGGTATATCTCTCTAAGACTCTTGGTCTTTCTTGGTAATAGGGAGGAGAGTGTGGGATCATAATATTCACTACTGCTGCTTTGTTAACCAGCTTAGTCTTCACTATTACTCAACAATGACACTCGGTCATGCCTAGAGGAGCTTGGCAATGACTGAGGTTGCTTGCCTTTTCTTCTATCTGCTCCTTCTTCTTGTTGTTCATTAGTATCCTCTTTACTCATAATTGGCACTTTACTAGAAGTGCTTGGTGACACATCAATCAGTCCATACCAAGGCTGATTTTCAAGAAATTCCACATCTCTTGAAAGAGTCATCTTGTTCTTCAATGGGTCATACAATTTGTATGCCTTTGATTTTGAGCTATACCTTGTGAAGATGCACTTTACACCTTTGTCATCCAATTTTTGCCTTTTCTCTTTAGGCACATGTGCATATGCAACACATCCAAACACCCTTAGGTGTTCAACTGTCCATCTTCCTCATGACCATGCTTCTATTGAAATTCTATCACGAACTGCCTTTGTAGGACACCTTTTAATTAGGTAAACTGCTATTGCCATAGCCTCTCTACAAAATTCAGTTGGGAGACCTTTCTCTTTCATCGTGCTCCTTGCCATTTTAACAATGGTTCTGTTCCTTCTTTCAGCCACTCCATTCTGCTGCTGTGGTGTGTAGCTGGCTGTGAGCTCTTTCTTTATGCCATGTTTTCTGCAAAAAAATACAAAAGAATTGGGGGTATACTCCCCTCCTCTATCTGATCTTAGGACCTTGATATAGTGTCCACATTCTCTTTTAGCTTGGGCTTTAAATTCTATAAATTTATTAAATGCTTCAGATTTATTCTTTAAGAAATACACTCACTTTGGATGTGGGGCCTCAAAGCTCTAATACCATGTAAAATATATATTACCAACCCTAAATATTAATTTCACAACCCTTAAATTTTAATTGGCACAAACTATTACCGAGTGCCAAAAAAATATAAATTGCTCGGCACTCACAATTGTCGAGTGACAGTTTTACTCATAAACACTAAGAAACTAACTGGCAGGAGAGTTTACCGAGTGAGCTCAGTAAATGAAGAACACACGACTCGGTAGCCAAAGGATGCAGAGTGAGCTCGGTAGTGTGGATGCCAAGTGAACTCGGTAGCCATAGGATGTTGAGTGAGCTCAGTAGAAGAAGGCACCAAGTGAACTTGGTAGCTACTACAGATAATGATTTCTACCAAAGACAATACCGAGTGCAAACTTACGACGTGAATATTTTCACCATTAAAACCAAAGAGCCAGAACTTGAAGCTTTCAAATAAACTTTTCAAATGCAAGGAATAGAAGAAGAAGAACAATGGATTCAAGTATGCCTGCTTGCTTTCTATTCAACTTAGATAAATCATTACAAAATCTAAGAGCATTCGGCTTCAACCAGAAAACCTTAAAGTAACCCTAAAACTTCAAACTTACAGCTCTAATGGCTGCATACTACAATGCCTAGATCAATCATTGCTTTAACAGGTCGAAACAAACAACAAACTATGAACTTACAAGATGACACAAAGAGCACGTACAACTGCAATCACGAAATAAACTTCCTCTATCCCTGCAACAAACTTGATCTGCTGATCACTTTCTCTGCAACTTCTCTCTAATCCTTCAACTTCTTCTACTTCTCTCTGGTCGAATGAATCTAATCATTGCTTTTTGTCTTCTGACCTAAAATGTTTTTCCCTCTCATTTGCAAATTTGAAAATCTCACTTACCGATATTAATTTTTTTGGCTATTTTGCTCATCATCAGGTGGTAGGTGGGCGTTTGGCTCCAGGAACAAGACAACTATTGCATTAAATATTCCAACGACCCTTTTGGGAATACTTTCTCCCTAAACCTGAACAGTTTTCCTATAGGATGCATAATTCTTAAATGTCAAAAAGAATAATTATTATATCATTCTAAAAAGCAAATGAACATGTATGCGTAAACCACATTCGGGCAATGTATTTGGAATTCTAAATGAACATCTATTATAGTGTTAGTATGATCATAGGAATGAATCTTGTATAATTAATTCAGGTCGATGGAAATGAATGCGTTATAAGTGATGAACGCTTGGGATGGTTTGATGGTTAGCTGGTTAGTTCTTCTCCTATGATCGAATGATTTGTTTTCGGTTGTTGATATGCTTTATTTAACCAAAACAAATATATTAGTTTATATGTATCCTTGTTCCCAAGGATTTCCGTGCCCCCACTATACTTTCAGAAAAAGATTCTTAGCACCCAAAAAGTCAAGTGTCTTTTGTTTACTAGAGTACTCAACCAGTGTTACATACAAACAACAGTGAAGTTTTGTACAAGCTCATATTGCATGCAATCAACCTGACTTTTTCTCTACTACACTACAATTAATAATGAATCCCATAACCATTTATTCGCTCTACAATTCGTTATGAAATGTGGTACGTTAAATCACTTCACACAAACGGTTACTGATGGCCTTCATCCTACAACCGTGAAGGTTACTGATCCATCCAAGTACCATCTCTATCATTCAAGCACCAGTTTCAGTGTACTATATTTGTTTTATGCATAGATATCAGCTGCATCATATGGCCTTTGCTCCCCTACAATGGACTTCGTACAATGGAACCCCAGACGATGGACTCACCCTCTGGTAGGATCACTTTGTCATAGATTTTGGCATAGATTATGCTGTAAAACGAAAAGTAGCGACCCTTTAGTTTTTGGCATATATTTTGTCAAACTAATAGTCATTCTCATGCTTGATTTGGTAACGAGAACTATAAGAAAATCCATATTGTAAATCCAATGTGTTTGGTATTAGGGATAAGTTCTGTCAATGAGGAGTTTTAATCTAACTGTAAGTTTATTTCATTCAGGCGACTTCTCCAATAGTACTGATACAGGTGTGTGCATAAAAGAGAGAAAAGGAAATACCAAAAAAATAATATTAAGACAGAACTTCAGGTAAGATCTACACAAACTAAAAACGTAGACTATTTATCAAACCACCTCACACTTTAACAATAAAATAGTTGTTTACATGATCATACTTATGGCTTTGAGCAATACACAAAAGAATTAAACAACTTATTAGCAACTGTAATATTTGAAGTCAATAAAAGATAAATCACTGTTTTAGAAGACTGCTTATAGTCAAAGATGACTTATTTTTCAAAACATAATTTCTTCTTTAGTGTGTGATATTTAGGGGTGACCCTGTTTTGAAAGATCAACAGATAACAATCTGTTGTAAACATGTACCAAAATAATAAAAAATAAATTCATCAGCAAATGTCTATGAATGAAAAATTTGAATATTTAATAAGCAGTCTGCACTAACTTATATCGAACAATTAATGAGTTCAATTTAAAATTTGAGATTATCAAAAGAATTGAAGATCTATGGAAAATAAACATAAAGAGTTTTACCAAACAAAAAGACCTGTGCAAATTTCTAACCACATTCTTATTGACAAGAATTTAGGAAAACAATTGTTTCCCAAGCACACTAAAAATCTTGGGAAGTGATACAAAAGAAAATCATCGTTCTAAAATTTTCCTAGCATGGGTTTGCCTGCTTCTTCAGTTTTTCCAGCCTCTCCCCCCTGTCATATTCGTTCATCAATCCCCCCTTTTTCCCAATACCTTGATCATGTTAAAAACTTTCGAAGTTCTTTCTGTTTTCCCAATACCTCGATCAACAAAAGAAATTTAAGATTGTTGTTTAATAAAAAACTATAGGTAAAAATGTAGAAAGCATGAAGTAAGATATGAAGCATTTCTCTTAATAATTTAAGTAAACTAAATTTGTGTGATATACAACCTGATTAGTTTAAGATTGTTGTTTAATGGAAATGTCTAGATAAAAAATGAAGAAAGCACGAAAAAAGAAATTAACCATTTGAAATGGTATAATTTTTTTGAAATATAAAATATATTTTTTAATATGACAAATGAAAAATAGATAATATTATATAAACACTAGCTTTGGCATATTTCTAATCTCTCTCATATGAAAATATAACAAATTTTGTTTATTTTCTAAATATACAAAGTTCAACAATTCTTGTTTTTATTTATGGGTGATAGGGAACAATTCTCCTCACTCTCTCTCATAATAAACTAAAATTATATAATCATTACCAGAAAAGTTGTACTGGTAGTTAAGCACAAGATTATGTTTTGTCAATGAAAAGTATATTAAAAATTACATTGAGAAAAACAATAATTCTAGATTCAAGCAAAGCTGCTCTAAATGTTTGAATTTTTTCCTTAAAATTGTTGTTTTTGCAATTACAAGACTGAAAATGCATACACTTGTTCAACTTGGAACAAACAAAATTAAGTAAAATCACACCAAACAACTCTACACTCTTCAATCATATTAACAAGTGTGACAATAAAATGGAATGTAAATAATTCATAAACAAACATTGACTGCAAAGAAGTTAAGTAAAGGATGCATACTTCACCAATTTAGTATGGAAAATTACTACATTAAAATAGCACAAAATAAGAAACTTGCAATAAATATTATTATTGATTCCAAATAACTATACTTTATTCATGTTACAGTTCTCTAGAGTAAGGATTGTTGCCTTGGTATTTACCACATTCAAATCTCAAAATTTTAAGTTAAATGGGAAAAAGAGAGAATTAAAACCATAGTCATTCACTCTCTCTCCCTCAACATGTCTCCCCTAATCTAAGGTTAGAGAGTTGGAGTTGACGACTCGAAGTTACTGCTGAGCCTTCTCACTCTCTCTCCCCAAACTTAAATTTACTCCCTCTCCCCAAACCTTAACTTTTCGACAAGTTGAACTTTCTCCAAGACTTATACCCTAATATTAACATAGAATAGTTGAATGTGATTAGCGATTAGTTATTTTTGCTATAGTAGATTGTTAATATGTTTCTTTGTGTTCATGGGTAATGCTGAAAGAGAAATACACTCTAGCACTATTGAATCATAGAATGCTTCAACCAATAGATTTAGTAATAATCTAAGAATTAGAGAATCACACCCTCATAAAACTTACACTATTGAATTATAGAACACTTCAACCAATAGATTTAATAATAATCTAAGAATTAGAGAATTGCACACTCATAAAAATTACAAGATTAACTTCATCCAATCATTTTGCTATAAATTTCAAAAAAAATATTATCAAATATTTACAAAACTACTTTTTTCTTATAAAAGAAAATCCCTATGCACTCAAATTTGCACAAAAACAAATGCAATTACAAATATATATTATTTCATAACCATATACAAGGAAATTTAATTCCTATTACAATAATTAATGGTTTCTAAAGAGATTTTGAATTGATCATTTGATAACAATAAGAAACTAGGGCATGGAAGCAATGGTTTATGATTTTTTTTTGTAGAAATTCCAGCTGCAAGGGAGTTTGTTTACTGGGCTCTTATGGCCATGAGTGAGGTCGATAAGAGTCTCATTCTTGCTAGAGGCTCAACTTGTGGTAGATCTTCTTCTAGGGTGAGTTCACAGGAGAAGGAGACATTTTATGTTGGTGAGCACTCAAAGTTAAATAAAGTTAATGGTTACCTTCCACATAGCCAGGATTGGCCCATACTGGTTATCCCTCCAAAGGTAGTAATGGAAGATGTGGACTATTTGGCCACACATGCATTCATATGCAAGTTTCTTGGTATTCAGGTTTTTCTATCGACTCTAGAAGCTTGCATATGACATTGTTAGTTGAAGGTGATATGCATATCATGTTGGCTAGTAATAGCTACTTTTTGGTGGCTTTCTCTTGCATGTCAGATCAGAACTAGGTCTTTGAGGGAGGCCCATGTTTTTATGACTATGTCGGTCTTTTTGTTAAACACTAGCATACAAAATTTGAAAGGTTCCTGTTTGGGTATGCTTGCCATGGCTTCCTCTAGAGTTCTAGCAAGAGGATATCCTTCAACAGAGTGCCATTATGCTTGGGAAGCTTACTACTATAGCACATCAATCACATGATAATAAGGTTATTTCTTATCCCTGTATTTGTGTTGAAATTGATTTAAATAATCCTTTGCTAGATTATTTAGAAATTTTCTTAGGCTCTTCTTCTCGGATTAAGTAGCTAGACTATGAATCCCTTCCCTTTGGATGTCATGTTTTTCATGCATGTGGTCATTTATAGTTCCAATTACTTCAAACCTCTAAAGAAAATGGTACCCCTAGTGGGTTCTTAGGCCCAAGAATGGCTAATTATGGTAGAGGGAATGGTAAAATTGTTAGTACTAGAAAAGGAAATGACTGCTAGTACTAGTAAAGAGAAAGATCAAATGAACACTTCAAGTTAGGGGCAAGGGCCATCCAATAGTACCGATCCTCATAAGGATGGTCTTATCCCTACTCAAAACCATGCTAAGGGGAGGGGTCAAATGTGATCTCATCTAGATCAGCAAGTGGACTTAGGATTTAATCGATTTGAGGTGCTTGACAACATGGTCATAGAAGAAGACATTCCTATTGAGGCTTGGTGTGGGGTTCCTAGCATAGAGGGTAGGAGTTCTATTCTTAGTGGCAACCAGGATATTGTAGTTTAGTAGAAGCTAGAGACCTCTATTGGCCCTGAGTCTAGTGCCCTTGTGGTTTCTCCTACTCCATAGGAAAAGGATATTCTTCTAGTAGATTTGGTCAAAGATGTGTTCACCTCTAGTAAAGGAAAGGGATCTTCTCTTTCTTTGGGCCTAATGTAAAGACCATTTAAGAAAGTTTCTTTTGCTGCTATCTCAAGAGTTGGGCAAAAGCAGGAAAAAAAATAAACTAACATGAGATTTATTGGTAGAGTATGAGGTTGTAAAGGCCATGGATGAACATTTTCCCCTTTCTACTCAATGATTATTCTCTAATGGAATGTGAGGGGGTTGAATAGCATCCCCAGACAAAAAGCTATTCATTAGTTGGTGGCTGATCATTCTCCAAATATTCTTTGTAACCAGGAGACCAAGCTTTTAGCAGAATCCATGTTTAGATGTGCTCCTAAATTTGGTTTTTGGGGGCACTGTCAGTGTGCTGGTGCTTTGGGGAGCTCTTGTGGTCTTGCCATTTGTTGGGATCTTAGGAAAGTTATGCCTCTCTACTAGATCTCTTGCCACTCAGCTCTCTCAATGGTGGCTTCTTCTCTAGAAACTAGAGACTTGAATCTTGTCACTAATGTCTATGCCCCTATTGATCTCCCTATCAAGATTAAGCTTTGGGTACTTATTAGGCATGTCAGAAGGTATTACCCATTCTTGCCTTGGATTGTGGCTAGGGATGTTAACTCTGTCATTATTCTAGAGGAGAAGCAAGGTGGGCTCGCTTGCTTGGGTCTTTCTTCTAAGCTTCTTTGAGAAAATATAGATCTTTTACATCTCTCTGATGTCAAACCTCTTAATGGTCTTTTTACTTGGAATGATAGAAGGGTTTGAGATAATGTCATCTCGAAATGCTTGGTAGGTTCCTAGTTTCTTGCTTTTGGAATTGTGGCTTTCTTTCTATCTCTTCTGAAATTCTTGATTGGAGAGGCTCTAACCACTGGCCTATCAAGCTCATGGATAGTTATATTGGTTTCCCCAAGAAGCCTCCCTTTAAGTTCTAGCTAATGTGGCTTCAAGACTCTTCTCTCCATGATTTAATGACTAACTAGTGGAGACAAGGAGGCCCTACCTATGGCACTGCTATGCTCTCCTTCTCTAAAAAATTATAGTATGTCAATAGGAAGTTGAAGAATTGGAACATGAACTATTCTAGTAATCTCCACATTATGAAGAAGAGGGCTCAAGATCATCTTGATGTTATTACTAGGCCAATTCAGGATTTGGATTTTTCTAAAGCTCTTTGCATAGCAAAATCTCAAGCTTTTAGTGATTTCGTAGAGTGGAATCTTAAAAAATAAACTTATTAGAAATTGAAGGCTTGAGTTGACTAGCTTCAGGAAGGGGACAAGAATAATATATTTTTCCATAATATTGTGCAGGCTTGACATAATAGGAGTGTCAAGTTGTGTCTAGGGAAGCTATTCAGTTTTACTCTACTATCTTTTTAGATGACTCGCCTCCAACAGAGATTAAGGAGAATACAATGTTGTCTTGTATTCCCTCTATTGCGAGAAGGGAGATGGATGACTCTCTTATGCAGCCAATTAGTATGTCTCACTTGGAGGAGGTGGCTTTCAACTTGTGTAAGGGAAAAGCTCTGGGGACTGATGACTTCCCTATTGAATTATTCTAGGAATTTTGGGATATTATCAATCATGACCTTTTTGACGTGGTTCAAGAGTCCTATTCCAACAAAGATATGTTATGGGCCTTGAAGGCTACTTTCCTAGTCCTTATTTTGAAGAAGGAAGAGGTTAATCAGTTGGACTTCTTCAAGCCCATTGCTCTTTGTAAAGTGGTTTATAAAATCATTACTAAGCTCCTAGTAGAGAGGCTTAAAGTTTGGTTTCCCTTGGTTATCTTTAAGGAAAAAGGGGTTTTGTGGCTAGAAATTTTTTTTTGGATGGGGTGGTTATTGCTTCTAAATCCATTCACTCCATGTATACTTCTAGAGAACATGCCATGTTCATCAAGCTTGATATGGCTAAGGCTTAGGATAGAGTCAATTGGGGTTTCTTGTGGAAAGTTCTTCTAGCTTTGGGCTTCAGACACGAACAGGTTAGATGGGTTTTGAGCTATGTTACTACTCCTTCCTTCTCAGTCCTTCTTAATGGTGAACCGTTAGAGCTTTTTGGGGCCTCTAGGGGTCTTTACCAAAGAGATATCCTTTCTTCCTTTTTTTTTATCATTATAGTTCAGGTTCTTGGTAGACTTATCAAGTCTCATGTTTCCCAAAATCTGATTTAGGGCTAGTAATGGGGAAATGGCCTACCCACTCTTTCCCACCTTTATTTTGTTGATGATATGGCCCTTGCTGGGAGAGCTCATATTTGGGAAGTTGAAGCCTTTTGACTCACCTTAGATACTTTTTGGCTGCCTCTAGTTAGAAAATCAATGACCACAAGTCCTCTATTTTTCTATTCAACACTCCTAACCTTATCTAGTGGAGGATTGCTAATATCTTTAGATTTTATATTGAGTCTCTCCCTCTAACTCCCTCTAACCTACTTGGAGGTCCCTATTGTGGTGGGAGGATGGCCCAAGCTTTTCTAACAAAGCTTGCTTGACAAGCTTTGACCAAATATCAATCATTGGACTCATAGCTGGCTCTCTACTATTGGCAAGGTGACTCTCCTACAATCTATTATACAAGCTCTTCCCATATATAGAAGCATGGTTCAGGTTGCCTCAACATAATTTCTTAAGGAATTTGATGTTGTTTCTTGCAAATTTCTTTGGAGTGGCAATTTTCAAAATACTAAATGGAGCCTCATCAATTGGAATATGATTTGTAGACCAAAAAATGAAGGAGGCCTCAGCTTTTGTTCTTCTATCTCATGCAGTCAAGCTCTTGTTGCCAAGTTCTATTGGCGCCCGTATTCTAGTCAGTCTGAGCTTTGGGCTCGTATCTTGTCACACAAGTATTTACCTGGTGTTGAACTTTCAAATGTTTCTAGGCTTCCTCTTGAGGGAAGAGGCTCTATGGTGTGGAATACTCTCAAGATTGGTGCTCACCTAGTGAAGAGAAGTCTATTTTGGATCTATAACAAAGGCATATATGCTCTATTTTTGAGTGATTCCTAGAATGTGCATCCTCCTCTCTTGTCCTCTCATCTGCACTTATAGCCTCTTTTTGATTTTTTTCTTTCTATTGGATGGAATAAGGTGGCTCATTATAAGGAGGAACATAACCTAGGCCTTGCTATTGATTACAAATGGAAGAATTCTTCTGATTGGCCACTAGGTGGCTCTCTGGAGGATTCGTTGGAGCTTTCTCAAATCTTGGCTTTGAGGGAGTGTAGCTCTCTGCAACAACTTGATGTTTTGGCTTGCGGAGGTGCTTCTTCTAGCAAATATTTTGTTTATTTAAGGTACCTTGTGCTGACTAAGAAACTATTTGGTGAGGGGGAGGTCTCTTGGTGGAAGAAAGCTTGGAATAGCTTTTCTTGGCCCAAGTGTAACTTTTTCCTCTAGATTCTGGTCTACAATCATTGTCTTACTTGGGAGAATCTTTGCAAGAGAGGCTTCCAGGGGCCTTCCATATATGTCTTATGCCACAATAGTGAAGAGACTATTTCTCACCTTTTTTCAGTGCTCTTTTGTCAAACAGATTTGGCACTTCTAGTGGAATGTGTGGGGATGCACATGCTAACATGTCTCCTCCTTGTCTGAGTTTTGGGACCATCTAGTCCATCCCCCTTCCAAGACCTCTTTTCTTTAGGTTGCTTGGACTATTGGCCCTTCCATTATTTTATGGCATGTTTGGCTTGAGAGAAATAGCGAGATCTTTCATGATGTGTAGCTGGGATCAGGTACCTATGGCAGAAAATTTCTAATTCTCTTCATGAAACACTCCTGGCTAAATGTGACTTTGGTGGAGGTTGGAACCCTAGAGATATTGGTATTTACTCACACCTTTCCTTTCCTCTTTAGGATGACACTCCCTCTACACTCTAGCTAGGAATAGAGGTAGGCAGTACTCTTATGTGTTAATAATCATGAGGGGCATTGAACTCCTCCCCAGGTTGGAGTTCTTAAAATCAACACTAGTGGCTCTTGTTAAGAAAATCCTAGATTGGCTAGTAGTGGGGGAGTTGGGCATGATAGCTCTAGTGATGTTCAGTTTCTATTTCCTATCTACAATGGTTACCACACAAATAACCTCATGAAAGCCCTTGCTATCTTGGTTGTAGTGAAGCAACATGGCTAGAGAAGAATTACCTATGAGACTAACTCATAGGTGGTTATGAATTTATTGAATAGACAAAACTTGGTGGATGTGGATTGGCATTTGGCTCTGATTATTCAATAGATCACTCAGTTATGTAATTCTCTCTTTTATGCATATCCCTCGCGAGTGGAATGTTGTGGCTGATTGCTTGGCTAAACAGGCCTCCAAGCATGTACCGGATTGGCACATTATTGATCATAGGATGCTTCCCCTTGATTTATCTCAGAAGCTGGCTCAACTTGTGAACTAGGATAAAGCTCTTTAGTGCTCTTTGTTTCTTCTCTTGTTCTGTTCTCTTTGGTATTTTTATCAAAAAATTTATCTCAAAATCACTCCCTATAAAACAAATTCCATCACAATTGACGTATAATGAATGATTCCACAGTCAGCGAGCAGTTCAAACTCAAATAAATTCTATTAAGAAGACATCCAAATCAATCCTGAAATCAAATAAAATGATGGATCATAAAGACACATGAATATAAAATTGGATTATTTGATACGATGAAGAGAATCGTTATTGGAAGAATATGTGCCATAGTAAACACTTTTATCATATTTCTAACACTTTCTGTCTATTGGCAGCCAAAATGAGTTCAATTTCCTGCTTTCTAATAGTTCTTTGATATATGAACAGAGAATAAGAATGTATACGGCTATTCTAATAACTGCTATTTTTGGAAATAGATATAATTTTAAAAGTAAAACAAAAATATGTATTACTATTACCTATTTCAATTAATGAACCAAAAGTAAATAGAAAATATAACCAAAATTTGCATTCCTATTTTAACAACCAGACAGAGCTTAAATACGAAAGCCTACATTACTAAAACATCATGCAAGTTTGATGATATATACAAGTTTTTCATGTAACAGACTGTACATGAGAATCTCTGCAATAAGGATACTGATGTGAAAAATGTGACTTAATCGTTATCAAAATTTCCATCATTTTGTTTTCACTGATATGAATTCGAAGCCGAACATATACTTCAATAACGAGAACAGTTCGCTAGACTTTTTACTAATGACCAAAGATAGGGAATTAATGTTGTTTTCATTTATCGGTATAGGAAGTATTCGAAAAAGATTGGGGAGATGCCATGTAAATTCTGGACTTTAACTCCTAATTTGTCCACTGGTGCAAACGTCTCTCTGAGAAAAACAATTCATATTGGCCACATCCTGTGTAGAAATGGGAGAAGATCGCTGTGGCTGTTTTACTTATTCTATTTCTATTCCTTTGAATTTTGTTCTAACATAAGGGAAGTTACATGGAAAAAATATGATACAACAAATTTCATGTGGTTTTTTCTATAAGCTTATTTTGACTGTATCATATCATGAAAGACAAGAAATTTATACTATTTTGGAATAGCACCACTATGGAGCTTAAACGACCTTCTAGCTCTTTTTTTATATAATAGCGATGGTTATGGATGTCCCATATTGGTAATAATATAAATTATTGCCTTAAGTTTTTTCATTAAAATAATTTTATCTTATCTAACAGATTTTGGTGCTGAACTTTTAAGAAGTTTAGGAAAATAATCTGTAATATATGTAATATATTTTAATCACCAAAATTAGAATTAGTATTTTTGTCATTGAAATGTATAATTTGTTAATGGCTAAATAATCTTGTTAACCAAACTTGAAGATTTTGACCTTTTCTTACATAAATGATAGCAGCCTAATTTGGACCGGTTTTCTGTGTATGACTTTCTCTAGCGTTGGCCTACAAGGAATTAAACTTTTTCTCGTTTTCAAAAGTAAAATAGGGCATACGTGTACTATGACGATTATTAATTAGAGAAAATTATAAACTAATAATGAATCCCATAACCATTTATTCGCTCCACAATTCGTTATGAAATGTGGTGCGTTAAATCACTTTACACAAACGGTTACTGATAGCCTTCATCCTACAATCGTGAGGGTCACTTATCCATCCAAGTACCATCTCTATCATTCAAGCACCAGTTTCAGTGTACTATATTTGTTGTATGCATAGATATCAGCTGCATCATATGGCCTTTGCTCCCCTACAATGGAACCCCAGACGATGGACTCACCCTCTGGTAGGCTCACTTTGTCATAGATTTTGGCATAGATTATGCTGTAAAACGAAAATTATCCACCCTTTAGTTTTTGGCATATATTTTGTCACACTAATATTCATTGTCATGCTTGATTTGGTAACGAGAATTATAAAGAAAATTCAGATTGTACATCCAATGTGTTTGGTGTTTGGTATTAGGGATAAGCTCTATGAATGAGGAGTTTTAATCTAACAATAATTTTATTTCCTTCAGTTGACTTCTCCAATAATACTGAATATTAAGATGGGAACTTCAGGTGAGATCTACACATACAAGAAGATTATTGATCAAACCATTGAATAGTTGTTTACACGATCATACTTATGACTTTGAGAAATATACAAAAGGACTAAACAATTTATCAAAAATCAAAATATTTGAAGTATGAAGTCAATAAAACATAGATCACTGTCTTAGAAGACTGCTTATGTCAACATTGACTTAATTTTCAAAACTTAATTTCTTCCTTAATTTGTAATATTTAAGAACCACACTATCTTGAAGAATCAACAGACAAAAATCTGTTGTAAACATGTACCAAAATAATAAAAATAGATTCATCCCCAGTTTCTATGAATGAAAAATTGAATATTTAATAAGCAATCTACGCTAACTTATATGAGACAACTAATGAGTTGAACCCAAAATTTGGGATTGTCAAAAGAATCGAAGATCTACGGAAAACAAATATAAAGGGTTTTACCAAACAAACAGACCTGTGCAACTTTCCAACCAAACTCTTATCAACAAGAATTTAGGGAAAAAATTATTTCCCAAGCACCCTGGAAATCTTGGGAAGTGATACAAAAGAAAATCATGGTTCTAAAATCTTCCTATTTTTCCAGCCTTTTTCACTATAGAAAATTACTACTGCCAATGCCAGCATGGGTTTTTTTTGCTTCTCCAATTTTTCTAGCTTCTCTAGTAATTTACTACATTAAAGTAGTAAAAAATATGAGACTTGCAATAAATATTATTATTGATTCTAGTAAACTATACTTTCTAACAGGCCCAAAGAATGTGAAACTGAAAATATAAAATGCTGAAATTACTGATTCAGATCATTCAGATACACACAAACTTGATGCTAAAATGATACTGTATGAATAATATTGAATAATTACATTGATGTCTGATAACTACTTAGGAATAACTTCCTAGCAACTATATATTGAACTAATTTCATTTATCTAATCTAAACACAAAATCTAACCTAATTAATGTAATAAATATAACATTCCCCCTTATTACATTAATTCAAAAATCATTTTTGCTTATTAGAAACTAACCTAATTAATGTAATAAGTCCAACATTCCTAATCTAATTGATGTAATAAGTCCAATGTTCCCCCCCTTATTACATTAACCCAATAAAATTGAAAAGCCTTCACCAATAGTATAAACTTTGATGAAGCTCCTTCACCAATCTTTGAAAGTAGTCTGCAACTTCAAATTGCAAATCCTAATCCTGAAGTTGAGCTCCTTCACCAATCTTTGAAAGTAGTCTGCAACTTCAGATTACAAATCCTATTCCTAAAGTTGAGCTCCTTCACCAATCTTTGAAAGTAGATCTTTCTCTGCAACTTCAAATTTCAAATTCTAATCCTGAAGTTGCCCTCCTCTCCCAATATCCCAACTTCAGACTATAAATCCTAAGTTGACCTCATAATAACATTGTTTCTACCTCCCTTACACAACGAGACATAGTTCCTCCACAATTTCACATCTCCATGGAGTGTGCCTAATGCCTCCTTTGGTGTTGCACATAAGATGTCTTTCCTCTTAATGTCCACATCCATCTTTCCTCCAAAAGTCGACATCTCCTTCGAGTGTCTCAAATACCATTCTTGAAATCCTGCGCCCCCCCCCCCCCGCTCAATAGAAGGACAATCACGTAGCAAGCCCCCTCTTTTCTTCAGGGACACAAATCCATCAAGTCCCCTCTTTTCATTAGGGATGTATCTACCAAGCCCCAACTTTACAGGGAAACAAATAGGTGCTTCCCATACAATAATCATCTCTAAGTGAGAAGCTAGCTCGAGATGATAAAAGTCCTCCAACCTCCTATTTTATTCACAACAAATAGGGTCTAGTCATCCAAAATCTATTAAAAGCACTCTTCTCCCCATTGATTAACCTACTCTGATACCACTATAATAGGCCCAAAGAATGTAAAACTTAAAATATAAAATGAAAGATCAAAGATATAAAATGTTGAAACTACTAATTCAGATCATTCAGATACACACAGACTTGATACTTGATAATATACCAGAATGATATGAATATTGATATGAATAACACTAAATCAATTACATTGATGTCTGAGCATCTTTATATAGTTTTATTTTCCATCACAACAACTACTTACAGGAATAACTTCATAGCAACTATACATTGAAATAATTTCATTTATCTAATATAAACACAAAAACTAACCTAATTAATGTAATAAATCTAACATACTTGTATCATGTTATAGTAGAGTAAGAATTTTTGTCTTGGTATTTACCACATTCAAATCTCAAAATTTTAAGTTAAATGGGAAAAATATAGAATTAAAATCATAGTCATTCACTCTCTCCCTCCACATCTCTCCCTTCACATAGCTTAAACATTGCACACTAAGCTTTGACCACTTAGTGTGGTGCTATAGGGTCCACTCAACAGCTGTCACCCATCTACTCTATAACATTCAAAGTTACTCTATAATAGTGAAAGAGAAAGGAAACCATGATTGCTAAGTTTTAAATCCAACTACTTCCACCCTCTATTCATTAAACCATTTAATCACTTTTGTGTCCCATGCGCTGCACAAAATGTCTCTGTTTCTTAATATTTTACCATGATTTCAATTTGTTTGACAAGTGCATTGTTCAAGTTTTTAGAATCATGTTCAAGTTTTTAGAATCATGAAAACTATTAACATGTTGAAGAAATTTTGACATGGAAATTTGTTGTAATGTCCCCTTTTTTGACATTTCCTTACTCATTCCGTATTTGATAATTTTTTGATAATAATCCGTATATGATAAAATTTAGTCTATCATTTGCTCTCATGTTTATATAAGTTATTACAATTGAATGGTCATAGATGGTTGCAACCCTTCAAATAATTAACTACTTGTTATGGTTAGGGTTTAATAATGACTATTAACAATAATTAATAATATACATTAATATATATTATATATGTATAACATTTATTAATTATTTAAACTTCCATATCCGTAGTGTATCCTTGGGCTTATGGATAATATAAGCCATCTATATAATATAATAATGTTGTTACCATTATTACCATCCTTATATATATATATATATATATATATATATATATATATATATATATATATATATATATATATATATATATATATATATATATATATGTCTCATATTGTATTTATATTAATTCTTTTATCATTATTATATCAATTAATCAATTTATTATTATTAGTTATTAATATTACATAAATTAAATATATTATAGTCTTTAATTATTTTAATATATATTTATATATGTAATGCAATTATTATCGGCTATATATATTGCATAATTCATTTATTCATTAACGTATATTACTAATAATGTTTATATTTACTATTATTATGAATTATGACTAATATTTATTCATATAGTGTATCAATATTATTTCTTTGTGAACAATCGATAATAGCATATGAACTATTATTATATTTTATCCAATTATAGGATTCCCTCTTAAAGTATGATATAAGAATATGGTAATATATATGTATTAAGGTACATATATACAAAGGCATGATATTAATACATTTGATATAATTATGTAATATTGAAGAATCATTCTAATCAATGAAATGTTGACTTGTTTGATTTTGAATATCAACTCATTTAATCTTTGAATGGAGGTCGATGAATAATAATCTACAAGGACATATTAATATGTTAACTTAATGACAAATTATATCATTATTATTAATAATTAATTTATCATTAGATCTTATAAATAAGGGTACATGACATTTGTACATGTGGATTAAATAAATAGAATTTAAAACATTTCTAGCATGCAATTTAATAAAAGAAACAATAACATAAATGAACGTAATATTCAAATCATTCCTGGAAAAATAGAGTTGAAAACAAAAAATAGAAAAATACTCTTTTCATTGGTAAAAAAATTACAAATTTGTGGGGTTTACAGGAGGTCTGGATGATATCAAATCAAAGAATAAAAAGTGAAAACAATTCGTCAGCCATTTCATCTTCTCATGACAAGGAATGAAAATATCTTTAAAGAATATCCCTAGATTTCATGGCTCGATTATCAAGGTTGAAATTGTTTGAAAAAATACTTGGTACTATAGTGGTTGAAGGATATAGAATTCTTTTTAAATATATATGATTTGTTCTTACAATCAGGCCTATGAATGGACATGTCCATATCATAACAAACAATTAGGAAAACAAAATGACAAGATCATCTTATTCGTTGACACACAAAATTATAGTCCATTTTTTTCTAATTCACAATAGCTATGAAGCTTTATAGTGAAAAAAGGTTATATATAATGGTTCCTATGTAAGAAGTATTAATGATATTGAGGGCAGCTGAATATGACTTAGCACAACTAGTTCATCTATAGTAAACTAGAATTTTGTTACAATACACTATCTATTAATAAATCTATATTATTGTAATCAACATCTTATAATTTTTCCTTTTCCTAGCCTATCATTAAAAAAATTTACAAATTGAACCAGACCCTTACCCACCTTGTAATATTATATTATTGATTTGAATAGAGCTTAAATTATTCCCAACAATATTTAGAAACTTAAATTTATTGATGTGAGAAAGTATCTAATGTTTTGGGTGTGAGTATAAAACATAACAGAGACTTTCTATACTAATTAAGCTTGCCTCAAAATCTCTTTGACCCACTAATCTACCATTGCAAAGTGGGGATTATGTTTAAACTAAAGGAATTTAAAGGGCAAGTTTATTGGACCACACTTCACTTTTAACATTAAGGTGTCACAACAAGATATTAAGAATCAACAAGGGTTATAAATTAATGATAGATGAATAGATTAAAAAATATGGAACATATGAATTAGTTAGATTACATGTTACAACATGACACTCTTTGTCCACTACCTCCATGGTAGTTGATAGTGTTGGTATGTTTACCATTGCGTCAAAAGAATGTCACAAACAGAGACTTACCCACATTATTAAGAAGAAGAATTTATTATTAAAAGGAATTTAGTTATAACATAAGAAATTTGATTATACTTATTCCATCGAAGTCTTTTTATAACTAATTATTTAAGTACTATATATGTATTGCATGCTTTGTTATGTTATCAAAAGTGTACTAATTTTCTACCAACTGTATTATACCATGTCTTGTTATTTCTAATCAAATTCTAATATTTTTTTTGTTGTCTATTAGATGGATGTTGATTGGTCTTGCATCATGGACAAAGCATGCCCATGTAGAAAAAAAAATTTCTTATGTGGATCTTTCGTGGAAAAAATATGTACTTAGAGATTTAGAACTATTTTTTGCTTGGATTGATCAATAGATTGATAGAATTTATTGAGGGAGAATGTTCAAGGGACTCATTTCCAACATGCTTTCACATAAGTAATTCAAGGAAGCCCTCTCAAATTTTCAATACAAAAAGTAGGATTAATAGTTATCTAGAATACATGTAAGAGTAATATTGTAACTAAGGTTGTTTAAACTTTCAATTGTAAAGTAAAAGATTTTCTATAATCATTTACTAATTATGTGTATTATTAATATGAATATTCTTTATGATTTCCATAGGTATTGGTGTACATTTGGACTAGAGGAACACAAAGAAAATGATGCAACACCATTTGATGCTTCTTCTATTCCCAAATTAGGGAAAGGTAGTAGACCTGGTCACAAACATACACAATGTAGTTTTACCTATAACTTTAGTATCTGAATCATGGTTCGTAGGCTAAACCATGTATTGATATGGTACAATCAAGTTCAACATGTGAACAAGAGTGACCCATACCTTTTTACCATCAAATGAAAAATGCATTTTTTGGATCAAGGTCCTTCTTTGCATTATTTATTAGTAAGCAATTATATCAATGCATCAATTCATTGCTATTACTTGGCATGCCTATAGATGTAGCACATAAAAAACATAAGCGATTGGTGCATGAGAAGATGACAATTTTTGAAGGTCAATCTTTTATGGATGATTTTCTTACAATGGATGATATTGCAAATATTGATCACAAAATTAAGTCATTAAGATACATCTATGATAGTAGTGATGCTCTTTTAGGGCAACAATGGGTTTTGGAAAACCCTAACAAATGGTTTGCCTATCAAAAGTACAGTTCCACTATTGATGTTGATGGAGAGGTCCCATTTTTTCTAAGAATTCAATGGCCAAAGCAACTTGATTGAATGCTTCAATATGGCCATAAAAATATATTGGCCATCGATTCTATATTTGGTACGAATGCAATGAAAGTATATAGCGTATTGCTTCATTTATTTAACTTTGGAATATTTACACTCAAAGTATAGTATTGATACATTATTCTGATGTCTTATGATAGTTTCAATTGTATACAATTCATATCGCGTACCCATAGTATGAATTATTATGTCCAGATCTTGTGTACATGATATCACATATTAGATGCACATTCTTCTTCAATGGGCTCACTTGAATAATATTAATTGGAAACGAAATGCATTCATGATGGCTGATGCAGCTATTGAGATGAAAGCTATTAGGTATATTTTATTTATCATTTATCCCTTTTAATTTTTAAAAATATTTCAATACCTTGTATAATAAAATATTTGATAGTGATTGAAAGTATTTATGATGCAAATAAGTGTTTCAATGTGATGTATATCTACGCACTTGACATGTTAGACGCATGTGGCTAAAAAACTTGATTGCAAAGGTCAAAGATAATGCAATTAGATAATAGATGTTTAATAGACTTGTATTTATCATGCATCATTCAAAAAATGAAGATTCAACAAAGAATGAGATTCACAATTTTATTGAGGACTTCAAAGATGCATAGCCCTCATTCAGTAAATATTTTGAGGGACAATGGTCTAATAGATTTAGTATGTGGGCTAGATGTTTTCACACACTTAAACATGTAGGACAATAGACAAATGGTGTCATAGAGTCTTACCATTCACACTTAAAGAGACAATTTTTTAGAACAATCAAGCATGATAAAAATTGTCATTTTAATTGGTTGGTACATATACTATCTCCACATGTTTATATCTATTATTGGTGGGTGCAAGTTAGCAATAAATATGGTTTCTATATGAACTTTGATATTGATAAAATTGAAAATACATCTTTGGTTCGTGCTATGAGAAATCTAGATGACCATGTTATAATCAATGACACTAATGATCACATAGTGTGGGTGACAAGTGAAAGCAATCTCAATTTTCAATATGAAGTGTATAGCTCCTGACCTAGTGTATCTATGTGCTTTTACAAATTTTTGATACAAGGATACATGTGTAAGAATGTAATGAAGGTTAACTTGATGAGAGAGAGACAAAGACAACATCTATCTAACAATTTGGATATAGACATTGATAATATTTTCAATACAATTGGTTCTATTGTAGAAGGATGCTCCAACAATCTCTCTAATTATTTGGTACTTAAAAATCATTGAGTATTTTATTATATTGATATACAATTATTTCCAAACAACATTTTTTAAATTTTTACAATGTGTTTCAATATGAATGTAGGTAACTGATGCATTTGAAGAGATTGTAAATAATGAAAATTGCCAACTCTTGGAGGATTCTTCTATGCCACATACAGATGAATTTATAACCACATCTTTGCTATTTCAATATTGTTTATTTGATTATATAATTTCTAAAATATGTTTAATTATTTTTGTAGACTTCTGAAAATAGAGGTGAAGCTGCATTAAAAGAAATGAGGCTACAAATAACATAAGAGTTGGACAAGTTACAAGAAATTTTAACTCACATGTCTGATTTGGCAATATTTGCTTTCGTCAATAAGAATTTAAAGGACTTGTCAAATAAGTTTGAGAGTAGACATGTCATGGTTTTGGTCACACTATTAATTGACAAAGAGACTTTATTGATTGTATGAATGTAAGGAGAAGATTGAGTATTTCCAATAGAACACCTATGTTTCACCAATGAATCAAAATTGCAAGTGTTGAAATTGGTTTGATGATCTTGATAGGGAAAATGAATGAGATGAACAAATTTAGATCAATGAACATAATTTTGATATGGTTACACACATGTTTCAAATTTTCCAAGATACTATTATAAGAACACAAGATTTTATTGACAAAACATACAAGAGTGTCATGAATTTTTTTAGCTATTTATTTCAAACTATTTTAAGACAATGAATCCTATGATGTGATTATGGATGTTAAAAACACAATCTATTTATAAAAATCCATGTATAATTTTTATACTATAACTAAAATTATAAATTTTATTATTGCTTGCAAGTATGAACAAGATTGGAGATGATGAAATAGATTATATTTTATATGTAAACAATTCTCAAATATCAAAGCTTGCACATTGTTTATATCCCTATTTAAAGAGTTGTTGATACAATCTCTTTCAAAATTTGGAATTGAAATTTTGTAATCTAATATCTTAAATATTATGATTCTTATATTGAATCCTTTTTTATTGATGGGAGTACAAGAAAAAAATGTCATAATGTATGTTAATAGTGAGTAATGAGAATGATCTTGTAAGAACCTTATAAATCTGATTCTATGTTGGATTATAAAATTTTGATTGTTGAGTATTGTTAGAAAACAAATATGTCTTGTATGGATGCATTTTAAGTCATTTAAGTCCAATTTCAAGATTACTTGGCATGCACATGAAATTATATTTTTGTAAGTCAATTGGACAGTTATACATATATTATGTATGTATATGTTTCTATTCATACACTATAGTTTTATGTTATGAAATTGATTCATCCTTTTATCTACCCTTTTATGTGGTCTTTCATTCTTTTATAGAGCATTTTGTTGAAAATTTAATATCATGGTTTGACTAATAAGATGTCATTATTTATATGAAGCCTAAGATAGAGACACATAATAGGATTGAATTTGTTAACATCTCAGCTTTGGATATAAATTTCAAATTCAAATTTTGTTGTTGGCATGGCTGATTTGTAATTTATTTTGTTTGTTAAAGAAATATCTTGGCTGAAATATGAAAATTCCTTGTATGTTGAGGTTGTGCCATCAGCTAATGCAATACATTTTCTATGCTCTTCCTTTCATTACTAATTTAGTCATATGCATTTTTGGTACATTGACTTCATTAAGATCACATTATGAATACTTCTATTTGGGGGACCATATGGGAACATTTTAAAAAATAGTTTCATTTGAAGTTATCCATAAAAAAATAGTTCCTAACTAAATTGTAAAATTTTAATTTGGATATCAAACCAAGAGGATGTGGCCAAAATGCCCACTATGTGCTATACAGGAAACTCAAGACTAGAGTAGGAACATAGTTAAGACAGTAAACTTTTTGGATGTTTGAATATTTGAATCTATAAACCTTGTTTCAAATAATTATTCTCCTATGAATCTAGCTTACAATGAAATTTGAATCACTCAAATTTGATACTTTATTAGAAAGTTAAGGCAAAAATACTAACTACTATCCCAAATCTGCATTGCCAAATCTCACATTTCACACCTCTTCATTGGCATGTTTTACTAATAAATTTTTCTTGTATTTAAGTTCAAATTATAGTGGATACAAAAGCATTGAACATACTTCTATCTTAATTGATAATCTCTTCAATCCATCTTTAAATAAAAATGATTATGCAAATTTGATGACTATTCCTCTATCTTAATTGGTAATCTCTTCAATCCATCTTTAAATAAAAATGATGATGCCAATTTTATGACTATTCCTCTAGACGTGAATTTGAAAACAACACTAGAATGTAAGTCATTCCTTGTCTTTTTTGGTATATCATTCTAATAAAGATTAAAAATTAGTTTCTACTTGAGATATATCTCTAAATATACTTTCCTATGGCTTTGGAATTATTCAAATCAGGTTCAAAATGAACTTTTTGTTGACAAAACACCATCAGGTAGTTTAAAGCTACTACAATTTTTCAGTAGGTAAGACTAACTTTGTTTGTATCAATTTTCCATGGATTTTTTTACACTTAACATTTGTGATTTTTTCATATTTATAGGATTTAGAGAGACAAATCATCTCTCTTCTTCCACAATCTCATGTTTTTGCATATAAGTTCTAGTCTTTAGAGATCTTGATATATAATTTCTTATTTTCACTCATAAGTGCCAGTCTCCGAGTTCATGTGGTAGTATGTGATTCCCATAAACATGGTGTATATCATGCTTGAATTTGTGCACTTTAATGTTACCAAATAAAAAATAAACCAAAATGTTGTGAAATTCTAGGAGAAGGGTCGCACATTGAACAAGAAGATAAAATTCAACAACATTATGAATGTCATGCATTATTGCTAAAATTTATGAGTGACTTGCATTATTGAAAATGATGAAGATAATATGTGTACTATTTTAGGTACTTCACTTTCAATTAAGAAAATACTTATATATGAATTGGATCAGATTCAAACCCTTAATTATTGTCTACAAACAATGTTCAAGGAATGTAATGCTCCAAACCAACATAGATAGATGTGAATGGTGAGCTATTAGATTGGGCTTACCACTTTGAAACTTACCCAAATATAAATAATTGCATTAAGACCATCACATAGAGAAATTTCAAAATAGAATATATCCTTAAGAGCCATCTCATGTTGAGTCTTTTTTAACTTCATACGCAAAAATCTTTGGGGTCTTAGTTAGAAATCTATGTGCAATCACAATGTATGGAAAATCAATGTTAATGGTATTAAAAGACACATGCATCATTATTATAAGTTCAAATGTGTAAAATTGATATGGTGAGATCAATAATATGAGAAAAATACTACAAGTATAGTGGAGATATGATATACTAATATTATGTTCATTAGAAATCACAATGGCTGTCACTTCTATGATAAAATTTTATGAAAATAATAAGTTTAGTACATGTAATGTCATTATTTAGAATATGAACAAATAGATGTAAATGTATCCATGAATTGATTAATGTCTAGATAATAATAGGGTATGTGCAGGATCATGGTGTGCCAAAAAGTGGCGATCTGAAAAATATCTAGTTCTAAAGTGCCTCAAAGAATTTCAAAATCTATTCCCACTTTTTTCCCACCCATCCTAATACTAAATGAAAACAATTAATACCTTTATAATTCCTACTATATCTTTCAATACCAACCTTATATGGTCATCTTTAAAACATCCTGAAAATGTGTTTTTGGCATGTTCTTATGTGTTTTTTACTTAAAGCATGTAGCTGACGACTTTTTTAAAACCAAAATTTGATGTAATGAAAAGGGTTTCTTAAGAATGTTCCTAGCTTTTCATAAATGTAAGTTTTGTCAAATTATGAGTTCAGTAAGTAATTATTACTTATTTTCTAATGGAGTTAGCTACAAAGTGTTGATTGACATACTGGTTGAAAAATAGCTATAACTTTCAAACCGTATAAGATTTGTGAAATCCAAAAGATGCATCACATTCTATGCTTTGACTAGTACAAGAAAAAAAAAAACCTTAATTTTGATTTATTTTGAACTAGTTAAGTTGGTCAGACACGGGAGTTTTTTAATTCTGAAAATAGTATAGTAGAAAATTCATAATTAATTATTTATTTGGAATAAAAATTGCCAAAAATATGTGTCACATCCAGGCATGAGTCTACTTTTTATATCTAAAATTATATTAAAAAATATTATCATTTGATTATGATTAAGGTGGTTAGACATACACCTACTTTTTATTTTTGCCCTGAAATTTTTGTAGCACTGCATTAAAATCCAAAATTTTGACCAATCAAATAATTTTTTCTCTAGATAAGGCCTTGCAGTTTAGAAACTAGATTCAATTTCCTACAGATTATTTTCTTGCAGCTTTTTGATATAAAGTCTAGAACCACTTTAAAATTATGTGTCAAGTTGACATAACCTTGATTTGCTGGTTTTTCACTGCCACTTAAGGCCATAGTTTGGTACACCATGATCCTGCACATACCCAATAGTGACAATGATAGTCATGAAGAGACACAAAGCATGAACATCGTTTATCACTTTCAAAATAGTTATAAAGATTGTTTAAAATGGCCATATTGACTTGAAATATCTAAGATTCTACAGGATTAATCTTTATCTACAAAGTGGAATTGATCAATGATAAAATGTAGGATTTTAATATTGAATTTCATGGTCTAGAGGCTCACCATTAAAAATCTCATTGCATTGGATTTATGATCCAAATGTGGGTCAGACCCAGGCTGTGTATGTTTTGACATTAACAACCAAATGTGGAGTACAATGTTTGACCACGTCAATGGGTTTGAAGTATTTAAGCTAGGTATAAGTATTCCAATGCATGCTCTAGTGTTGTTAAGATACATATTTTTCCACTAATGAGACATTAATTTTGAAGACTCTAGTTATTCATTATTTAAGATCATACATTTACTGTCATCTATTAAGGATATTGATGAAGTTATTGCAATGGGAAAATAGAAGGTGGATCAACCTATGAGCCTATCTGAAGTTAATTCTTGGTATTGAACAGCCAATAATCTAGTAGCCACTAGTAATATTTGAATTGTAGGAATCCCAATATTTTTTTATCATTACTATATTTGTCTAGGCTATGTTTGCAAAGGGAGCATTGAAGCTAGGGTAAAGGCTTACAACCTTTGCTTCAAGAAAACACCAATCTTGGCAAGAAATTCAGTTAAAGGTTTTACCCAAGTGGAAACAAGGGACAAGATAATGTCAATCTTGTTTTAAGAAATGGAACAACAATAGTGTGGGAGACAAACACATCCAACCTAGGTGTGGCATCTATGGATATGCAAGACAATGGAGACTTTGTACTACAAAATGGAAATTCACAAATGTTTTGGGCTACCTTTGGAGATCCTATAGATGCATGGTGGATGAGATGGAGTTCTCTATTAGAACAATGCTTCTATAAATTGTGTGGTAATTTTAGGGTTTGTATTTACAGTAATACAGATCCATATTACAAATGTCCAACTACATATTTTGATCAGATCAAATTGATGTTAGGACAAGATGTGATGCAGCAAGATACATAAATGCAGAGCCAAGGGAAAACCGATTATAGAGTTGTAGACTGGATGTCATCATAATGCAATGTAGATAAATTCCTATGTGAGGACATAATATATATATTTTTGTAAAAATCTTATAGTGACAAGTTTAAAGATCGGTAATTTTGTGGTCAAAACTTAGTTATACATACAAAAACTAAATTTTAAGGAAGGGCAAGACTTTTTATGGTTTAAGAGGCTAATATTCAGCTTTTCATTCCTTCTTCTTTCTGGTATTTCTTAAACCACTATTTCTCACAAAATTATTTGTTCAATGCATCCTAGAGAGGTTTATCCAAATAATTATTTTTTCAATGTATTCTGGAGTGATTTAGCCAAACTCGTAAATTTTCATTAATTTTTTTAGATTTTTTCTTGATATATGCTTTCATGTTATGAAATTAAAAGAAAAAACATTACAGAGATTGAAGTTCATAGATGATGGACACCTTGACAAGCCATCGATTTTGAGTCATGAAAAGCTAAGGATATTATTTGAAGTCATTTTATTCCCTCTGATCAAACGAGAAACGAGGTCTTATGTTGCATGCAGTCTTGGGATGAGAAATAAGATTTTCGTTGTCCAACATGGTAGGTTGAGTAAGGGTTGCCCTAAATAAATTGGAATTTTAATCCATAGAAATATCAAAATAGAAACCTTGATCTTGTCAAGTTCTGAATTAACAGTTGTTTACAAAGCTCATGCGTTCTATAGCCTCTTGCTTAACTTTTTCTATTGGTTCAGATGTGAAAATGCTGCGTTAACTTTTTCTGTTGGTTCAGATGTGAAAATGTTGTGTAGACCGCAGCTACGCGGGAATAGTTAACTGAGGTTAGAAAGGGGAACGCCACAGATAACCATCAACGGAAAAGTGTATAAAATAAACTGATGGAAAAGATAAGTAAATGAACTGGGTCCACATCTACCTAAGCAGTTAAAGCTTAGTGTGTAATGTTTAAGACTAGTTCTCTTTCGTAAACACAATTTTTTTGAAAAGTTAAGGTTAGAGAGTTGGAGTTGAAGACATGGAGTTAATGCTGAGCCTTCTCACTCTCTCCCCAAGCTTTAATTTACTCTCTCTTCCTAAACCTTAACTTTCCAATAAGTTAGAATTGGGATTTAAACTTTCTCCCAAACTTATGCCCTAATATTTACTTAGAACCTTAACTCCAACTCTAACCAAAACAAAATTTTGATTGCATAAGTTTCGAGTATCATTCTTGAACAAAACTTTTCCTCACGACTTCTCAAACACAGTTGTGTCCATGCATTACCTTTCATATGGTTGCTCGGACAGTCAAGATACTCTTGATGGAAAAGTTTCTATCAATTTACAATGGAGCAAGAAAGTTATTGCAGTCATTGATGCCAATGTATAGACTGAGAAAAATTGGAAACTTGTGTCATTTTGTAGAATGCAGAAAAGCTCGTAATAAAAGTCTTACCTATTGATGACTGCATCCAAATTCTCTATAGAGTTGCAGAAATGAGTTGTCTAATTTACCTAGAAAAAAATGAGAAACACATTTATGTCATCTATAGTGAATATCATGGCAAATAAATCACTGCGCAGGAATACAACTGGTTGGCACATGGATTAAAGTTTAACTCGCTGTGAGACATAGGCAGTATGAAGATTATTTTGAAACGACGAGCTTTCTAAGGAAACAAATTTGAAGAGTGGAAAGTCGCTCAACATGAGACATTTGGAACAGGGAAGTAATGGTGGTTGTTTACTAAAATAAACAAGGGCATGGAAGGAGAGGAGAACTGCTAACCAAGTATCGATATCAATTTGAATATTTCGAGGAACATATACCCATTTCTATACGTGACGCGTGTGCAGATTCAAATGAAATTGTACTCTGTTGGAGAATGATATCTGAACTTTTTGACAAAATTTCCACTACAGGCTCAGGCCTAGTATTTATATAAACCACAATAGTTACTCAATGCATCAAACAATGCTGTTACATGGAAAATACAATTACAGAGAGAGCCTCATCAATAAAACACATGCTGTGAATTCCATTTTGTTAAGTGCGTTGGCAACATAGTTTTGAGCCAAAGGAATGATAATCTCGGGAGATGGTTTCAAATTCTCATTGATTCTTGTTTATGTCACATTGCTAATCTTGCCTATGTAGCATGGAATTACTACAACAATTTTAAGAACAAATTGGAAAAATGATGAAACATACATCTAGTGGGTAAATGAATTTGGCTTCCACAATCCATTGAGCTGTTTAAAGTCATTATTCATAGATAGTTCATAGGGGAAAGGAAGGATAAATTTGTTTCAAATGATGTCTCAATCTGAAAACAAAGAGTTAGGTAAATTATTACGTTGACTTTGTGAAAGCTTGTTTTTGGAGGAAGTGTTGAAAGGTGTGTGTTTATCACTAAGTGAAGATGTAAGGACAGTTGTTACAAAATCAATGTCACATCAACAATCTTCATGAAATAGAAAAAAGTTTAATGAATCCCAAGTCTTTTTTAATATTGACCAGTCAACATTAGTTGATCAACTATCATTAATTGTAACAAAAATATACATATGTTGACCATTTGCTCCAGAACCTATCTAAAAATAAAAGGACAAGAATATTGTAGGAGTGCTTTATCACCCTACCACGAAGCTGTTAAGCTTTCCCAAAATCTTTCTTGACATGAAAGATACCCAACCTAACATCGAAGGAGACTAAACAAGTAAAACCATGAAAAGTAATGGAATTGTGCTACAAGTAAACCATACAAATAACACATCTCTGCAAGACAAGTAACACAAATTTTTGCAGCCAAAAGAAAAATGATATAAGTTAATCATTTACCTAGGAAATGAATTAATTAAGCTCAAAGGTTTCTTCTCATAAGTTCATAAGAAGGCATATCAGACATTAAGGAAAAAAATTTTCCTAAAATTTAGGACTTCACCTCGTAATAGTAAGGTAGTACATTCACTCTCTTAGTGACTCAGAACTCATCATGTCACAATAAATCTAAATATTGATCACACTATCAATATATAGTTATCTCTATGTGCAATTGTTCTAGATATCTAATCCAATCGAAGCAACCATCTTAAATTAATTAATTATTTAATATGAAACAAGTCAACTACCTAATATAATTGTGCATCCATAATGCTCAAGGTGCACTCATTATATAATAACATAAAAAAATCAAATTTGTCTTGCATGTTCTCCTCTAAATGAAAGGTCCATTCATACAATACTTTCCATCTAGGTGGACTTTTGACCAAACATAGAAAATAGATATGGAATAAAACTTGGCCCAAAGTAGGTTAATGACAACATTATTGGCAGGTCGCAAAATACAACAATCAAAACATAAAACATTATCAGTGCGCATATGCTGACTACAATTCAGCCAAACATCCATTAAGCAAACATGAAAATAACTTTCTATTATAGAATAAGATGTGTAATAGATTTATTCAATGCCTAAGAATTTCAATTTGAAAACTATGTTGTAGAAAAGAACTACACATTTCTGAAAAGATCTATGACTTGGAGACAGTTCCTAAGTCCCATGTTATTTATATGAAGAAAATCTTAAACTATAATATTCATCAAGAAGAAAAACCTATGGTTCCATTCAATATAAGTTTCTTTGTCTTTATTGGTGGTTGGCTATATCTAGAGTCCATACAACCATACATTACATTCTACTATAGCAACATCACCAGTAGAGAATTTAGTCTGTGCACTGAAGGTCGTCATTTTTCTTGGTGAGTATGAAGCTATAGCTTAGTTTACGCAATGGAGGCAAGAGTACAATCATCACAACAACACTTCGTTTCTTTTATTTTAAGTAAGGTTCATCTTTGTTCCATGGAGAATCTTAAAGTTCTTAACTAAGTTATAGATTTTTCCACATTCAATATATACAATCAAAGAAATAGAATATTCAATAGCATGCCACATTGTTTATTCATTCACTAAATTAGCTTAATTCTACCAATGTTTAACTAATTCTTTTCACATCTATATGCATAGCTCTAAATAGAAACTCAAGATTTAATGACAAACGAGCTCAAAAGGAGACATGGAACCTGGATTTGAGCATAATGGGTGCCAACAACATATCTAAATTTCTTTCTCCATACATTCCTTCCATCCTAGTCATCTTTCTCCCTTCTCAAGCCTGAAAGCTGAATATAGATATGTTTCCCTTGCTATATGGTGTCCTGAATGAGGTGTTCACATGGTGGCATATGCTGCCAAGGTGAATGAACTACTTGAAACATTTTTGGTCCAACAATACTAAGAATAGCAGATGAAAACCAATTTTTTTTTGTGCAGATCCATTGGAGCTATAATGTCGCACAATCTGCACCTCCCTCGCCGCATGCCCATTCCAATGCCACCTACAAACTGATGCCATCCGTTCCAAATTTGGCAACATGCCATGTTTTTGGAATTCTTACTCTGCCTCTCTAACATTTTGGCATGGAGAAAAGTTGTGCCTTTTTGCAGAGTAGGAGAAGAGTAAGACAGAGCAAGATGAAAAAACATTGTTATAACGAAGAAAAGACATGGTCGATTACAAAGCAGCAACATTTTGTGGTAATGGGAAATCTTGCAGAATGTGCTTTAATGGAGAGGCATATGAAAATGGGGAAATATGGAATAGTGTTGGGGAATTGTGAATGGATGAATGGAGACATGAGGAGTTCCTGCACAATTTAACTTGAGAGAAAATGATGACGAGGCACGCGTGGCTCATAGCATTTCTTTCTCTTCTGCCACAGCATAGCACAACACATCTTGAAGTTGTAGAGGAGGTAGCATAAAGTTTTGTTTCAACACAGGGCATACTAAAATGTTGTAGTTGCTTTGCCTCAAGGTTTGTGTTTCACTACTTTTTCTTTGATACTCGACTATGAGCTCCCCCAATTTTACACACGATGATCATAGGAAGGTAAGGTGATTGCCATGGTTGTTCAAGAAACAAGAGTAACTATTACTTTAGAAACTATTGTTATTAGCTTCATCAATTGTAATGAATACCTCACTTACTTTTGTTTGCATCTAATTTAAGAAATAATTTAATTGTTTTAGTCGAGGTGGCAGTTCAATACCGCATTATTTGGTATGAGGTGGAGTGGATTGTGACATCCTTCCCCCCTTAATAATGCATCATCCTTGATGCTTGGTTAATATGTACAAATACAATCAATGAGAAAACAAGCAAATAATTTGGATTTAGTCAAACTTCCATTGTTCAATGTTCCAGACAATACATGTACTACTATTTAGATTTTATCATATTCAACAAAATTGTGTAACATTTCATATGAATGTATTCTAATACAATCAATTCAACCCAAATTTAAACACTTATTTGAAGCAATCAATTGTATAGAAAAATAATACACATTTTATATAAGCACATTTGTAATAATCATTTCAGAAACCTTTTTCTATGTGAGTGCATGAATTCCATTACCATTCTAGAGTTTTACAAGGTTAGACTACCTCTCTCTGACAATATTCCCCTTTTCTTATAATGTTTCGTTCCCTATGTTCATTCATAGGAACAACACCAAATATCAGTCCATCATATATCATAATCAAACCAAATGCTCTCTTATCTATATAATTCTCAAAATTAACATGTTACCTTAAAATCACATGATATCACACACATACCTATGCTTACTCATCATACCTTGGCATCCCCAGGATTTGACCATTCTAGTACGTAGTTCATGTCCACATCCTACCATACTTATACATGTACATTGACAAAATCCTTTAACTCATTTTAGTGTCAATATCTCAAGAAGAAAAATATTCAATTATAACATCAAGATTCAATATGAGTTCTCTTAATTCATCTTTACTTATACCTTAATCACAAGTAACAAAAATAATTAACCATACATACCATACATACCATCTAGCATGTGGTGCTTGCTAAGTAAGTATTTGCACCAATAGGTTAGTGTCCATGGTACATAATCAAGCAATGCAATCACATTACATCTAATTCATCATCATTTGATTTTTCATGAAATGTAGTTTTATCAATGTACTCAACTAACATTTAATTATCATTATCCATCTAAATGCTTACAAAAGTCTTTATTCAAATACATTTACATCATAATGCATCATTTGTATTGACCCTAAGTTCTACATCAATAGATAATAAAACCAAATCCCACTCAGACATATTGACCAAAGGTCTAAGTCAAATATATAGTGACCAAATCTATGTTAAACAACATATGGACTAGGAGTCTAAACATGCAACTCAAGATGACTAGATCATCGATTGTCATTCGTCTTCTAAGTTAACTAAATAAAGTGAGTGAAAAAATTTCTATAAAGAAGTCACATATATAGTGGATCATCACATATACATAATACCAAGGAAAAATATTTCTGAAAGAAATAAATGAAGGATCTATACATACCCTTTTGCATTCTCATTGAAAAACCACATTTTCATACACTTATCACATAGGCCAAAACCAAGTTAGGTTAGTCAAAATTTGTGTAAAAATAGTTGAGTCAACAAGTTGATACATATCTTCCAATTAATTTTGCAAGTTCCTTCTAGTTTCCAACTTACATGTCAAAATGATAACTGGAATAATAATAACATTTCATAACCCAGTTTTTGACCAAATTTTTGAGCACAACATATCATTGTGTGAATATTCCATAAATGAAAATATTAGAAGAAGTTGACCTACATGTCCAACTTTATTTCATAGTATGCAAGATCCATGTCCTACTAAGCAATTACCACATCATCAATTGCAAGAATACATAAATATGCAAGCAAAATCTAGTTTTATAGTCAAAAATTATTTCACTCACCATAATGAAAGTTTAGAAAATAATTCTCCATTTGAGAATTTAGTACATGACATTATCCAAGGAATCCATCCATCAAAATGCAAGATTTAATAAATAGATGAAGTATAATTTAAAACATCATACCTCAATGGGCATCATAAAAAATATCGACCTACACATTGGACATGGAACAATAAGGACATCATTTTCATCTACCATATGATCATTTTCACCATCAAGTAAATCATCTGGTTATGCTCACCAATCACCTACAAGGCTTAGCAAATCCAATTTTATCAATTTAGTGACTGTAGGCCCTAAAGCCAATTTTGTCACCATGGTGTGCTTCACCAACATATAAGCACATGTTTTGATGTATGGCCTTCATGCCATTAAATCATCACATAAATTGAAGTGCTTTAACCTCACCAACTACAGAGTGGATACTTCCCCCTAGATTCTTTCTGACACAAAGAATACCCTGACCCGGTACAAAAAGCCTAGCTTCTTAGAACAAGATGGATTAGATGGATCCGGTGTGGCCATGAAACACTCTACATTGCAACCATGTGCCTAGTAGCCTAATCATGGAATGTAGTAGGGAATAAAACTAAACTACACATCTACACATATTTAGTAAAACCAAATAAGCATAACAATATACATATATACATTATTTAGAAAATAAATGGCTTGGCCAAGCACTTTATAAAGCTAGATTTAATGGTAGAAGAAAAAAGAACAACATGTATCCATTCTACAAAACTGGAAGATAGAGAAATTAAACGTGAAGTACCCATCTATCTTTCCCATAATTGCTACATGTTACACCCAGCCATGAAGGAAAGTATACATCTCAACAGTGCTCTACAACAAGATGTTCAACAAATTCTGATTTATCTCATATATGCTTGTTTGTTCACACATAAGAGTGGCATGTTCTTCAAATCTACTCCCTTATACATTCTATCTATGTTCCATAATGAAGGTCATAGATGTCATCACTTCCGAATCACAGGAGGGTGAAAGTACAAATTTGTGTCACCTTTGAGGCTAACTATTCAAAACGACTAAATTTGAGTATTTCTATCTAAAAATCATTTTTTTTTTTCAAACATATTATCTTCTTAAATTTATTCTAGCTAAGTTATATATGGTCTCATAGTTTTCCAATTTGAAATGTTTATTAAATGCATGTTTTATAATAGTTAGTATCAAATTATGAAAGAAATTAAATTATTTCAGAAAATTGATGTTTCAATAACTCTTACTATTTTTTATGATATTTTTTTAATAACATATAAACAACATTTTATAGAGCTCAAAGTCAAGAATATTCTCATATAGAGTTCATAGTATTTTAATTAGATATAATATATTGTAATTAAACAATTCTACAAGTGCACATTTCAACACTTGAGAAGATGTCAATTTTGAGAAAGAAAAAAATAGTAAATTGTATCAAAAAAATTTAAAAGTTATAGGTTGTTCTAGAGGTGAGTCTCCTCTTCAAGAATATATAATTTTTCTTTTGGTTGGAATAAACTTATTTTCAAAAATGTGGTGGGAGATGAAAATTATAGATTTGAATAAGTTGAAGTTTGAATCGTTATCAAAGAAAAAATATAGGTCTAAAGTCAAATTTTATTTTTGATTGTTTGAGCCACATATATTATCTATAGCATAATTTGAGATCGAAAGGAATTAAGTTTATTTCCTTGTAGTTTTGTGGTGGGAATTAGACCCCTAATTTCCAATATTTTTTAGCTACTAAAAAGTTATCTTTAAAAAATAGGAAATCTATAATTTGTTTTTGCAAATAATTATTAAAATTTATAATCCTAACCTTCATCCATTTCTACTTATTTCATTAGTTTGCTTCATTTTCAAATTCTAAATAATAATACATGATTTATGTCATTGAAGTTGAACAATTATACTTTTGTTATCCTTTTCCTTTGTAAAAGGGTGACACAGGTTTGTACTTTTACCTAGGACCAACATCATCAAAATACACACAAACCCTAACCACCTCAAGATCAATGAAATCTTGAAAACAAGATTTATAATTCTCAAGTCAAAGTCTAAAAAGGAGATACAAAACTAGAATAAAAGTGAACAAGAATCATAGTAAATAAGGCACACAAGAAATTGGTGGCTCAGTAGTCATATAGAACACAAAATTTCAAGCTAGTCCTTCATCACATCCAAGTTCATGAAACTGAACATAATAAAAATGAAAATCCAATTCACTTAAAGAACAATAACTCTCGCTAGTCACCAAGAGGGAGTAGATGTTTAATGAAACCTTGCATCAAAGGGTTGCTAAAAGCATAACCAAACTTCTCATGCATCACATGCAATTTATCTTGATAACTACATATTTCTAAGTGCATAGTGGAACGTGCAATACTTTTGCAATTCAAATCCATGGTCCTCCTACTTATTATATTAGGTTACTCAATGAACCTCATGAATCTAGCATAAAATAGAAGGAAATTCTTGCACCACATGTCATTTACATAATAAAAGGACATTTCTCAGTGCTATCACAAGCCAAATCTTCATTTGGTAGCCTCTCAAAGCCTAGTGCAAAAGTCAACCATGCTTTGACTATCTCAATAGTTCAATTCTTATACTCCAATATGCATATTATACCATCACAAGGTTTAAAGTAAATATAATCATAAACATATGAGGTACACAATTTACCAATCATTCCATAAACTTTCCATTTTAACAATCTTTTAAGGAATGCAATTTTAACTCAAAACCATGACATGCATAAGGAACATCATATCTTTCTATGTCAAAATTAATCATAGCTAAGAGGCACAACATACCACCTATGTCATCAACACATACAACATAAAGTAAACAAGTTGACTAACAATTATATGTCTAGCATAGTGAACTCAAGGCCCAAGTGTGGAATCAAGATCTCTGATACCATATGTAAGGACTTCCCTTGCAAAATTGATGCTACATCAGCAATATCCATGAAATGTAGAAAAATTCAATGAGTCACAAGTATTTTGAATATTGACTAGTCAACATTAGTTGATCAACTATCATTAATTGTAACAAAAATGATACATATACATATATGCTGAAATCTAAAAGAAACCATAATTTCATTACCAAATTACCATGATGTACTGATTATGTCATCCATTTTCACAGATGCTCTAGAATCTATCTAAAAACAAAAGCACAAGAATATTGTAGGAGTGCTTTACCACCCTACCACAAAGCTATTAAGCTTCCCTAGAATCTTTCCTAACATGAAAGATACCTAGGTCGACATCGAAAGAAACTAAACAAATAAAACCAATAAAAGTAATGGAATTGTGCTACAAGTAAACCATACTAATAACACATCTTTGCAAGACAAGTAACACAAATTTTTGTAATCAAAAGAAAGATGATATAAGTTAATCATTTAGTAAGGAAATGAATTAATTAAGCTCAAAGGCTTCTTCTCATAAGTTCATCAGAGGGCATATCACCCATTAAGGAAAAACTCTTTCCAAAAATTTAGGACTTTACCTCGTAATGGTAAGGTAGTACATTTACTCTCTTAGTGACTCATAACTCATCATGTCACAATAACTCTAAATACTAACCATGCTATCAATATATAGTTATCTCTATGTGCAATTCTTCTAGATATCTAATCCAATGTAGGCAACCCTCCTAAATTAATTATTTATTTAACATCAAACAAGTCAACTACCTAATATAATTGTGCATCCATAATGCTCAAGGTGCACTCATTATATAATAAGTTTGTGCTGCATGTTCTCCTCTAAATGAAAGGTCTATTCATACAATACTTTCCATCTAGGTGGACTTTTGACCAAACATGGAAAATAGGTATGGAATAAAACTTGGCCCAAAGCAGCTTAATGACAACATTATTGGCAAGTGGCAAAATACAACAACCAACACATAAAACATTATCAATGTGTATATACTAACTACAATTTAACTAAACATCCATCAAGAAAATATGAAAATAACTTTCCATTATAGGATAAGATGTGTAATCAATTTATTCAATGCCTGAGCATCTCAATTTGGAAACTTTGTAGAAAAGAACTAGACATTTCTAAAAAGATCGATGACTTGGACATAGTTCCTAACTCCCATGTTATTTATATGAAGAAAATCTCAGATTGTAATATTCATCAAGAAGAAGAACCAATGGTTCAATTAAATATAAGTTTCTTTGTCTTTATTGGTGGCTGGCAATATCTAGAGTCCATAAAACCATACATTACATTCTACTGTAGCAACATCGCCAACAAAGAATTTAGTTTGTGCACTAAAGGTTGTCATTTTTCTTGGTGATTTTGAAGCTATAGTTTAGTTTACACAATGGATGCAAGAGTATAATCATCACAAAAACACTTTGTTTCTTTTATTTTAAGTAAGGCTCATCTTTGTTCCATGGAGATTCTTAAAGTTCTTAGCTAAGCTATAGATTTGCCCACATTTAGTATATAGAATTAAAGAAATAGAATTTTCAATAGCATGCCACATTGATTATTCATTTACTAACTTAGGTTAATTCTACCAATGTTTAACTAATACTTTTCACATCTATATGCATAGCTTTGAATAGAGACTCAAAAGGGGACATGAAACTTGGATTTGAGCATAATGGGTGCCAATAGCATATCTAAACTTCTTTCTCTGTACCTTTCTACCATCCTAGTCACCTTTGTCCCTTCTCAAGCCTGAAAGCTAAATATAGATATGTTTTCCTTGCTCTATGGTGTCCTAAATGAGGTGTTCACTTGGTGGCATATGCTGCCATCGCGAATGAACTACTTGAAACACTTCTGGTCCAATGATACTGACGAATAGGAGATGAAAACTAGTTTGTTTGTTGTAGATCCACCAGAGCTATATTGCCACACAATCTACACCTCCCTCACCACATGTCCATTTTAATGCAGCCTATAAACTGATGCCATCTGTTTGATATCTAGCAACACACCATGTTTTTGGAATTCTTGCTCTGCCTCTCTAACATTTTGGCATGGAGAAAAGTCATGCCTTTTTGCAATGCAGGAGAAGAGTAAGACGGAGCAAGATGAAAAAGCATAGCTATAATGAAGTAGAGACATGGTAGATTATAGAGAAACAACTTTTTATGGTAATGGGAAATCTTGTAGAATTTGCTTTAATGGAGAGGCATATGAAAATGGGGAAATGTAGAGGAGTGTTGGGGAAGTGTGAATGGATGGATGGAGACATGAGCACTTGAGAAATTTGACTTGAGAGAAAATGATGATGAGGCTTGCATAGCTCATAGCATTTCTTTCTCTTCCCCCACAATATAGCACAACACATCTTGGAGTTGCAGAGTAGGTAGCATAAAGTTTTGCTTCAACGTAGGGCACATGGAAATGCTAAAGTTGCTTTGCTTCAATGTCCGTGTTTCACTCCATTTTCTTTGGAGCTCAAATATGAGCTCCTCAAATTTTACACACAATGATCACAGGTAAGGTGAGTTCCATGGTTGTTGAAGAAACAAGAGTAACTATTTCTTTAAAAACTATTGTTATCGATTTCATCAGCTATAATGAATACCTCACTTAGTTTTGTTCACATTTAATTTAAGAAAGTAATTTAGTTGTTTTAGTAAAGCTGGCAATTCAATACCACATTATTTGGTATGAGGTGGAGTGGGTTATGATAGAAGACACCTAACATTCATGTGTCCAAATGTGCAGGTTTATATGGAACTATTAAGATTTACAGTGAAGTGATATTACTCTATTGACCATCTCTAGTGTTGGCAAAATACATTTTGAATAAGTTTGACAAAAAGGGGGCAAAATTTGATTTGACCAATGTGTTCATATGACATTTTATGTGACATTTATAGTATAAGTTTTTGGAAATTTATATTGCATGATCATTCTTTGTGAAAGTTGGCAAATCAAAAAGGCAACAATGAATCATGGCATAAAATGATGTTAACATGGTATAATTTTCCATCAGCAACACTAGAAGTACATAGGCATTAAAAGAAAAGCCTGCATGGAGCAGGAAGCCTACCAAATGTCACTTTCCTATGGTGGACTTCAAAAGTTTATGTGTTCTGATTTTCTTTGTGGGCATTTTTGTTCATCTCTTAAGTTTGCAGAGGTAAATGTAAAAGGGTTTCTCTATTCTATTTTCGCAAGTCCATCATCTTCGATGAAAGAACATCTTTTTGTGATTCTTTGATAGTGTATGCATGAAATGACTCTTGGTTTGTAAATATCATGGATCTTGAAGGAAAAGGTTTATTGTATATGGCATTGAGTATATTTTTGGACTTACAGTTTGAGAGGAAATGTTTTAAATTATTAAATCTTGCTGGCTAGCTTTTTATCTTGTATAAATACTCATTCTTCTCTAGTTCTATCATGTGTGCATGATCTAGAGAGTTGCATAAAAGGAGTCTTTGGCAAGGTATAAACTATGATTTTGAGAATCAAGAATAGCAGAAGTAAAAAATTTGTTTCAAGTATGGCAAAGTATGTAAGTTCTTTTGACAGCCATGAAGGTTTCTTTCATTGCAAAAGGTTTGCATGAAATTTGGAAGCATTGTTATTTGGAATCCAATTCTGGTTACGTAAAAAGGTGAATATTTTGTTAAAGAAAAATCTTTTTTTTTTGTGGATGAGAAAGTTTCAATTCCATCATTATTTCTAAAATGGTTTTCAAATCTAGTATCTTAGAGGCAAATTTCTTAAAACCCTAGATAACAATTTTTAAAAAGGGCAAAGAAATTTCAGGCATAAGAGTTTTCTTGGTTGTTGTGAAAAACTAAATCCAGTATCATTTTGAGAAAAAAATTGAAAGGAAAAAGAAAAATCTAAAACTATTATCAGAGGCATTTTTTTGTTTCGGTTTTTGTATTAAAAAAAAAAATGGGGAGTCACTGGTTTGAACCCTAAAGTGATATGTTTATTTTTGGAATCGTTTTTGAGGATTTCAAACTTGGAAGGGTACTTGTATAGCTTGAAGATTATATTGTTGAATATGATCAATTTCATGGCTTAACTGATGTGAGTTGGTTTCAAATAAAAACATTTTTAAAGAGGTTTTGAAAATGAACCTAACTAGTTTAGTTAGTTATGTAACTGATTCATTTCAAAATTCTTCTATATTTATAGAGAACATTGTAAAATCTGAAATAAGTATGTGTGAAAAGACTTTCAAAGAGATACATTTACACTTGTGCAAGAATTGAAAAGAGTTGTATTAAAAGCTATATTATAAACTTGTATACCTATATAGATGCAACATATACATCTGTATGTGTATATGAGATTCTAAGAATAGGAAGAGATAAAAAGGGTTGAAAACCCCGAGTAGTTTTCAATGCTAATTATAAAGGAATTAAAGCTCAATAAAGATTACAACTTCATAGATTAGTTTTTCTCCCTATGAAAAATCCTATTTGAGGAATTTTGAGGGTTTCCCACTTGGAAAAATATGTGTCTCTGTACTTTGTGAGTTGGTATTTCTTTCTATTAATGGTGAATGATTTTAATTTCTAGTACTATTTTATATTCAACTATGGATGGTTAAGGATTGAAATTAGCTTTTTGAATTAAATTTATATAGTTTTGATTCACCCCAACCAACCCCCACCCCCCCGCCTCTCAGAACTTTAACACTTCCAACAAGTGGTATTAGAGCATAGGATTCCTCTTAGGAATTATTCCTAAGATTATTTGGAAGTTATGGCACAAGCTAAAGGAGCTTCCTTTAACAAGGTTATGTTGTTTGATGGAAATGATTATGTTTTTTAGAAAGTAATGATGTAGGCTTTTATACACTCTTTAGATGCAAGAATGTGGGATGTTGTTATTTCATAGTATACTATCCCACCCTACTGATGCAAATGATAAATTGACATCTAAGTTGGATAAAAATGCAATATATTCCCTTCTTTGTGGTCTCACAAAAGATGTTTTTGCTAAATTTTTCTATTGCAAGTCAGAAAATGACATTTGGGTCAAAATTGAAATGATCTATCAAGGAGATGAAAAAGTAAAAGAATCCAAACTGCTAACTCTAAAAACATAGTTTGATAATCTAAAAGTGAATGAAGATGAAACCATGTCAGCATACTTCTTAAGAATTTATGAGGTAGTAAATGCTAGAAAGGGTCTAGGTGAATAAATAGAAGAATGTGATATAGTTTCAAAAGTCATTTGGTCAGTATTACCTAAATTTGAAACTAAAATATCTACATTAGAAGAAAAGAAAAGTTTTTCAAAAATGACCTTGCATCAACTACAAGGAACTCAAACTACATATGAAATGAGAATTACCAATCAAGCTAGTTCCTCATTAAAAGAAATAGCTTTTAAGGCTAAAAAACATGATGAAAGTGATTCAGACCTAATACATGCTTTAGAAGCATTACTAGTCAGAAGAATGAGAAAGAAGTACAAAGGAAAACCTAAATGTTTTAGCTATGGTCAGTTAGGACATTTTGCTACAAAATGTTCAAATGTTGAACTTGAAGATTGTGATGAGAAAAGTAAGAAGTTTTCTAGAAACAAGCCTTGGAATCAAAACAAAAGATTCAAGGATTATAAAAAGAAAAGTCTTCTATCAAAAGAAGGTTCTAATGAAGAATCTAGTGATGTTGAAGAAGAAGGGGAAAGACTATTCATGGCTGAAATAGTTGACACCCCTAAAACTCAATCCAGTGAATCTGAATCTTTATCTAATTTAGATGAAGAATTAGATCTCGAAGAATAACTTCTAAAATCTTTACAAAAACTTAAAAGATTAAAGAAGTTAATTTCAAATCATGAAATTGAAAATCAAAAACTTCTAGAAGAGTTAAAAGAAGCAAATCAGATTATAGAAAATCAAAATCTCTTACTTGAAGAAAAGGATAAGAAATTGAATGTTTTACATAGTTCATCTAAAGAGTCTACTAGTTAGAAAACAAAATTCTTTTTCAATGGTTATTGTTTCAACTACAATATCTTTGGGCACAAGGCCAGTTTTTGTGAAAACAACACCAATCAAGGCAAAAGAAGAATTATCAGGTGCTTTAAATGTTTCCACTATGGCCATTATGCAAATCAATGTAAATTGAATCTGAGACCTAAATAGGTCTAGAAGCAAGTAAAGAAAACTGAAAAATATTTAATTGTTGAAACAACCCTATTTGATCAAAAACTTGCAATGTGGGTCTTGGATAATGGTTTCTCACACCATATGATTGGGTTAAAAGAAAATTCAAAACCTTAGAAAATTTTGATGGAGGGTTTGTACGATTTGGTGATAATTCAAGAGCCTATATAATAGGGAGAGGCTCAATAATTCTAAACAAGGACACACCAATTCATGATGTATACTTTGTTGAAGGTTTAAAACATAACCTTTTAAGTGTCAGTTAGATTTTTGATAGTGGGTACTCTATTTCTTTTAATGGAAAAGGATGCTATATCAAAAAGGGAAGAGATAGGGTCCTTGCTAGTGGATTAAGAACAAGTGTAAATATGTATAACTTAATTGATTCTACTATTCAAGAAACTTCATTAGTTAATACTTGTGTTATGAGTCAAGGAGAAGAGAATTGGTTGTGGCATAAAAGATTGAGACATCTAAATTTTGATAATATTGCTAGAATTAGAAAGAACAAAAAGCTCAGAAGACTACCAAAAATAACTAAACCAGTGAATATTTTTGAGGAATGTGTTAAGGGAAAATAAATGAGAGTATCTTTTAAAACAAAATAATACTCATCGAATAAACCACTTGAGTAAGTGCATATTAATTTGTGTGGTCCAACTAAAATTGCTTTATTAAATGGTGAAAAATATTTCATGTTGTTCATAGATGATTATTCAAGAATGGTTTGGGTAAATTTTTTGAAACATAAATCAGAAGCCTTTGACCATTTTAAAAAATTTCAGAAAAAAGGTAGAAAGAGAGACTAATTTAAAACTGAAATGTCTAAGATCAGATAGGGGAGGATAATTTGCCTCTCAAGAATTCATTGAGTATTGTGAAAATCATGGCATAAAAAGACAGTACTCTACTGTTAGGACACCATAAAAAATGGTATTGTAGAAAGGAAAAATAGAACCATAAAAGAAATGGCTAGGACCATGTTGAATGAAGTAAAACTTCCTAATAAATTCTAGAAAGAAGTTGTTCACATAGCTATTTACATCTTAAACAGAGCACAAATCAGAGTTAGAACAACTTATACTCCATATGATTTATGGTATGGAAAAATAGAAAATGTCAAGAACTTCAAGATTTTTGGCCATAAATGTTTTATAGAAATGAATGATGATTCTCTAAATAACTTTAACTCAAGATTTGATGAAGGGATTTTTCTTGGGTAATCCACACATAGCAAAGGCTATAAATACTATAAGAAAAGGCTGAACAAAATTGTACAAGCTATAAATGTTATATTTGATAATAAAAAATTGTGTAGATTCATCTTTCAATAAATTAGAAACTTTACATGATGAACATCCTAAAAATGATAAAATTGAACCTGCTGATGAAAATGAATTTACTGATGAAATTGAACTAGAAAACTGCTCAAGTCCCAAAAATAACTAATGTTGGTTCAAGAATAAAAAATTCTTCTAGAATAATTGCTATGAGACATCCTGAGTCTCAAGTTATTGGAGATGTAGAAAAGAGAATTTTAAGTAGAAGAAAAGCCAAAATAGGTGAACAAGCAAATATTGCAAAACATTTTTTCTTGATGTCAGATTTTGAACCAAAGAGTGTTGTTGAAGCTCTATCAGATTCCTATTGGCAAAATGTTATGCAGGAAGAAACAAACCAAATAGAGAAAAATAAGACATGGGAATTTGTTCCTAGACCTAGTGACTAAAATGTTATAGGTGGAAAATGGGTATTCCATAACAAACTGAATGAAGAAGGCAAGATGATAAAAAATAAAGCCAGATTTGTTTGCAAAGGTTATGACTAGTAAGAAGGAATCAACTTTGGTGAAACCTTTGCACTAGTTGCAAGGATGGAATCAATCAGAATTTTCGTTGCATATGTCAGTCATAAAAAATGCACTATTTGCCAGATGGATGTTAAAACTGCATTCTTGAATGGGTATCTTGAAGAGGAAGTCTATATGGAACAACCGGAAGGATTTGAATCTCCTGACAAACCTGATTGTGTTTACTAACTCAAAAAGGCTTTATATAGTTTAAAACAAGCTCCTAGAGTTTGTTATTCTAGGTTGGATAAGCATTTAACTACAAATGGATTTTCTTGTGGAAAGGAAGACACCACTTTGTATATCAAAGTCATGAATGATGATATTTTGGCAATAGAAATCTATGTGGATGATATTGTTTTTGGGTCTCCTAATGATGAATTAGCAAAATATTTTTCAAAAATTATGCAATCTGAGTTTGAAATGTCATTGTTGGGTGTGCTCACATTTTTCCTTAGTTTGCAAGTCTCATAGCTTGAACATGGACTATTTCTTTCAGAAAAAAAAAAATGCAAGAGAAATGTTGCAAAAGTTCAATATAGCTGACTGTAAACGAGTAAGTGCTCCTATGGAGACAGACTGCAAACTAACAAAGAATGATGACTCACCTTCAGTAAATCAAACTCTCTATAGATCCATGATTGGAAGTTTTTTTATATCTTACAGCATCTAGAACTGATATAATGCAAGCAATATGTATGGTGTCAAGATTTCAATCTGATCCAAAGCAATCTCATTTAAATGCAGTACATAGAATACTGAAATACATCAAAGGCACACTTGATTATGGTTTATGTTATCCTCATAGCAATGATTTTACATTTTCTAGTTATGCTGATGCAGATTGTGGTGGATCTAATGATAAAAAGAGAACCAGTGGTGCGGCCTTCTTTCTTGGTGAGTCTTTAGTTTCTTGGCATAGTAAGAAACAAGATTGTGACAAAACCTATTTTAATCATGTGTGACAATATGAGTGCTATTCAATTAACCAAAAATCTCGTAATGTACTCACACACAAAACATGTGGCCATTAAACTTCATTTTTTCTGTGACAAAGTTCTCAATAATGAATTCAAATTGATCTATGTGCCTACTCAAGGACAGGTAACAGACATTTTTACTAAAGCTCTACCTAGGGAACTATTTGAATTGTTAAGAACTCGATTGGGAGTTTTCTCTCAATCAATGCTAATATAATTCTTATCAATAAACATTCTATGTTAGGTTTTTGCTCCTAATCAGAGTATTTTTTATGAAAAGAAGATGGTCAATTTTTTGATGCAAAATTTTTGGGGGAGATATCAGTTATTCAGTTGATTCAACAGTCGGTTGAATTTAGTTTGCATTTGAATTGGTATTTTGCATATCATTTGGCACAGTTGTCATGTGTTGTATCATTCTGATTTCAGTTATTTTTTATCACCATTGTATGATTAGAGTTGTCTTATCAGCATTGCATGATGGTTAATGGTTCCTGATGGTTGATGATTCTTGGTTCTTGGTGGTGTTTTTTTGTTTTAGCATAAGCATTCTTTGTTCATTATCTTGTATATATGAGATGGAATTTTTATTAAAAATTTTATATATGTTTCACCTTGTGTATATGAGATGGTGAAAACTTTTGCCTCAAAAATGGGGAGATTGTTGACCATCTCTCATGTTGGCAAAAATGCATTTTGAATAAGTTTGACAAAAAAGCAGCAAAATTTGATTTGACCGATGTGTTCATATGACATTTTATGTGGCATTTATATTATAAGTTTTTGGCAAGTTATATTTTGTGGTGCATATAAATAAACAAGAATATGCTTTGTGAAAGTTGAAAAATTGAAAAGACAACAATGAAACATGGCATAAAATAAAGTTAGCATGGCATAATTTTCCATCAACAACACTAGAAGTACGTAGGCATTAAAAGAAAAGCCTACATGTAGCAGAAAGCCTACCAAATGTCACTATGTATGGTGGACTTTTAAAATTTTATGTGCTCTGATTTTCTTTGTGGTCATTTTTGTTCATCTCTTAAGTTTGCAGATGTAAATGTAAAAGGGTTTCTCTATGCCATTTCTGTAAGTCCATCATCTTTCATCAAAGAACACCTTTTTGTGATTCTTTGACAACGTATGCATGAAATCACTCTTGGTTTGTAAATATGATGGAGCTTGAAGGAAAAGGTTTGTTGGATATGACACTATGTATATTTTTGGACTTACAGCTTGAGAGGAAATGTTTCAAATTATGGAATCTTTCTGATTAGCTTTTTATCTTGTATAAATACTCATTCTTCTCTAGTTTTATCGTGTATGCATGATCGAAAGAGTGGCATAAAATGAGTCTTTGAAAAGGTATAAACTATGATTTTGAGAATCAATAACAATAGAGGTAAAAAAATTATTTCAGGTGTGGCAAAGTATGTAAGTTCTTTTGACAGTCATGGAGGTTTCTTTCATTGCAAAAACATTGCATGAAATTTGGAAACATTGTATTTTGGAATCCAATTCTAGTTTCATGAAAAGGTAAATACTTTGTTAAAGACAAATCCTTTTGTTTATGGCTGAGAAAGTTTCAATTCTAGCATTATTTCTAAAATGGTTTTTTAATCTAGTATCTTAGAGGCAAATTTCTTAAAACCCTATATAACAATTTTTAAAAATAGCAAAGAAATTTAGGCATAAGAGTTTTCTTGGCTGTTGTGAAAAACTAAATCTAGTATCATTTTGAGAAATTTATTGAAAGCAAAAAGAAGAGTCTAAAACTATTATCAAAGGCATTTTTTTGTTTCATTTTTTGTATATAAAAAAATGGGGAATCACTAGTTCGAACCCTAAAGTGATATGTTTGGATTTGGAAATCTTTTTGAGGGTTTCAAATTTGGAAGGCTACTTGTATAGCTTGAAGTTTATATTGTTGAATATGATCAATTTCATGGCTTAACTAATGTGAGTTGGTTTCAAATAACAACATTTTCAAAGAAGTTTTGAAAATGAACCTAACTAGTTCAGTTAGTTATGTAACTGATTCATTTCAAAATTCTTCTATATTTATAGAGAACATTGTAAAATCTGAAATAAGTATGTGTGAAAAGACATTGAAAGAGACACATTTACATTTGTGCAAGAATTGAAAAGATTTGTATTGAAAGCTATATTATAAGCTTGTATACAGGTATAGATGCAACATATACATTTGTATGTGTATATGAGATTGTAACAATAGCAAGCGACAAAAAGGGTTGGACACCCTGAGTAGTTTTCACTGCTGATTATAAAGGAATTGAAGCTCAATAAAGATTAAAGCTTCACAGAGTGGTTTTTCTCCCTATGATGAATCCTATTTGAGGAATTTTAAGCATTTCCCACTTAGAAAAATACGTGTCTCTATACTTTGTAAGTTGGTATTTCTTTCTATTCATGGTGAATTTTTTTAATTTCTACTACTATTTTATATTCAGATATGAATAGTTAAGGATTGAAATTAGCATTTTGAATTAAATTTACATAGTTTTGATTCATCTCACCCCCCCGCTCTCAAAACTTTAACACTTCCAACATACTCATATTGAAATGTCAAAGAGTATTACTAAATTGCATTTCATAGCATCTAGAATGCAAAATAATGTTTGACAAATATTTTTGATGTAATAAAGAATCATTTTCATATGGTGGTTGGTTCAAATTAGGCCTTTAAAATTTGTCAAGGACAAAGAAAATGTAAATAAACTAAAGGCTACTTTGGTAGAGTTAATGTTTTGATCACACTTGTCACAAGAACTCAATCATCATGTCGCAAAATGTGACAAGTGTTACTTTTTTGTAACTTAAAAGTTAAGGTTTTAGTTTTCATTTAATGAGGTTAGAGTTCATTACCAAATGTATTTCAAATTTTAAAATTCTAACTTTTGAAGTGGTTATTAACCTTAGAAGTTAGTGATTGTTCTAATGCATTTGTCTTTAGCATTTAATTTGGAGTAAAGAAATACATTCATTCCATGGTATCTTGATTCCAATATATTTTATATCTTATCACTTTGTATGTTGCTATTTGTTGTATTTATTTTATCATCATTACAATTATATTCTCAAAAGTTCCTTGTAAATTCTCATCTTTTGAGAGTCTCAATTAGCTGTCTACTATTGGAATTTATTTCTATATTTACTTTTAATTTTGTCTTCTCTCCTTTTGTAAATTTAATTCAAAAGTACACAAAACCCCAAAACTGAAAAAAATTAAAAAGGAATATTAGTATAAGTTTTTTTTTAGAAATGAAAACATTAAATTTGATAAAATTACATTTAATAAAAAATTATCAAAATTATAAAATAACTAAGAGTTACAAAATAGTGTAATACAAATTTATCAAAATTCTAAACCAAATAAGAGTTAAAAATAGTGTAATGGAAAAATATGAATTTTTAGGTTGCAACCTTCTCAAATAATTTTGACATCCTTACCGTATTATACACTTGCAACCCCTTAGATGGAAGTTTTTAGCTCAATGCAATAGAGGCTATCACTATGGACAAGAGGTATAGAGTTTGATATTAATACCTCATGTTGTAAAATATCTTAGGAAAATTTACCAATATTTTGCATTTAAAGAACATGCTAAATTTTAAACAATTATGCATATAATATAAATCAATGAATGTACTTTGTATCCTACTTTTGACCTAGAATGTAAGTTGTAATTAGTTAAAGTTTATTAATTTTCTAGGTTAGTTAGAACTTTTTTTTAATATAGAAAACATTACCACTTGACTCAAGCAACATTGTGCTTGTTAACACTAAGATTACTTGGTTAATAATGAACTTCATCTTTACTTTACAAAGTGCTCAGTTATAACTTTATTAGTTTGGGCAATATTCTATTCCTTCTTTCACTTGGTATTCAATCAATGTGTACACTCCATTACAACTTTGCATGATTGCAAAAAAAGCAAACAAATAAACTTATTTTATCCAGGTCTAACTCATTCAAGTGCCAATTGAATACCAAAACTTATTAACTCTATCATTATCATACTTTCTACAAATCCTCTTCATCAATTAAATGATATGGTACTCCACTAAATTAGCATAATGTTTAACTAACTTTTTCTTCACATCAATGACAACATATTAAATAATATGACTCATTCAAATACAATAATAACATTCTCAATTACATTATCAAGTTGGGCCAACAAACTACTTATTCACACAATCACAACTACATTTTTGTGGACTTCAAGCCTCTATTTTATGCAATAATAAATCATCAATCAGATTGATTTACTTTTCTTTTAATTAATTGTTAATATGTTTCTCTTTGTTCATGGGTAATCCTAAAAGAGAAATACACTCTAGCACTATTAAATCATAGAATGCCTCAACTAATAGATTTAGCAACAATTGAAGAATTAGAGAATCTCACCCTCATAAAAGCTAGAAGATTAAATTCATCCTATCATTATTATGTGTATTATTTCATAACCAGATACAAGATACATCAACACTATATACTGAAAATTAATTCCTATTAGAACAAGAGTTGTGTTGTTGCAAGAGTTTGAAAGTATGACTTGTCAACAAATAAATATTATTTATCAACCCATCAATTATTACTACTGCGAAAGAATTTTATTAGAGAACCTTCAAAGATAGTTTAAATTGAGTGTACATTTGATTTTTTTCCACTTATAACTAGTGTAAATATGTAGAGATATACATTTACATACTGTCAAGTTTATTTTTATGTAGGCAGAATAGTAAATAGTTAACAAAAATGATCATTTAGAGTTTAGACACACTTCTTTGTTATTAAATACTTCATTCATATAACTTTGTTATAATAAAGTTATGATAAAAATTTCAAAACAAGATCTATATAAATTGGAGATCTGTATTGATTTAAATGCAGTCTTGCATGCTTGAACATTTTATGGTCCAAGTGATATTTTTTATTAAATTGTTTTACTATGAAGACAAAAGAACTCTAGCCAAAGGTTTATAGCCTTGTGTAGAGAACTATTGATTGTTGGAGAGAAACTATATCAAGTTTTTTTTTTTTTACTTGTGTGTGAATTATAAAGCTCTAAATTTTAAATATTTTTATTTATTAAACAATTATGACACAATTTATTGTACTACAATAGAATTGTTGTATAATTATAAAATAGCTATACACACATTTTCCTTAAAATTTCTTAAAAGAAAATCTTTGGGTATACAACACATATAGAGTCTAATAGTGTCATTAAATAAGAGTTTACAATTGATTTTGACTTTAAGATTGAATTTCAATGCTAAAATAATAATAATACATTCTTATCAGAAATACTTTTTGACAAACATTAAAATAAAAATATTTGAAACATGCAGGCATTACTCAGCATTGATAATCTTTAAGCAACTGACATTATTAAAATATGTTTTCATGTGTTTCCCATGTGGTTCCACATTTTCCATTTATTCTTGCATTTGATCAAAGTGTTTGTCATTTCTTTTGAACATCCAACCACCTCTTTCAACTCATGCTTCTTGGCTTATTCACTTTTCTTCCATTTTCTGCAATTTTATAATTGGACAATGAATTTTTCTTAGTAATCTATTTCATTTTAATTAAACAAAATTATAAAAAATAATTTTGGAACCTTGAGTTGTATAGGTTGTATGTTAGATAGTTTCCAAATCCTTCAATATATTATTGTTTGTGATGTCTATCCCTCTATTGCCAAGGATTATATACTAAATCCTTAATCCTTAATTTTATACTTCTCCTTAACAAGATCAGTAATGCTCTTTATATTTCCTTTTAATAGGAATTTCCTTACCTTCCATTATTTAGAAGAAAAACAAGTTGTTTAATGCTTGACTCAATTTTGATGAAAATAGTATTTTCATTTGTTTTCTCTTAAACCCATTAATCAAATACTGATTTTGTAGAAGACTATGGATATGATCAAGAAATAATTAAAAACCTCTACTGTAAGGCATTAGTGATGGATGGGTAGAGCCACAGGAAAATACAAAAGACCAAACACAATGTATTGTGGCATAATAAAAATATATTGTATTCCATTCATCGTGATTTCAAATGAATACATAGTGCCTTTTTATAGGCAAGTGTACAATATTAGAGAGAAATCTAGCATTAGCCAAAAAAATTAAAAATCTACAAGTTTCTAGAAAATACTACAGTCAACACAACCTAAACCTAAACCTAATAATCTAGAAATTAAAACTAAGTAGAAATTACTATTATTAACACTCCCCCTAATTTCTACTATATACATCATGAATATTTACAATTCTCAATGCTTCCCCCAAAATCTCAAATTGTTCCTATGCTAAAGCCTTAGTGAAGATATCTGCAACTTGCTCCTTTGATCTCCAATGTTGTAGATTAATTTCTCTATTATTAACTAGTTCTCTAATGAAGTGATATCTTGTGTCAATGTGCTTTGTCCTTTTGTGAAACACATGGTTCTTTGAAAGTGCAATAGTAGACTTGTTATCACAATAGATTGTGGTAGGTCCATCTTGAGATTGCATTAAGTCTTTCAAAATCCTTCACATCCATACTACTTGACATGTTGTTGTTGTTCCTGCTACATACATTTCTTCAGATGATGAGAAAGTTACTACAGGTTGCTTCTTTGATGCCCAAGCTACAACACCTGTCCAAAGATGAAATTCATATCTAGATGTGCTCCTTCTATCCTTAGTATTCTCTGAAAATCACTATCTGTATATCCAACTAACTAAAATCATCTAAAGTAGAATACAAAATGCCATGATTCATAGTTCCTACAATATGTCTCAAAATTCTTTTTCCCTGCCAATGTGAGTTCTTAGGTGATTCCATGAATCTAGAGATTAGACTCACTCCATACATAATATCTAGTCTACTAGTAGTGAGATACATCAAACTACCAACCAATCTTCTGAATATAGTTGATTCAAAACCTTTCTCAGTATCTTCTCTATTTAGTTTGGTGCCTACTAGCATAGGTGTGGAAACTGGACTACAATTTATCAATCTAAATCTTTTCAAAATATCTTTTGCATATTTACTTCGGAAAATAGAAACTCATTTATCATTTTTAGTAACTTCAATGCTAAGAAAATATTTCATCAATCCTAGATCTATTATTTCAAATTCCTTTTTCATTGCTAATTTAAACATGTCAATAGATAAATTGCCTATGAAGATCAAATCATCAGCATATAAACAAACAATCAAAATCTAACCTTTTTCATTGATCTTGGTATATAATTTAGGTTCACTAGTGCTTCTCTTGAATCCATTCTCCATCATGTATGAATCTATTCTATTGCACCAGGCTCTTGGAGCTTGCTTCAATCCATAGAGTGCCTTCTTCAACTTATAAAAATTGTCTTCATGTCCTCTTATTTCATATTTTGGTGGTTACTACACATAAACTTCTTCTTCCAAATATCCATTCAAAAATGCTAATTTGACATCCATTTGGTGAACCATCCATTTATTTTGAGCTGCAATAGCTAATACTATTTTGACAGTATCAAGTCTTGCTATAGGTGCAAATGTCTCATTATAGTCAACCCCATACTCTTGTGAAAATCCTTTAGCAACTATCCTTGCCCTATGTCCATTAACTTTAAACTTAGTCTTATAAACTCATTTTACACCAATGCAATCTTTGTTCTTAGGAAAATCAACTAATTCCCATGTATCATTTCTCTCAATAGATTCTATTTCATCATTCATTTCATGAATCCAATGCCTTTCCTTAATTGCATGTTCAAAATACATAGGATCTTGAGCAAATAAAGTGAAATTTGATTGCAAATCTATTTTATTTCTTTGATCATAAATCTCACTCATACTTCTAGTTTTCTTGCTTGTAATCCTTGATCTCAATTGTGCAAGTATAGGGTTTGAATCATTTCTTGTGAATTTGAAGATTCTCCATGTTCAACTTCATTTTCTAAGTGATCTCCTTGTGGACTTCATGGTGGAGTTCCTTCTTGGTCACTTGGTTGATGCTCTTGATCTTCAAGATCCTTTTTATCCTTCTCACTATATGGTATTGTTGTAGCACCTATAACATTTGTATCTATATTTCCATCTAAAGATTCATCCTCTTTAAATACATCATCCCTACTCACAATGAATTTTCTGGTGATAGTATTAAACAACCTATGTGTCTTAGATTGGTCACCATAGCCAACAAAAATGCATTTCTCACTCTTATCATCTAATTTACTTTTACCTTCTTTTGGAACATGTGCATATGCAATACAACCAAATACTTTGAGATGAGAAACACTATGAATCTTACCACTCCATGATTGTTGTGGAATGATGTCCCTCACAAGCTTTGTTAGACTCTTATTCAAGATATAAATAGCACAAGAAATTTCCTCAACCAAATACTCATTAGCAAGATTCTTACCTTTCAACATGCTTCTTGCCATCTCCATTATTGTCTTGTTAATTCTCTCTACAATAACATTTGTTGTGGTATGTAACTGGTTGTAAATTGCTTTTTGATTCCACGATCCCTGCAATCATCTAAAAACTCATTTGACTTATACTCTCCTCCTCTATCAGATCTCAATACCTTGATAGGCAAACCACTTTGTTTCTCAACAAAAGCCTTGAACTCTTTAAATTTTCCAAAAGTTTCAAATTTGTATTTAAGAAAGTAAACACATGTCTTTCTACTAAAGTCATCAATAAATGTTAAGAAATAAATGCTCCCCCCTAATGATGGTGCTTTTATTGGACCACATATATCTGAATGCACAATTTATAAAGGTACCCTTGCTCTATATGACATCCCTTTTGGAAAACTCTATTTATGATGTTTGGCCAAAATACAACTTTCACATGGACTTAATGATACTTCAATTGGTGGCAAGCCTCTTACCATTTCCTTTCTTTGCAATAAAGACAATCCTTTGAGTTTTAGATGACCATACCTCAAGTGCCACATCCATGTTTGATCTTAACTTGTTGCCTTGAAACTTGCTGCAATTTCATCAATCGTATTGGTCTTCACCTGAAGTGGAAAGATTTTGTTATCTGTAATTTCTACACTTGCAATCACCAAGTTACTAGGAGGCACATCAAATATAATGCACACATTTTTCTCAAAAATAACTCTATATCCTTTTTGACTAAGTTGCCCCACACTTATAAGATTATGCTTTAAACTAGGTACAAAATATACATCAGAAATATATTTCTTACCATGTTTTGCTATGACATTGATTGTACCTTTTTCACTTACTTCCACTAACTCATTCTTTCTCAACATCACTTATGATTTAATTGATCTATCCAAGCTTTCAAAATAATCTTTGTTTCCTATTATATGATTACTAAAACCACTATCTAGAAATGAAAAATCATTTTAACTCTCTTGGGCTACATTGCAAGTAATGAACAATATCTCGAAACTAGTCTTAGAAAAATTTCCATTTTTCTTACTCATATGAGCTTGTTTCTTTCTACACTCATTTGCAAAATGTCCAGACTTTTTGTAGCAATAAAATTGAACATTTATTTTATAATACCTTTTTTATGTGTGGGTATTATTGCATCCTGTTGAGTTGAAGTATTGATTTATCCTTCCTCCTAGATCTAGACTCTTTCCTTCTTCCTTTTGAAAATTAAATCTCCCCCTTCCTCTTCCTCTAAATCCAAAATATCCTCTTCCTCTGCGTCTACAAAATGTCATTTGTGTTTTGAATGCATTCTCGAGTGAATTACCATTATGCTTGTTCAATCCATCTTCATGATTATACAAGGATCCAAACACCTCATCTATGGATAATATTGTTAAATCCTTAGATTCTTCAATTGCAACCATAATATTATCAAATTTATGAGGCAAAATTCTTAAAATCTTCTCTATAACTTTTTGATCAATAAGCTCATCACCATTCATCCCTACTTGACTAACCACATTCATAACACGATTTGAAAATTGGTTTACATAATAAGAATCCTTTATTTATAAATTTTCAATTTGTCTTCTAAGAGCTCAAAATTTAACAATCTTTACCTTACTTGTACCTTGATATATAGTCTCAAGAATGTCCCAAACTTAGTTGGTTGTAATAGTTGACTTAATTTTTCCAATAATTGAGTCATCCAGAGCTTGTCCAATAATCTACAAAGCTTTTTTATTCTTCTGCCTATTTTCATCAAGCTTTATCTTTTGATTAGCATTTAAAGTAGACTCATCTACATATTCAACATAACCATTTAAGATTATATCTAATAAGTCACAAGAATCAAATATAAGCTTCATTCTAAAATCCCAATCATCATAATTCTTTCTAGAAATCATTGGAATTGATGCCTAAAAATTCTCTGAAGTCATGTACGATAGAAACTCATAAAATTGATAGATATTAAAAACCCTAAATAGGGAAACAATAAACTTAACGATATCACAATAACTTTATATCCCCTTTCTCTACTGCAATCCTCCTTATGCACAATATTTCAAACTCCTCTTCTTAACCTAGCTCTAATACCAATATGATGGATGGGCAAAGGCATAGGAAAATAAAAAACACTAAACAAAATGTGTTGTGGCAAAATAACATATATTGTATTCCATTCACTATTATTTCAAATGAATACAAGTGCCTTTTTATAGGCAAGTGTACACTATTCTAGAGAAATCTAGCATTAGCTGACAAGACAAAAGATTTACAAATTTTTGGAAAATACTACAACCGACACAACCTAAACCTAAACCTAAACCTAATAATCTAGAAACATCTAATGATGGATGATTAATTCTAAGTAGAAATTACTAGAAATTACTATTTCTAATAGTTAGCTACTAGTGCACTTTTGCATTGTCCAAGTCATACCTATGTTCACAACTTTCACTTGTGGTATGTTCTTTTACCTTTTTATCATTAGAAGAAATCATCCCAAGAGGTAAGATGGAAGTGGTTGGAGAAAAAAGATTATAAACAAAGAGTTACTCAAAATACCTAGTGAAAATGGTCAGAATAAATCATGATAACATATTTTGTACATATACTTATATTTTTCAATTTTTTAAGTATTGCCTTTTTTGGCATTTGATTTCAAGAGAAAAAATAATTTAAATCTAAAGTAATTTTTGAAAAACTCATTGCTTCTAGGATATTTCAAATTCTATTCTAGGAAACTCAACTTATCAAGATCACTATTTTTCTATAGTCATTATCAATTATTTTTTAACATAAGTACCATGTTTTGAAGAGATTAGTATTGTGTCAGGCATCAATCCTACTTATGATTGGCAAACTAAGAGGGGAGAGGTGAGCAATAGTGAGTTACCCCTCAACTATCAACTTTATCATGGATAGTTGGATCCATCCGATGCATGAAAATTGATAGGGCCACTACATCAGTTGAGAACACCACCTTATATTCAAAGAAAACTCTAATTCATAGAGTATGCACTCAAATTCTACAAAAAAGTCCATGCCTTATTTGGTTCTCATCCATATATGGGCATAACACCCATATATATTCTGTAAGGAAAGTCATTACTTAGATTCTTCAATGTTGTCCAATTTGTCCTCACTAATTTTATAGGTGGTCAACCTGTTGGGGGATTCAAAAAAATAATGACTTGTCACATTGGTATCTATATTGTGCCTTTCTTCAAAGAAATTGGTGTATTGTAGCTTTGACTAGAGGTAATATATTTGTCTGGTCAAAAGAAGAATCTTATTCTTTTGTGAGCTTTGTAACTATTTTGGAGGTTTAGATACATCTTTTCTCCTCTGAATGAATTTTAAGACATCATGGTCTTAAGGTTTGGTTGTTTCTTATATAGTGGAGAAAATGCCCAACAAATTAGGATTGTGTTGATGTTAGTTTTGTACTACTACATATCATATAGGAATTGAATACTTGATATGGAATATCAAACACTCAATTCCTCTCTTGAAAAGTTAATTGTCATGAAGACATGAGAAAAACTCCAATGTTCCCTACACCTATGGATACTAACTCAGTTATATCAATGTGATTTTTCAGTTATCACATAGGCAGCCTTACATTGTTCATTCAAGGATAAATCAGAATTTTGGTGTGATGGTGATGAATCTAGCTTTGTAAAATATATGAGCGCCAATTGATGTTGATGGTGGTGATGATGGAGCGTTTGTTCAAATGACTTATGCCTTCCTAACTTTCTTAGAGTGAAATTTGACTACTCAACTAGTTACTATTTTACTCCTACTCCTATGAATGTAAAGATTAGTAAATGGATAGGGATTGAATCTAATGAAATCTAACCAATATTTCTACCTCCATGGATGCAATGATTCAAGGGAAAAAGACTAGATTACTAGGAAAGACTTCCTAACAAGCCACTAGGATGCTAGTGGCCTAGTTTATAGATCCCTATCAAACATACACTAATATTACCATACAACTATCGATATACTCTTACTTAACAACTTTCTTGAAATAAAATATACTTTAGAAACTTCAATGAAATCTAGCTTTAACTGTTGGAAGTAGACACTATCCAATAACATGAAGTGCCACTAATCACTATGCAAGTCACAAAAATAATAAAGATGAGCAATTTTGGTATTATATTAGCAACATTTTCTTTAACCCTTTACAAATGAGAACAAATGGTCTTATATAGAGGCAAAAAATACAACCAATAGTAGAGATTGAGAGGCAAAACTAATTATCTAGATTAGATCCCAAAAACCCTAATTAGGGTTACCACCCCATCAGCCAATGAAAAAATGCCATGTCATCAATGGACCAAAGAAAAAAGGAAAAGTGGTAGCCAATGAGAAGGAAAAAAAATAGTAGCCAATCATAATCAAACACCTATCGTACCCAAAAAAAGGAGAATTTTTCCCTTGGGCTTAGATCACATGATCTTCTAATATAATTCTACCCTTTTCTTTTATCTTCTTAGAAAAAGTGATGAACTTGGCTAGCCTTTAATTGACTTCCTTCATGGGAGGGAAATGTGTGTGCTTCATTTGAGCTCAGCTAAAATCATCATGTTGCTTGCTGCTTGCAATGTCTTCTCGTGATCCTTCTCATATTCTTTCACATATCCAATAAAGGCATTAAGGGAGGCAACGGTTCTCAAATGTTTCTTCTTGATGGCAACCTTCCCCAACTCATCCAATCTCAATCCAAACTCGGTCTCATTGACATTCTCCTTTTGTCCACTTGAATTATCCCTTTGGTCTCTAACCTCAATTATGCTCTCGCTTGATGGTGTTGCATTTTGTTTCTTTGCTAGAGGCTCCTGATGTTCTTTACTTTTGTTATCCTTCAAACATCTTTTCTTGCTCTTAACTACTTTTCATTGCTAGCTACTACCTTCACCTTTCTGTCCAACTGACTCTATTGGACCTTCCTCTAGTTTCATCTTCTCATAAGTAGGGCATACCTTCTGAATTTGTAATTGCCTTAACTTCTCATTATATCATGACTCAGTGTGTAGATCAACTATCCTTGTAATTGCCTCTAAGGAATGATCCTTATGATCATCCCAATCTACTAGAACCAACTCTATTCCATCCATTGTATCATAGTCTTCCCTTACCACATTTTCATCATCTTCCAATTGATTGGGAATATCATGGCCTCTCCATTTGATTTCTCTCATCATGCTCACTAACAATCTTGAGAAAGCTAGCTTCCTCACATGAAAGTCATCTTGTGCATTGGCCCAAAATTCTTCTATGGTAGGAATATGTTTGAATGTATTTCCATGAGATGCCTTGATAAGACCATTAGGATCAAATTCTTGTCTTTCTCTATAGTACCATTCTAGATGATATCATTCTAACTCTTTCTTTGCAGTTGCAAAGGTGACAAGATTGGGGCAAGTATCATTGCCAATTCCAAATGTGAAGGTAATCCCTATGTCATCTTTAAGTTTCATCATTTTGTCATAATGCTCAAGTTGCCTAGCCATCTCCATCAAAACTACCTTGTTGGGTGGGTACCTTGGAAGTCTCTTGGGACAACCTGCACTTCCTACTCCTCTAATATATGTTAATTGCAAAAATTGGATTAACCAACTCCCATGCTTCTTAACTTTGGCTTCCGCTTCTAATGAGAGCCTCCTAGTAGGTGTGCCTTGTAATATCCTTACCATCTTCATGAAAAAGGTGTACAAAACATTTTATAATCTTTGGTTTTGTGCAAATGAAGCTATGGAGAGCACTCATGCACCAAACATTGTCTCAAAAAATTGCCAGTCACTCCTGAGGCTTTAAGTCTAGGATTTTCATATAGTCTCACAATCAGATAGAAAATATAGGACCCCATGTAGAATTGCTTTTGATTTTGCACTGTCCTAAGTTGCAACTCTAAATTTTTGCTTATAATTATAGCCTAATAAAATTTTCTCTTTGCATTTTTAATTTCATCAATAAAGTAATACATCTAGGTGTTGAATTGCATACCTTGAGCTATGCCCATGATTCAGTTGGGAAGCACAATAAGATTATCATATTCTAACTTGAAATCTAACTTGGTAAGCTTTGACGACTTGCTAATTCCCTTCTTGCCTTCATGAAACAAATTCTACTTTAGATGAATGAAGTAAGCCTCCTTATTATCTTGAAATAACTTAGCCACTTGATCCGTCATTACCACTGTCATGCCTTTATACTAGGGAATATTAAATACTTCTTCAACCGCTTCTCTGCCAATGTTGGCTAACACTCTCTTCCCTTCATAAAAAATGATAGACTTATTAACAATATCAAACCAAGATGCACAATCCATTACCAATTATGGACAAGGCAAGGTAGAAGGGAAAGCTATTGCTTGTACAATTCGTCTCTTGTAGATCTTCTTCATTGTGGTGGATTATCCTTCCTTCAATTTGTCTTTCAACTATATCATGTTTTTGGTACTAATATTGGTATCACTTATTCGCCTCACTTTCAAGAAGAAGGTGGTCTTTGAAATCATGTCTTCATTGTCTTTTTTGGTATTTGTTCCCTATGAGTTCTTTCTTGCAATAACATCTACCATCCTAAACACTTATTTATGCCCCTTCATTCTAAATGATATGGAGTGCACTTATCAATCTCCAACCTTCTTTCTATCAATGGAATCTAGTTTATTTCTACCTCTACAAGTCCTATATCTACAGTTATCAATCTCCAACCTTCAACCTAGGGGTGGGACTACCACTTATTTCTGCCTCTTCGTTACCTTAGGATGGACTACACTTATTTCTCCCAACTTCAGCCTAGGGTGGTCTATCTTATTTCTACCTCTCCAAATGTCCTATCATGAAATCTACACTTATATCTCACAACATCAGCCTATCAATGGAATGATGAAGTGGTGGATGATGAGTGCAAGAAGAAAATAATAGAAACAAACAAAGCAAGAACAAGGAATAGAACCTGCCTTTAAAACCAATCTTCACCTCCAAAATGAATAGAATTTTACCTTAAATCCACCTTTACCAATAGTCAGGTCCTCTTCAAATTTGGGTAAGATTTCAAAAATTTCAACCTTCCTTGCAAATAATGATGCCCTAGCAAAAATTAGAATTTTGACTTCCCTAAAATTGCCCACATTTGCCAAAAACAAATTAGACCTCGAATCATATAGCCTCTTCACCAAATAAAATCATGCAATTCTCAAATTTGCTATAGAGAAAATGGGAAAATCTGCCTTCACAAAATTGTGCTAGGTGGGAAAAAAAAAGAATTTCTCCAAAAAATTCCCAAATCTAGAAGGAAAAATCACAGCCAAAGATGAAGAAATTAGACCCAACAAAAAAATTGCCCAAGTTGAAAAAATTAGATCTGCTTCAAAATCGCCCTAGGGAAAAAATTTGCCCAAGCAAGGAGAAGGAAATGCCACCAAAAAAGGAGAAAATTTTGTCCAAGAAGAAATAGGCCAAGTTGAAAATTACCTTTAGAAGAAAATTACTCACCTAAGGAGGAGGAGGAAGAAGGGATGAGGAAATAGGAGGGGGGTAAGCCCCTCGTATACCAAATTTTTTTGCCTCCCCAAGTGGGACGACTTGCATGGAGGAAAGAAAAATTAAATTAGCTCCTTTATTAATGGCCCAAATTTAAATGTCATGTTAAAATTACTTAGCCCAAAGTGAAATTAGCCCATTTAATTGCTAGTTTTGATCAAAATTTACAAAATAAAAATAAGGTAAGCCTAGGAGATGTCAAATTTTTCATTTAATAATGTTTTAACAATTAAAATTGAGTTTAGCAAGCCAAAATCAATTTTCAATTCCAATTTACCAATTTCATTTAACATTTATAAAAATCTTTTAGACAACATTTTAACCAAATTAATGTAATTTTGCATTCCAATTCAATTTTGATTTTGCAAAACAATTTCAATTTTTTTACCCAAAATAAATCATTTTTCTGGTAGTCAAAATCGATTTTCCAATTTCAATTTCACTATCAAAAGATTTTCCTATTCACCAAAAATTCATGATTTTCCTAAGCAATTAAATCTAAAATTCATGTTGAAAATGTTTGAGCTTACATAATTATTTAAATTTTCAAAATCATCTAAGTCCAAAATATTGCAAATATATCATGCCGAATATTGTTCTAACCATCAAAAAAAATGTTTAATTTTAAAAAAATGCTGGCCTAAGGATAAAATTACATGCTCCAAAAAATCAAGTTAACACTAGATGAAAAAATAAATCAAATCAAACCCTTTGGACCACTCCAAATTTGCCAAGGAAACCAAAAACAAAATTCAAAAAAGAAAATCCTTGAAAATTGCTAAGGCTTGTCCAAAAAAAGGGGTACCCAAAGTTAAGGGGTAATGGTGTGAGAACCTCACAATAGATTGCTTTTTATAGAAATTCAATCATATTTTTCTTTCAAGGTTATAAGTGTCTGAAAATAAAAAAGAAGTTCTAAACAAAAGATATTGTTCTTAATAAGTAATATTGTAAGCTTACTTCTCAGTAGAATATAAATACTACCAACAAAAATAACAATATCAAATTTAAACTATCATTTCAAATGATCATACTCAAATCTTACTAAAGTTGGAATAAAGTAAAAAATTGATATCTTATTTAAGCTAATAGACTATAATAGATTGCAAATGATATAAAAGACTCTACTTCTTTTGGTAGATTTGGGCGTGTACTCAGCGAGTTCGTTTCTAATGGTTTTCTATTCACTACTATTGCTTGATAGGCAAGTCCTAACTAGTTAGGAGTGTGGCTTGATAGGTAAGTAGGAACTAGTACTTTCTATTTGAGTGAAAAGAAAGGAACGTAAGATTTTGATACCTTACTATTGAAGGTGTGAGATTAATATTATAGTATGTTTATTTTTTTTAATTTTAATTAATAGAAGTTTCATGATTTGAGTTCTTATACTTATGAGTTGTGAAATTTTAAAAAGTATTTGTGAATTTGTTAGGGAACCCAAAAATATGTTAACAATATTAGATTTTAAAATTTCATTACACTTTCAAAGACAACAAACATAAATGTAATTGAGAATACTTTTGATAATATATATTCAAAGTCACATTTAATAATTTCATAGTTGAAAATTTTGAAATTAATAGTATGATAATAATTTTTAAGGTTTTGATAACTGCGTACATGAAAAAATGAATAGCCATACTTTCATGTAAAGTATAGGCATAGTTTCATGTAAAGTATAGGCATAGTTCCATGTAAATGAATAGGCATAGCTCCATCTAAAGTCTAGGTATCATGTAAGTTGTAAGAGTTTATTATCAATAGAACATAAATATTTAGAATTTTGAGTGATTTGGAGTTATCTTTGACTTTTTATAGTTTATATGAGAGTTCAATTTTATCTAGTTTATATAGGAGTGAGATGCATTAATCAATCAGATTTAAACAAGTACATTCTCCAAGGATACAAGCCACAAAGAGAGGAAAAATAAATAGGTTTAGCTCAAATTATTTATTCAACTAGTTTTTGAGTTGCATTTTCTGCATATGTTTTGAGATTAGTTTTACAGTTTAGACTGTGTGTTTGAAATTTTTTCTCTAGCTTTTCAAGTTTATATTTTGCGTTCAATTTTTCCGCTAGTATGGGGCGTATACCTCTACATTCATCCTTTGTGATTGGCGTGTTGTATTTGAATCTTTCAGTGAAACCTAAAGATCACACAAAATAGTAAGTATAAATGTTAGACTAATCTATATTCTAGATCAGTTATGAATCCTCCTTGGCGAACAAATAGATATATGTCATATAAATGGCCTTACCAAAATAATCACAGACAACGCTTTACGAAAATTATCACAAACAATGCTTAACTGAATCTGTTGACTGCAATCTAGTGACCATGAAGTTTCTTGTGTTGGTATCCTAAACTGATAGTTTAGGCTTAGGACATATTGGAATAGGGACAACTCCATTCACATCCGCAAGTAATGAATCTGGGTATTCCAACCGAAGGAGCAATTCAACATTACATATGTCCAACAACGTGTTCACATTATGATTTTAATAATGATACAATTTTATTCAATATGTTGAGAAGATTATTTTAATAATGATACAATTTTATTCAAAACTCTAAAGTGTCCTTAGATAACATTATTTTGAAATTAAGTCATTGAAGTGTAAGGGAGCTCAAAGTTTTGAATGCAAGAAGCAATACAAGAAATAAGTTTTTTTTCAAGAAGGAAATCACATACTGTAGTTAATGTAATTTTATGTTCTTTAAAGAATAAAATGTAGAAAAATAATGTCTAGAAGATGGTACTGCAAATTAGAAGGTATAGATGTGGATTTGCAATGTTCTTACTGGTGGACAACTTGGATTCGGACAATATAGAAAACTCATGACAAGAATAACTAATGCAAAAAGAAAATAAATTTAGTAGGTACTTCTATATGAATAGTATAAATGACAAAACAATTATGAAATCCTAAAACAAAAATATTGGCTTATGAATTGAATTGAAGCTACTTGCACTGAAATGGATTCGTTTTCATGGTAAAACCATACCTAGTTGAGAATTCCTCTTAACCTATGTTTCTAGACTATTGTTGAGCTAAACTTAAGATCAATTCCTTTAACTAGAAAGGACTGCCCTACTTACAAGATTCCATCGATATGGTTGCCATGTAAAATGTGAAAGAGTAGAGTAGCCACGTAAAGTGTTACAAGGTTACTGTTTTAAATGATTTGATAACATCAAACAAGTGAATTAATACAAAGTCACAACCTGTCAAATGATTTCTACTACCTGTACTCTTCAATGGATATCTAGATGTTCCTAAATAAATCTTCCTGTTTTAAGTAAAAAAATGTCACTTTAATAAATTTTTGTTTACAAAACATAGGATAAAAGGCCTATGCACACATGCCTAAAAATGAATTAATAGATAACACTGATATGAAAACTTTAGTCTCCTTATAGGTGGGACTAATAATTAAGACCAACTTAGAAGAAACTTCAAACAGATCATCGAATGAATGAAACAGAAGATTAAGATTTCTAACAAAAGTGCTCTCAAAATTACTCCCTATAAGACAAATTCCATCACAATTTATGTATCATTCATGATTCGAGGAGAACGTATGTGAGCAGCTTAAATAAATTATATTAAGAAAGACATCCAAATCAAATAAATTCTATTAACAAGACATCCAAATCAATCGTAAAATGGATGAAGAGAATCTTTATTCGAAGAATATGTGTCACAGTAAACACTTTTATCGTGTTTCTAACATTTCCAGTCCATTGGCAGCCAAAATGAGCTCGATTTCGGGCTTCCTAATAGTTCCTTCACATATATTCCTTTTAAGTGCTTAAAATTAAAGGAAAGCCTACATTACTAAAACATGATGCAAGTTTGATGATATTTACAACTTATTCATGTAACAGACTATACATGGGAGTCTCTGCAATAAGGACGCATGCAAAATGTGACCTTCTTGTTATTAAATATCCCATCATTTTGTTTTCAGTGATATGAATTCGAAGCCGAATATAAACTTCAATAGCCAGAACGATTTAGTAGAAATTTTAGTAATGACCAAAGATAGGGAATAAATGTTGTTTTCATTTATCGGTATAGGAAGTCTTGGAAAAAGACTGGGGAGATGCCATGTATATTGTGGACTTTAACTGCTGATTTGTCCACTCAAACAAACACACTGGAAAAAAAAATCATCTTGGCCACATCTTCTGCAGAAATGGGAGAAATGGGAGAAGATGGCTCTGGCTGTTGTACTTATTCTATTTCTTAGATTTAAGTTCTCTAATTCTCCCTCCCTTTTAACACAAGGGAAGTTGTATTGAGAAAAAGTGATGACAGAGAAATTTGATGTGTTTCTTTTTATAAGCTTATTTTGACTCTACCATATTATTAAAGATAAGAAATTTATACTATTTTTCAATAGTGGTACTATGGAGCTTAAACCATCTTGTGGCTCTTTTTACTTAATGGTTATGATTATGGATGTTTCATATTGGTAATAATATGAGACTTGTAATAAATATTATTATTGATTCCAGAAAACTATATTCTAATCATGTTATAGTTCTATAGAGTAAGAATTGTTGTCTTGGTATTTACCACATTTAAACTTCAAAATTTTAAGTTAAATGGGAAATGAGAAAATTAAAATGTTGGCATTGTCAAAGCTTGGGTTCGAAGAAAGTATTGAAAGTTTTGTTCATCACTAAGCGAAGATGAATGACATTCATGTGTCCAAATGCGCAGGTTCATATGCAACTATTAAGATTTACAGTGAAGTGATATTACACATATTGGAATGTCAAAGAGTATTAATGAGTTTCATTTCATAGTATGTGGAATGAGAAAAACCGTTGACCAATATTTTCTATGCAACAAAGAATCAATTTCATATGGCGGTTGGTTCAAATAAGGTCTTTGAAAGTTCTCGAAGACAAAGAAAGCGTAAATTGAAGGCTACCTTGGTGGAGTTAATGAATTGGTCAGTGGTCACATGATCTCAATTATCTTGTGCCAAAGAGTGACAAGTGTTATTTTTTTGGTACTTAAAAGTCAAGGTTTTAGTTTTCAGTTAATGAGGTTAGATTTGGTTATGAAATGTATTTTAAACTTAAAAACTCTAATTTTTGAGGTTGTATAACTTAAAAGTCAAGAATTTAGTATTCATATAATGAGGTTAAAGTTGGTTATGAAATTTATTTCAAACTTCAAAACTCTAATATTTGAAGTAGTTATTAATCCAAGAAGTTAGTGATTGTTCTTACACATTTGTGTGTAGCATTTATTTGGTGTGAAGAAATACATCCATTCTAGGGTATCTTGCTGAGAATGTATTTTATAGCTATCACTTCATATGTTGTGGATTTGTTGTATATTTTTCACCATCAAATTACAATTATATTCTCAAAAGCCCCTTGTAAATTGTCATGTTTTGTGAGTCTCAATTAGTAGTCATGTACCTACTATTGACATTTATATTCACATTTCCTTCTAATTTTGTTTTCTCTTCTTTTGTGCTTTTAAGTGAAAAGTACACAAAAACCCTAGATACCAACATCACATGAGGGTCACAACTGTCATAGGGTTAGATTTGAAGATTATTTCACTCTAACAAATATGTTTACCAACAAGACAAAAATTAAATTTATATTAGCTGAAACATTATCTTGGTAGGTAAATTAAGTATTATCAAAATTGAAAGAAATAAAAAAGAAGGTGCAAATGATGCCCATATAAATTAACTAAATATATTTCCAACTTCTATGAATGTTTTTTGAGTTAGTAAATTAAACATTTGAAAAAAAGTAGAAAAGAATATTAAGTATAAGTTTTTTAACTTTTAAAATAAAATATTAAATTTTATAAAATTATATTTGATACAAATTTATCAAAATCACAAAACAAACAAGTACCATATAGTGGCTTAGTACTTGCCTTTAATTTTTATATAAATCTAATTTTAAAAAAAATTAATAAATATAATTATGGATATATTATAAATAGATTATAATACGAAAATAGTAATATTTTTATAATAATAATATAAAATAATATTTCTTAAACAATTATATAATATAAATAATATTATTTTTTAATTATTTTTTATCTAAAAATTTATATTAAAAGAAAATAGGATATTAAAATATTAAAACTAAAATCAATGTAATTACATTCAAAAAATTATTAAACAAATATAAATGACTTTAACTTATATTAGTTTTAAAATCCATCAGACAAATGAAATTGTAGAAAAATATATTTATATTACTTGAAACATTACCATGGTAGGTAAGTTAATTATTCTTAAAATTGAAAGAAATAAAAAAGAAGTTACAGATGATACAACCATAAATTAATTAAATATATTTCCAACTTTTATTTTAATGGTTTTTAAGGTTAGTAAATTAAACATTCTAAAAATATTAGAAAAGAATATTAAGTATAAGTTTTTTTTATTTTTAAAATAAAATATTAAATTTGATAAATTTGTATTATCAAAACTACAAAAAAAACAAGAGTTAATGAAAAAATATTTATTTTTTAGTTACAACATTTTCAAATTATTTTGACATCCTTATCATATTATATTCTTGCACACCCATTCTTCTTAACACACTACAAAAATATTGACCATATCCCTTCCACGGAGCTTTGTAGCTCATACGATAGAGGCTATCACTATGGGAGAGAGACATAGAGTATGATACTAATGCCTTGGTGAACCATCCATTTGTTTTGAGCTACAATAGCTAATACTATTCTAATAGTATCACGTCTTGCTATATGTACAAATGTCTCATTATAGTCAACCCCATACTCTTGTGAAAATCCTTTAGCAACTATCCTTGCCTTATATTTGTGTACATCTCGATTAACTTTAAACTTAGTCTTATAAACCCATTTTACACCAATGCAATCTTTGTTCTTAGGAAAATAAATTAATTCCCATGTATCATTTCTCTCAATAGATTCTATTTCATTATTCATTTCATGAATCCAATTCCTTTCCTTAATTGCATCTTCAAAATACATAGGATCTTGAGCAAATAAAGTGAAATTTGATTACAAATCTATTTTACTTCCTTGATCATAAATCTCACTCGTACTTCTAGTTTTCTTGCTTGTAATCCTTGATCTCAATTGTTCAAGTATAGGGTTTGAATCATTAGTTGTGAATTTGAAGATTCTCCATGTTCAACTTCATTTTCTAAGTGATCTCCTTGTGGACTTCATGGTGGAGTTCCTTATTGGTCACTTGGTTGATGCTCTTGATCTTCATGATCCTTTTTATCCTTCTCACCATATGGTGTTGTTGTAGCACCTAGAACATTTGTATCTATATTTCCATCCAAAGATTCATCCTCTTTAAATATAGAATCCCTACTCACAATGACTTTTTTGGTGATAGTATTAAACAACCTATATGTCTTAGATTGGTCACCATAGCCAACAAAATTGCATTTCTTACTCTTATCATCTAATTTACTTTTATCTTCTTTTGGAACATATGCATATGCAATACAACCAAATACTTTGAGATGAGAAACACTATGAATCTTACGACTCCATGGTTGTTGTGGAATGATGTCCCTCACAAGCTTCGTTAGACTCCTATTCAAGATATAAATAGCACAAGAAATTGCCTCAACCCAATACTCATTAGCAAGATTCTTACCTTTCAACATGCTCCTTGCCATCTCCATTATTGTCTTGTTCATTCTCTCTACAATACCATTTTGTTGTGGTGTGTAACCGGTAGTAAATTTCTTTTTGATTCCACAATCCCTGCAATGATCTAAAAACTCATTCAAGACTTATACTCTCCTCCTCTATCAGATCTCAATACCTTAACAAGAAAACCACTTTGTTTCTCAACAAAAGCCTTGAATTCTTTAAATTTTCCAAAAGTTTCAAATTTGTATTTAAGAAAGTAAACACATGTCTTTCTACTGAAGTCATCAATAAATATTAAGAAATAAATTCTACCCCCTAATGATGGTGTTTTTAGTGGACCACATATATTTGAATGCACAATTTATAAAGGTAACCTTGCTCTATATGACATCCCTTTTGCAAAACTCTCTCTATGATGTTTGGCCAAAATACAATTTTCACATGGACTTAATGATACTTCAATTGGTGGCAAGCCTCTTACCATTTCCTTTCTTTGCAATAAAGACAATCCTTTGAGATTTAGATGACCATACCTCAAGTGCCACATCCATTTTTGATATTAACTTGTTGCCTCGAAACTTGATGCATTTTCGTCAATCATATTGGTCTTCACCTAAAGTGAAAAGATTCTATTATCTATCATTTCTACTCTTACAATCACCAAGTTACTAGGAGGCATATCAAATATAATGCACACATTTTTCTCAAAAATAACTCTATATCCTTTTTGACTAAGTTGCCCCACACTTATAAGATTATGCTTCAAACTAGGTACAAAATATACATCAGAAATATATTTCTTACCATGTTTTGTTATGACATTGATTGTACCTTTTCCACTTACTTCCACTATCTCATTGTTTCTCAACAACACTTATGATTTAATTGATCTATCCAAGCTTTCAAAATAATCTTTCTTTCCTATCATATGATTGCTGCAACCACTATCTAGAAATGAAAAATCATTTTAACTCTCTTGGGCTACATTGCAAGTAATGAACAATATCTCGAAACTAGTCTTAGAAAAATTTGCATTTTTCTTACTTGTATGAGCTTTTTTCTTTCTTCACTCATTTTCAAAATGTCCAAAAATTTTGCAGTAATAAAATTGAACATTTGTTTTATCATACCTTTTTTATGTGTGGGTATTATTGCATCCCCTTGAGTTGAAGTATTGATTTATCCTTCCTCCTAGATCTAGACTCTTTCCTTCTTGCTTTTGAAAATTATATCTCCCCCTTCCTCTTCCTCTAAATGAAAAATATCCTCTTCCTCTGCCTCTACCAAATGTCATTTTTGTTTTGAATGCATTCTCCAATGAATTACCATTATGCTTGTTCAACCCATCTTCATAATTATACAAGGAGCCAAACACCTCATCTATGGATACTATTGTTAAATCCTTAGATTCTTCAATTGCAACCATAATATTATCAAATTTAGGAGGCAAAATTCTTAAAATCTTCTCTATAACTTTTTGATCAATAAGCTCATCACCATTCATCCTTACTTGATTAACCACATTCATAATATGATTTGAAAATTGGTTTACAAAATCAGAATCCTTTATTTGTAAATTTTCAAATTCTCTTCTAAGTGCTTGAAATTTAACAATCTTTACCTTACTTGTACCTTGATATACAGTCTCAAGAATGTCCCAAGCTTACTTGGTTGTAATAGTTGACTTAATTTTTCCAATAACTAAGTCATCCAAAGCTTGTCCAATAATTTGCAAAGCTTTTTTATTCTTCTACCTATTTTCATCAAGCTTTATCTTTTGATTGGCATTTAAAGTAGACTCATCTACATATTCAACATAATCATTTAAGATTATATCTAATAAGTCACAAGAATCAAATATAAGCTTCATTCTAAAAGCCCAATCATCATAATTTGTTCAAGAAAACATTGGAATTGATGCCTAAAAACTCCTTGAAGTCATGTATGATAGAAACTCATAAAATTCATAGATATAACAAACCCTAAATAGGGAAACAAGAAACTTAAGGATCTCACAATAACTTTCTATCCGCTTTCTCTACTGCAATCCTCCTTATGCACAATCTTTGAAACTCCTCTTCTTAACTTGGCTCTAATACCAATCTGATGGATGGGCAAACACATAGGAAAACACAAAACACTAAACACAATGTGTTGTGGCACAATAAAAATATATTGTATTCTATTCACTATTATTTCAAATGAATACAAGTGCCTTTTTATAGGCAAGTGTACACTATTCTAGAGAAATCTAGCATTAGCTGACAAGACAAAAGATCTACAAATTTATGGAAAATACTACAACTAATAGAACCTAAACCTAACCTTAATAATCTAGAAACATCTAATGATGGATGATTAATTCTGAATAGAAATTACTAGAAATTGCTATTTCTAATAGTTAGCTACTAGTGCAGTTTTGCATTGCCCAAGTCATACCTATGTTCACAACTTTCACTTGTGGTATGTTCTTTTACCTTTTTCACATTAGAAGCAATCATCCTAGCAGGTGAGGTGGAAGTGGTTGGAGAAAAAAAGATTATAAACAAGGATTTACCCAAAATACCTAGTGGAAATGGTCAGAATAAATTGTTGTAACATATCTTGTACATATACCTATATTTTTCAATCATTAAGTATTGCCTTTTTTGGCATTTGATTTCACGAGAAAAATTAATTTGACTCTTCAAATGGTGTTCAATATAGAATTTTTTTTTGAAAGTTTTTAGAAATTTTTTTAGGTTTGCAATTCCACATTTTTTAATTTCTAAAGTAATTTTTGAAAAACTCATTGCTTCTAGGATATTTCAAATTCTATTCTAGGAAACTCAACTTATCAAGATCACTATTTTTCTATACTCATTATCAATCATTTCCAATTTTCCTTGGAAAATTTTTGTCTAGGAGAGTACAATAATTTTTTTTTTACATAAGTACCATGTTCCAAAGAGATTAGTATTGTGTCGGGCATCAATCCTACTTATCATTAGCAAACTCTAAGGGGAGAGGTGAGCAGTAGTGAGTTACCCCTCAACTATCAACTTTATCATGGATAGTTGGATCCATCCGATGCATGAACATTGAGAGGGCCACTACATTAGTTGAGAAAACCACCTTATATTCAAAGAAAACTCTAATTCATTGAGTATGCACTCAAATTCTACAGAAAATTTCATGTCTTATTTGGTTCTCATCCATTTATGGGCATAAAACCGATATATATTCTATAAGGAAAGTCATTAATTAGATTATTCAATGTTGTCCAATTTTTCCTCGCTACTTTCACGGGTGGTCAACCTATTGGGCGATTCAAAAAAATAATGACTTGTCACATTGGTATCTATATTGTGCCTTTCTTCAAAGAAATTGGTGTATTGTAGCTTTGACTAGAGGTAATATATTTGGCTGGTCAAAAGAGGAACCTTATTCTTTTGTGAGCTTTGTAATTATTTTGGAGGTTTAGATACATCTTTTCTCCTCTTAATGAATTTCAAGACACCATTTTCTTAAGGTTTGGTTGTTTCTTATATAGTGGAGAAAATGCCCAACAAATTAGGATTGTGTTGATGTCAGTTTTGTACTACCACATAACATATAGGAATTGAATAGTTGATATGGAATATCAAACACTTAATTCCTCTCTGGAAAAGTTAATACTCATGAAGATATGACAAAAACTCCAATGTTCCTTACACCTGTGGATACTAACTCAGTTATATCAATGTGATTTTTCAGTAATCACATAGGCGGCCTTACATTGTTCATTCAAGGATAACTTGGACTTTTGGTGTGATGGTGATGAATCTAGCTTTGTAAAATATATGAGTTTCAATTGATGTTGATGGTGGTGATGATGGAGCATGTGTTCAAATGACTTATGCCTTCTTAACTTTCTTAGAGTGAAATTTGACTACTCAACTAGTTACTATTTTACTCCTACTCCTATGAATGTAAAGATTAGCAAATGTATAGGGATTGAATCTAATGAAAGCTAACCAATATTTCTACCTCCATGGATGCAATGATTTAGGGGAAAAAGACTAGATTACTAGGAAAGACTTCCTAACAAGCCACTAGGATGCTAGTGGCCTAGTTTATAGATCCCTATCAAACATCTACTAATATAACTATACAACTATCAATATACTCTTACTCAAAAAATTTCTTAAAATAAAATATACTTTAGAAACTTCAATGAAATCTAACTTTAACTGTTGGAAGTAGACACCATGCAATAACATGAAGTGCCTCGAATCACCACGCAAGTCACAAAAATAATGAAGATGAACAATTTTGGTATTATATTAGCAACATTTTCTTCAACCCTTTACAAATGAGAGAAAATGGTCTTATATAGAGGCCAAAAATACAACCAACAGTAGAGATTAAGAGGCAAAACCAATTATCCAGATTAGATCCTAGAATCCCTAATTAGGGTTGCCACCCCATCAGCCAATGAAAAGATGCCACCTCATTAATGGACCAAAGAAAAAAAAGAAAAGTGGTAGCCAATGAAAAGGAAAGAAAATAGTAGCCAATCATAATCAAACACCTATCCTACCCAAGAAAAAGGAGAATTTTCCCCTTGGGCTTAGACCAAATGATCTTCTAATATAATTCTACGTTTTTCTTTTATCTTCTTAGACAAAGTGATGAACTTGGCTAGCCTTTAATTTATTCCTTCGTGGGAGGGAAAAGTGTGTGCTTCATCTTGAGCTCAGCTAAAATCATCATGTTGCTTGCTGCTTGTAACGTCTTCTTGTGATCCTTATCATATTCTTTTGCATATCCAATAAAGGTATTAAGGGAGGCAAGGGTTCTCAAATGCTTCTTCTTGATGGCAACCTTCCCCAACTCATCCAATCTCAATCCAAACTCGGTCTCATTGACATTCTCCTTTTGTCCACTTGAATTATCCCTTTGGTCTCTAAACTCAATTATGCTCTCCCTTGACAGTGCTGCATTTTGTCTCTTTGCTAGAGGCTCCTGATGTTCTTTACTTTTGTTAGCCTTCAAACATCTTTTCTTTCTCTTAACTAGTTTTCATTGCTAGCTACTACCTTAACCTTTATGTCTAACTGACTCTGTTGGACCTTCCTCTAGTTTCATCTTCTCATAAGTAAGGCATACCTTCCAACTTTTTAATTAGCTTAACTTCTCATTTTATCATGACTCAGTGTTTAGATCAAAAATCCTTGTAACTGCCTCTAAGGAAGGATCCTTATGATCATCCCAATCTACTAGAACCAACTCTATTCCATCCATTGTATCATAATCTTCCCTTACCACATTTTCATCATCTTCCAATTGATTGGGAATATCATGGCCTCTCCATTTGATTTCCCTCATCATGCTCACTAACAATCTTGAGAAAGCTAACTTCCTAACATGAAAGTCATCTTGTGCGTTGGCCCAAAATTCTTATATGATAGGAATATGTTTGAATGTATTTTCGTGAGATGCCTTGATAAGACCATTAGGATCAAATCCTTATCTTTCTCTATACCATTCTAGATGATACATTCTAACTCTTTCTTTGTAGTTGCAAAGGTGATAAGATTGGGGCAAGTATCATTGCCAATTCCAAACGAGAAGGTAATCCCTATCTCATCTTTAAGTTTCATCATTTTATCATAATGCTCAAGTTGCCTAGCCAACTCCATCAAAACTACCTTGTCGGGTGGGTACCTTGGAAGTCTCTTGGGACAACTTGTACTTCCTACTCCTCTTATATATGTGAATTGTAGAAATTGGATTAATCAACTCCCATACTTCTTAACTTTTGCTTCCGCTTCTAATGAGAGCCTACTAGTAGGTGTGCCTTGTAATATCCTTACCATCTTCATGAAAAAGGTGTTACAAAACATTTTATAATGTTTGGTGTTGTGCAAATGAAGCTATGAATAGCACTCATGCACCAAACATTTTTTTGATAAATTGCCAATCACTCCTAGGGTTTTAAGTCTAGGATTTTCATATAGTTTCACGATCAGATAGAAAATATAGGACCCCATGTAGAATTGCTTTTGATTTTGCACTGTCCTAAGTTGCAACTCTAAGTTTTTGCTTATAATTCTAGCCTAATCAAAATTTCTCTTTGCATTTTTAATTTCATCAATAAAGTAATACATCTAGGTGTCAAATTGCATACCTTGAGCTATGCCCATGATTCAGTTGGGAAGCACAATAGGATCATCATATTCTAACTTGAAATCTGACCTAGTAAGCTTTGATGACTTGGTAATTCACTTCTTGCCTTCATCAAACCAATTCTACTTTAGATGAATGAAGTAAGCCTGCTGATTATCTTGAAATAACTTAGCCTCCTGATCCATCATTACCATTGTCATGCCTTTATACTAGGGAATATTAAATACTTCTTCGACCACTTCTGTGCTGATGTTGGCTAACACTCTCTTCCCTTCATAAAAAATGATGGACTTAGTAACAATATCAAACAAAGATGCACACTCCATTACCAATTATGGACAAGGAAAGGTAGAAGGGAAAGCTACCGCTTGTACAATTCCACTCTTGTAGATCTTCTTCACCATGGTGGACTGTCCTTCCTTCAATTTGTCTTTCAACTATATCATTTTTTCTATACCAATATTGGTATCAATTATTCGCCTCACTTTCAAGAAGAAGGTGGTCTTTGACATCATGTCTTCATTGTCTTTTTTTTTATTTGTTCCCTTCGGGTTATTTCTTGCAATAACATCTACCATCCTAAACACTTATTTTTGCCCCTTCATTCTAAATAATATGAACTACACTTATCAATCTCCAACCTTCTTTCTATCGATGGAATCTAGTTTATTTTTGCTTCTACAAGTCCTATCTCTACATTTATCAATCTCCAACCTTCAACCTAGGGGTAGGACTACCACTTATTTTTGCCTCTTCATTACCTTGGAATGGACTACACTTATATCTCCCAACTTCAGCCTAAGGTGGTCTATCTTATTTCTACCTCTCTAAATGTCCTATCATGAAATCTACACTTATATCTCACAACATCGGCCTATCAGTGGAATGATGAAGTGGTGGATGATGTGTGCAAGAAAAAAATAAGGCAAACAAACCAAGCAAGAACAAGGAATAGAACTCACATTTAAAACCAATCTTCACCTCCAAAAATGAATAGAATTTTACCTTAAATCCACCTTTACTAATAGTTGGGTTCTCTTCAAATTTGGGTAAGATTTCAAAAATTTCAACCTTCCTTGCAAATAATGATGCCCTAGAAAAATTAGAATTTTGACTTCCCTTAAATTGCCCACATTTTCCAAAAACAAATTAGACCTCGAATCATATAGCCTCTTCACCGAATAAAATCACCCAATTCTCAAATTTTCCTTAACAAAATTGCGCTAGGTGGAAAAAAATAGAATTTCTCCAAAAATTGCCCAAATCTAGAAGGAAAAATCATAGCCAAAGATGGACAAATCAGACCCAACAAAAAAATTGCCCAAGCTGAAAAAATTAGATCTTCTTCAAAATCGCCCCACAGCAAAAATTTGCCCAAGCAAGGAGAAGGAAATGCCACCAAAAAAGGAGAAAATTTCCTCCAAGAAGAAATAGCCCAAGTTGAAAATTACCTTTAGAAGAAAATTGCTCACCTAAGGAGGAGGAGGAAGAAGGGATGAGGAAATAGGAGGGGGGGAAGCCCCTTGTATACCAAATTTGTTTGCCTCCCCAAGTGGGTCGACTTGCATGGAGGAAAGAAAAATTAAATTAGCTCCTTTATTAATGGCCTAGATTTAAATGTCATGTTAAAATTACTTAGCCCAAAGTGAAATTAGTCCATTTAATTGCTAGTTTTGATCAAAATTTGCAAAATAGAAATAAGGTAAGCCTAGGAGATGTCAAAATTTTCATTTAATAATGTTTTAGCAATTAAAATTGAATTTAGCAAGAAAAAATCAATTTTCAATTCCAATTTACCAATTTTGTTTAACATTTATAAAAATCTTCTAGGCAACATTTTAACCAAATTAATGTGATTTTGTATTCCAATTCAATTCTGATTTTGCAATATAATTTCAATTTTTTTACCCAAAATAAATCATTTTTCTGGCAGTCAAAATAAATTTTCGAATTTCAATTTCACTATCAAAAGATTTCCCTTTTCACCAAAAATTCATGATTTTCCTATGCAATTAAATCTAAAATTCATCTTGAAAATGTTTGAGCCTACATAATCATAGAAAATTTTCAAAATCATCTAAGTCCAAAAAATTGCAAATATATCGTGTCGAATATTGTTCTAGCCCATTGAAAAAAAAGTTTATTTTTAAAAAGTTTTTGGCCTAAGGATAAAATTACGTGCTCCAAAAAATCAAGTTAACACCAATGAAAAAATAAATCAAATCACATCCCGCCTAGTCTGATGGCATCCAAGCGGTGAAATTTTCAAATCAAACCCTTTGGACCACTCCAAATTTTCCAAGGAAACCAAAAACAAAATTCAAAAAAAAAAATCCTCAAAAATTGCCAAGGCTTGTCCAAAAAGAGGGGTACCCAAAGTTAAGGGGTAATAGTGTGAAAACCTCACAATAGATTGCTTTATAGAAATTCAATCATATTTTTCTTTCAAGGTTATGAGTGTATGAAAATAAAAAGGAAGTTCTAAACAAAAGATATTGTTCTTATTAAATAATAGTCTAAGCTTACATCTCAGTAGAGTTTAAATACTACAAACAAAAATAATAATATCGAATTTAAACCATCATTTCAAATGATCATACTCAAATCTTACTAATGTTGGAATAAAGTAAAAAATTGATATCTTATTTAAGCTAATAGACTATAATAGATTGCAAATGATATAAAAGACTCTACTTCTTTTGGTAGATTTGGGCATGTACTCAACGAGTTCGTTTCTAATGGTTTTCTATTCACTACTATTTCTTGATAGGCAATTCCTAACTAGTTACTAGTGTGGCTTGATAGGTAAGTAGGAACTAGTACTTTCTATTTGAGCGAAAAGAAAGGAACATAAGATTTTGATACCTTACTATTGGAGGTGTGAGATTAATATTATAGTATGTTTATTTTTTATTTTTTTTATTAATAGAAGTTTCATGATGTGAGTCTTTATTTTTATGAGTTGTGAAATTTTAAAAAGTATTTGTGAATTTGTTAGAGAACCAAAAAATAATGTTAACAATATTAGGTTTTAAAATTTCATTAAACTTTTAAAGACAACAAACATAAATGTGATTGAGAATAATTTTGATAATATATATTCAAAGTCACATTTAGTAATTTCATAGTTCAAATTTTTGAAATTAATAGTATGATAATAATTTTTTAGGTTGACTGGACATAATTTGCATCGGTGTTTTTGGAAATCTTCTGCAGTCAATTTTGGATTGGGGTTTTATTGTTTGCATGGTAGGGCCTGGGATTTCTTCACCATTGGTGAGAATAGATGGTTCTTCTCCAACTATGCATGCAATGCGATCTGAATCATTTTATTCAGGGGAGAGCTCCAAGCTAAAAAAAGTTAATGGCTATTTTCCGCGTAGCAATGATCGCCCTGTTTTGGTTATTCCTCCAATGGCTGTAATGAAGGACATTGATTATTGGACCAAGCATGCTTTGATATGAAAATTTCTTGGAATCCAGATTTCCCTATCCGCTCTTGAGGCATGGATCCACCGCTCATGGCAGGTGGAAGGTGATATGGAGATTATGTTGGCGGGGAATAGTTATTTTTTTGTTGTATTCTCTTGCATTTCTGATCGAGATCGTGTTTTTGAAGGAGGCCCTTATTTCTACAACCATGTGGGGTTATTTGTCAAACCTTGGCATTCAGGTTTTAATTCTGCTGAGGATCTCCCTTCAACAGTGCCAATTTGGGTTCGCTTGCCTCGTCTTCCCTTGGAATTTTGGCGTGAAGACATCCTTCGACAAATTGCTGCTTTTTTGGGGAATCCAGCTGCGATCGCACATCAATCCCTCGATAAAAAGGTTATTTCTTATGCTAGAATTTGTGTTGAAATTAATTTGAATAACCCATTACCAGATTCTTTGGAAATTTTTATGGGGGATTTTTCTTGGGTGCAGCAGTTAGATTATGAATCTCTCCCTTTCCGTTGCCGGATTTGTCATGAGTATGGTCATTTACTGTGTCAGTGCCCCCATAACTCAAGTTTCAAAGGAGTGGATGGTTCTACAGCTGGCAATACTGGTGGTTTGGCAGATACTACAGGGAAAGGACGATCTCAAATGGCTAATACTACCAAGGGGATGAATCCGCAAGATGCTACAGGTAAGGGTAAGGCTCAAATGTAGGATAAGGATGGATTTACCCCTGTTCACCCTCGTGCTAAGGGTCATGGTCAAAAGAGGCCTTTGAAAGAAAGATTATCTGATTTAGGTGTTAACCGCTTTGAGGTGCTGGATAGTATGGTTCTAGAGGAGGGTATTCCTCCTCCTATCTCTTCTGATCCAGTTCTCCTAGATGAGAGATCTGTTCCTAATGATGCTTGTGGGGCATCCCTGTAGCTCCTGTGACAGAGGCTCTGGTGACTCCTGATGTGTTGGAGGATAATGATGTTGTTATAGCTGACTTGGTTAAGGATGTGCTACCATCAAGTAAGGGCAAGGGTTCTCCTCTCCCCTTGGGGTTGATGTCTTGACCCTTTAAGCGGGCTTCTTCTACTCCTCCTCTAAAGAGTGGGTGCAAAATAGACCAAGAGAAGATTAAACTCACAGGAGATATATTGATTGAGTCTGGTTCAGTGAAACCTTTGGATTCTCATTTTCCTAATTCTACCCAATGATGATTATTCTCTCATGGAATGTAAGGGGGTTGAATAGTATCCCTGGACAAAAGGCTATTCATAACTTGGTGGTTGATCATAGCCCTGATGCTTTTTGTATCCAAGAGACTAAGCTCTCTATGGAGTCTATGGTCCAACATGCCTCTAGTATTTGGTCTCATGGCCAATGCTAGTGTGTTGGGGCAACATGCAATGCGGGTGGTTTAGCTATATTTTGGGATCCTCAAAAAATTTCTCCTCTTGGCTGGATGTCTTCTCACTTAGCTCTCTCTATGGTAGCTTCTACTCTAGACTCAGGAGAGGTAATCATGGTTACTAATGTGTATGCACCTGTTGATCTTGTGGGAAAGGAGGAACTTTGGGAACATATTCAATATGGTAGAAATTGTCATCCTTATCATCCTTGGGTGTTAGCAGGGGACTTCAATTCAGTTTTAAGTCTAGAGGAGAAGCATGGTGGTTGTGCTAGATTGGGGCCTTCTTTTGCTCTTCTTCGGCAACATATATCTCTTTTGCATCTCTCTGATGTTAAGCCTTCTAATGGTCTCTATAACTAGAATAATCATAGTACTGGTGTTGCTACTATCTCAGAACGTCTGGATAGATTTCTTGTTTCTTGCTTCTGGGTTAGTGGCACCCTTACTATATCTTCAGAAATCCTTGATTGGAGGGGTTCAGATCATTGTCCAATCAAATTTTCTGCTATAGGGGCTTATGTTCCGAAGCATCCTCCTTTTAAGATCCAGTTGATGTGGCTTCGGGACTCCTCTCTTCATGATTGTGTTTTCTGTTGGTGGAAAGATGGTGCTCCTGCATATGGTACTACAATGTTCTCATTTTCTAAAAGGCTTCAATATGTTAAAAGGCAACTCAAGATATGGAATAGGGAATGCTTTGGGAACCTTCACTTTATGAAGAGGCTTGCTCAAGAAGATCTTGATGTCATCACAAGGGAGATTAGAGATCGAGGTTTCTCAGAGGATCTTGGCAAGGCTGAATCCCTTGCTTCTAGAGCTCTAGAAGAATGGGAACTTCGAGAGGAAATTTTTTGGAAGCAAAAGGCTAGAGTTGATTAGCTCCAGGAAGGGGATCGTAACACTGCCTTTTTCCATAAAATAGTGCAATCTCGCCAAAATCAGAGCACTATCTCTTCTTTGGTTAATTCTCAAGGTATCCAACTGAATTCCTTGCCAGCTTTGTTCCAGGAGGCTATTTGGTACTTCTCTACCCTCTTCTCTGAGGACTCTCCTCCTACTGATAATGAAGAAAATCTTATTTTGTCCTGTATTGCTTCCCTTATCACTCAGGAAATGAATGATTATCTCATGCGTCCTATTTCTTTGGAAGAGCTGGAGGAGGTGGTCTTTGGCATGCCTAAGGGGAAGGCTCCTGGTCCTGATGGATTTCTAGTTGAATTCTTTCAAGAATTTTGGGACATCATTAATCATAATTTGTTGGAGGTGGTTAAAGAATCCTATGCTTGCAAGAAGATGCTTCGAGCTTTGAACTCTACATTCTTGACTCTTATTCCTAAGAGAGGGTGCTAATCAATTGGAGTTTTTTAGACCAATTTCCTTATGTAATGTGGTTTCCATAGTTATTACTAAGTTGATTGCTGAGAGATTGAAAAGGTGGCTTCCCATTATTATCTCAGAAGAACAAGGTGGTTTTGTTGCTGGCAAACAAATTTTGGATGGGGTGGTTATTGCTACTGAGGCTATTCACTCTATGGCTACTTCAAGGGAGAGAGTCATGTTTGTTAAGCCGGATATGGCTAAGGCCTACGATAAAGTTAAATGGAGCTTCCTAAGGAGTATTCTTCTTTCTTTTGGTTTTAGCTCTGACTGGGTGAGTTGGATTATGAGTTGTGTTACTTCTACCTCTTTTTCTATTCTTATTAATGGTCAACCTTCTCAACTATTTGGTGCTTCTAGAGGCCTCTGCCAGGGTGACCCTCTCTCCCCATATCTATTCATCATCATGGCTGAAGGCTTCGGCATATTCATTAAGCATCAGGTGTCCCAGAATTCTATTCAAGGCTGGCGGTGGGGTAATGGCTTACCTTCTCTTTCCCATCTTCAATTTGTTGATGATTCTGCTCTTGTTGGTCTTGCTAGGATCAAGGAAGCTGAAGCCTTTCGACATGCTTTGGACATTTATGTGGCAGCTTCAGGCCATAAATTTAATGAGCACAAATCTTCCATTTACTTTTTTAACACTCCTGATTCTATTCAGCACAGGATTGTTGGTATCCTACGATTTCAAATAGGATCACTTCCTTTGACTTATCTTGGCATCCCTATTGCTGTTTCTAGGCAGCCATGTCTCTTCTGGAAAAATTTGATTACCAAGCTTCAGGATAAGGTAAATCATTGGACTCATAGATGGCTTTCTACTACTGCCCGGGTTACTCTTCTTCAAGCTGTTATCCAAGCTCTTCCTACTTATCGAAGCATGGTTCACGCTGAACCTATTTACTCTCTCAAGGAGTTTGATGCTCTTTCTCACAATTCCTTTGGAGTGGTAATTTACGTAGTACTAAATGGAGCTTGGTTAATTGGGCAACTATTTGTAGGCCTAAAAAGGAGGGTGGTCTTGGTCTTCGATCTGCACTATTGAGTAGTCAAGCTTTGGCTGCTAAACTTTATTGACAATGGTGCTCCGGACAACATCAACTTTGGGCTCGTATTATCACTCATAAATATTTTCATGGTGCTGATCCTTGCTCTATTTTTGCACTTCCTCTTGAAGGTCCTGGCTCAATGGTTTGGCATACTTTGAAGACAGGTGTGATGTTGGTAAAGAGGGGTCTGTTTTGGATATGTAAAGGAGGTTTTCAGGATTTGTTTTGGTCTGATGCTTGGGATGGATTCCCTTCTATTTTATCCATATACCCTCATCTTCAGCCTCTTTGTGACTCTTTTCTTGCCACTGGATGGGATAAAGTGGCTCATTACAAGACTCCTTATCAATTGGGACCTATTGTTGGTTACAGATGGAAGCATTCTTCTAATTGGCATCTTGGAGGTACAGACATGGATCGTCAGGAGCTTTCTCAAATTTTGGCCTCTAGAGAGTGTTCTTATTTGCTTGGTCCAGATGTTTTCGCTTGGGGTGGTACCTTGTCTGGTAAATATCATGTCTCTGCTGGGTATCAGGAGATAACTAGACAATTATTTGGGGATGCTGAGGTCCCTTGGTGGAAGCAAGTTTGGAATAAAGTTTCTTGGTCCAAGTGTAATTTTTTCATGTGGCTAGTGGCTCACAACCGTTGTCTTACCTGGGATAATCTTTCTAAACATGGATTTTAGGGCCTCTCTTATTGTGTTTTGTGTGGTAATGGAGAGGAGTCTGTCTCCCATCTGTTCTTCCATTGCTCCTATTCTACTCAGATATGGCACCTTTGGTGGCGTGCTTGGGGTTGCTCTTGTCAGCATGCTTCCTCTTTGCCTAAGTTCTGGGCCCACTTGGGTATTGCTCCCTCCAAGTCTTCTTTTCTCCATGCTGCTTGGATTGCTGGCCCATCTTTCATGCTTTGGCATATCTGGTTGGAGAGGAATCGTCGCATATTCCAAGATGTTCAGCTTGGTGTTTTGCATCTTTGGTGGAAAATATCACATTCTCTTTAGGAAACTATTCTTGTGAAGTGTGAGCTTGATGGGGGTATGGATCCGGTTGATCTTGCTATCTGTAATCGCCTTAATTTTCATCTGCAGGATGGGGCTGCTACTCATAGGTTTCCTTCTATGTCCAGGCAGCTTCACCATCAGAGGAAGGGTCGAGTTAACCGGGATGGGCACTAGACTCCTCCTCCCTATGGAGTTCTGAAAATTAACACTGATGGTTCTTCCCGTGGGAATCATGGTCCGGCTAGTATTGGCAGAGTGGCTCGTTGTAGTTCTAGGGATGTTAAATTTTTCTTCTCAGTTCATAAGGGTGATTATACTAACAATCTCATGGAAGCTCAAGCTATTTTATATGCTGTGGAACAGTGCTGCTTGCAGGGATGGAGTAAGATTATCTGTGAGTCTGATTCCTAGGTGGTGGTGAACATGCTTTCTTCGCAAGAGCTTGAGGATGTTAGTTGGTCGCTGGCCACTATTGTTAAGAAAAGTCTTTTCTTCTCTTCCTCTTTTCAGTTCATTAGGCTCACGTATATTCCACGTGAATGGAATAGACCTGCTGATTATTTAGCCAAATGGGCATCTAGTCATGATCCAGGTTGGAATATTAGGGATAGGAGGCAACTGTCCTTTGAGATGGTGCAAGAATTTGATGATCTTGTTGCTTAGGATCAAGCTCCTTGTTGAGCTCTCCTTGTTGTATTCCTTTCTATCTTAATAAATTTTTACCCCTCTTTTTGCAATAATTTTTTAGGTTTTGGTAATTGAGTACCTGAAAAAATGAATAGCCATAGTTTCATGTAAAGTATAGGCATAGTTCCATGTAAATGAATAGGCATAGCTCCATTTAAAGTCTAGGTATCATGTAAGTTGTAAGAGTTTATTATCAATAGTACATAAATATTTAGAGTTTTGAGTGATTTGGAGTTATCTTTGACTTTTTATAGTTTATATGAGAGTTCAATTTTATCTAGTTTATATAGGAGTGAGATGCATTAATCAATAAGATTTAAAAAAGTACATTCTCCAAGGATACAAGCCACAAAGAGAGGAAAAATAAATAGGTTTAGCTCAAATTATTTATTCAACTAGTTTTTGAGTTGCATTTTCTACATATGTTTTGAGATTAGTTTTAGAGTTTAGACTTTCTGTTTGAAATTTTTTTTTCTAGCTTTTCAAGTTTATATTTTTCCTTCAATTTTTCCACTAGTATGGGGCGTATAGCTCTACATTCATCCTTTGTGATTGGTGTGCTTTATTTGAATCTTTCAGTGAAACCTAAAGATCACACAAAATAGTAAGTATAAATGTTAGACTAATCTATATTCTAGATTATTTATGAATCCTCCTTGGCGAACAAATAGATATATGTCATATAAATGGCCTTACCAAAATAATCATAGACAACGCTTTATGAAAATTATCACAAACAATGCTTAACTGAATCTGTTGACTGCAATCTAGTGACCATGAAGTTTCTTGTGTTGGTATCTATTAGTTTAGGCTTAGGACATATTGGAATAGGGACAACTCCATTCACATCCGCAAGTAATGAATCTGGGTATTCCAACCGAAGGAGCAATTCAACATTACACATTTCCAACAAAGTGTTCACATTATGATTTTAATAATGATACAATTTTATTCAACATGTTCAGAAGATTATTTTAATAATGATACAATTTTATTCAAAACTCTAAAGTGTCCTTAGATAACATTACTTTGAAATTAAGTCATTGAAGTGTGAGGGAGCTTAAAGTTTTGAATGCAAGAAGCAATACAAGAAATAAGTTTTTTTTTCAAGAAGGAAATCACGTAATGTGGTTAATGTAATTTTATGTTCTTTAAAGAATAAAATGTAGAAAAATATTGTCTAGAAGATGGTACTGCAAATTAGAAGGTATAGATGTGGATTTGCAATGCTCTTACTATTGGACAACTTGGATTCAAACAATATAGAAAACTCATGGCAAGAATAATTAGTGCAAAAAGAAAATAAATTTAGTAGACCTACTTCTACATGAATAGTATAAATGACAAAACAATTATGAAATTCTAAAACAAAAATATTGGCTTATGAATTGAATTGAAGCTACTTGCACTGAAATGGATTCGTTTTCATGGTAAAACCATACCTAGTTGAGAATTCCTCTGAACCTATGTTTCTAGACTATTGTTGAGCTAAACTTAAGATCAATTCCTTTAACTAGAAAGGACTGCCCTACTTACAAGATTCCATCGATATGGTTGCCATGTAAAATGTGAAAGAGTAGGGTAGCCAGGTGAAGTGTTACAAGGTTACTGTTTTAAATGATTTGATAACATCAAACAAGTGAATTAATACAAAGTCACAACCTGTCAAATGATTTCTACTACCTGTACTCTTCAATAGATATCTAGATGTTCCTAAATAAATTTCCCTGTTTTAAGTAGAAAAATGTCACTTTAATAAATTTTTGTTTACAAAACATAGGATAAAAGGCCTATGCACACATGCCTAAAAATGAATTAATAGATAACACTGATATGAAAACTTTAGTCTCCTTATAGGTGGGACTAATAATTAAGACCAACTTAGAAGAAACTTCAAACAGATCATCGAATGAATGAAACAGAAGATTAAGATTTCTAACAAAAGTGCTCTCAAAATTACTCCCTATAAGACAAATTCCATCACAATTTATGTATCATTCATGATTCGACGAGAACGTAAGTGAGCAGCTTAAATAAATTATATTAAGAAAAACATCCAAATCAAATAAATTCTATTAACAAGACATCCAAATCAATCGTAAAATGGATGAAGAGAATCTTTATTCGAAGAATATGTGGTACAGTAAACACTTTTATCGTGTTTCTAACACTTCCAGTCCATTGGCAGCCAAAATGAGCTCGATTTCGGGCTTCCTAATAGTTCCTTCACATATATTTCTTTTAAGTGCGTAAAATTAAAGGAAAGCCTACATTACTAAAACATGATGCAAGTTTGATGATATTTACAACTTATTCATGTAACAGACTGTACATGGGAGTCCCTGCAATAAGGACGCATGAAAAATGTGACCACCTTGTTATTAATTATCCCATCATTTTGTTTTCAGTGATATGAATTCGAAGCCGAATATAAACTTCAATAGCCAGAACGATTTAGTAGATATTTTAGTAATGACCAAAGATAGGGAATAAATGTTGTTTTCATTTATCGGTATAGGAAGTCTTGGAAAAAGACTGGGGAGATGCCATGTATATTGTGGACTTTAACTGCTGATTTGTCCACTCAAACAGACACACTGGAAAAAAAAATCATCTTGGCCACATCTTCTGCAGAAATGGGAGAAGATGGCTGTGGCTGTTGTACTTATTCTATTTCTTAGATTTAAGTTCTCTAATTCTCCCTCCCTTTTAACACAAGGGAAGTTGCATTTAGAAAATGTGATGACAGAGAAATTTCATGTATTTCTTTCTATAAGCTTATTTTGACTCTACCATATTATTAAAGATAAAGAAATTTATACTATTTTTCAATAGCGGTACTAAGGAGCTTAAACCATCTTGTGGCTCTTTTTACATAATGGTTATGGTTATGGATGTTTCATATTGGTAATAATATGAGACTTGTAATAAATATTATTATTGATTCCAGAAAACTGTATTCTAATCATGTTATAGTTCTATAGAGTAAGAATTGTTGTCTTGGCATTTACCACATTTAAACCTCAAAATTTTAAGTTAAATGGGGAAATGAGAAAATTAAAACCACAGTCATTCACACTCTCCCCAAATCACAACTTTTTCAAAACTTTAAAGTTAGAATGTTGGAGTTGAGGATTTGGAGTTAATGCGGAGCCTTCTCACTCTCTCTCCCAAACCTGAACTTTCCAACAAGTTGCAATTGGAATTTGAACTCTCTCCTAAATTTACACCCTAATGTTAACATAGAAAATTAAAGAATCCCAACTCTAACCGAAACCAAAATTTTAACTTCATAAGTTTCCAGTATCATCCTTAAATGTGCACGCAGGAGAGTTGGAGTTGGAGTTGACGACCTGAAATTAATGCTGAACCTTCTCACTCTCTCTCTCCAAAACCTAACTTTCCAACCTATTAGAAATGGAATTTGAACTTTCTCCAAAATTGATGTCCTAATCTTAACTTAGAAAATTAAATAATCTCATTTCTAATGAAAACCTAAATTTTAACTTTCTAAATTTCAAATATCATCCTTGAATGTAGAATACCCTTCTCAGGACTTCTCAAACACAGTGACAGCTTGTCCATAGATTATCTTTCATATAGTTGCTCTGACACTCAAGATAATCTTATGGAAAAGTTTCTATCAAACTACAATAGAGCAAGAAAGTAAGTTGTTGAAGTTATTGATGCCAAATTGGAAAGGTGTGTCATTTCACAGAATGCAGAAAGGGTCGTGGTGAAAGTTTTACCTCTTGACGACTGCATCCAAACTCTCTATCGAGTTGCGGGAATGAGTTCTCTAATTTACCTTGCAAAAATGAATCACACATTTATGTCATCTGTATTGAATATCATGGCAAATAAAGCACTACGCAGGAATACAACTGGTTGCAGGTACATGGATTAAGTTTGCCTCGTTGTGAGACGTGGACAGGATGAAGATTCCTTTGAAACCACAAGCTTTCTAAGGAGTCCGGAGGACTTCGAACCAAGTATTGATATTAATTTGTATATTTGGAGGAGCATATACCCATTTCTATACCTGATGCATGCGCAGATTTAAATGACACTGTGGCGTGTTGGAAGATGATATCTAAATTGTTTGACAAAATTTCCTCTAAAGGGTCGGGCATAGTATTTATACAGACCACAATTTTGAGAGCAGATTGAAAGAATCGTGAAAAATACATCAAGTGGGCAAATGAACTTGAAGTGTTTAAAGTCATTATTCATGGATAGTTCATAGGGGAAACGAAGGAGAATTTTGTTTCAAATGATCTCTCAATCTGAAAACAAAGAATTTGTAAATTATTACGTTGGCATTGTCAAAGCTTGGGTTCGAAGAAAGTATTGAAAGGTGTGTTCATCACTAAGCGAAGATGAATGACATTCATGTGTCCAAATGCGCAGGTTCATATGCAACTATTAAGATTTACAGTGAAGTGATATTACACATATTGGAATGTCAAAGAGTATTAATGAGTTGCATTTCATAGCATGTGGAATGAGAAAAAACCGTTGACCAATATTTTCTATGCAACAAAGAATCAATTTCATATGGTGGTTGGTTCAAATAAGGTCTTTGAAAGTTCTCGAAGACAAAGAAAGCGTAAATTGAAGCTACCTTGGTGGAGTTAATGAATTGGTCAGTGGTCACATGATCTCAATTATCTTGTGCCAAAGAGTGACAAGTGTTTTTTTTTTTTTACTTAAAAGTCAAGGTTTTAGTTTTCAGTTAATGAGGTTAGATTTGGTTATGAAATGTATTTTAAACTTAAAAATTCTAACTTTTGAGGTTGTATAACTTAAAAGTCAAGGATTTAGTATTCATATAATGAAGTTAGAGTTGGTTATGAAATTTATTTCGAACTTCAAAACTCTAGCGTTTGAAGTAGTTATTAATTCAAGAAGTTAGTGATTGTTCTTACACATTTGTGTGTAGCATTTATTTGGTGTGAAGAAATACATCCATTCTAGAATGTAGTTTATAGCTTATCACTTCGTATGTCGTGGATTTGTTGTATATTTTTCACCATCAAATTACAATTGTATTCTCAAAAGCCCCTTGTAAATTGTCATGTTTTGTGAGTCTCAATTGTACCTACTATTGACATTTATATCCACATTTCCTTCTAATTTTGTTTTCTCTTCTTTTGTGCTTTTTAGTGAAAAGTACACAAAAACCCTAGATACCAACATCACATGAGAGTCACAACTATCATAGGGTTAGATTTGAAGATTATTTCACTCTAACAAATATGTTTACCAATAAGACAAAAATTAAATTTATATTAGCTGAAACATTATCTTGGTAGGTAAATTAATTATTATCAAAATTGAAAGAAATAAAAAAGAAGGTGCAAATGATGCCCATATAAATTAACTAAATATATTTCCAACTTCTATAAATGTTTTTTGAGTTAGTAAATTAAACATTTGAAAAAAAGTAGAAAAGAATATTAAGTATAAGTTTTTTAACTTTTAAAATAAAATATTAAATTTTATAAAATTATATTTAATACAAATTTATCAAAATCAAAAAACAAACAAGTACCATATAGTGACTTAGTACTTGCCTTTAATTTTTATATAAATCTAATTTTAAAAAACATTAATAAATATAATAATTGATATATTATAAATAGATTATAATACAAAAATAGTAATATTTTCATAATAATAATATAAAATAATATTTCTTAAACAATTATATAATATAAATAATATTATGTTTTAAGTATTTTATATCTAAAAATTTATATTAAAAGAAAATACGATATTAAAATATTAAAACTAAGATCAATACTTACATTCAAAAAATTATTAAACAAATATAAATCACTTTAACTTATATTAGTTTTAAAATCCATCAAACAAATGAAATTGTAGAAAAATATATTTATATTAGTTGAAACATTATCATGATAGGTAAGTTAATTATTCTTAAAATTGAAAGAAATAAAAAAGAAGGTACAAATAATGCAACTATAAATTAATTAAATATATTTCCAACTTTTATTTTAATGATTTTTAAAATTAGTAAATTAAACATTCTAAAAATATTAGAAAAAAATATTAAGTATAAGTTTTTTTTATTTTTAAAATAAAATATTAAATTTGATAAATTTGTATTATCAAAACTACAAAACAAACAAGAGTTAATGAAAAAATTTTCAAATTATTTTGACATCCTTATCATATTATATACTTGCACACCCATTCTTCTTAACACACTACAAAAATATTGACCATATCCCTTCCACGGAGCTTTGTAGCTCATACGATAGAGGCTATCACTATGGGAGAGAGACATAGAGTATGATACTAATGCCTTATATTGTAAAATCTTTTAAGAAAATTTACCATTCTTTTTCATTTAAAGAACACGCTAAATTGTGAACAATATGCATATATATATCAATAATTGTACTTTGTGTCGTAGTTTTGATGCACAATTATATATCCTATGATAAGTGATTGTCATCTAAGTTTAATTCCAAACTAAACAAGAGCCATGTAATTTTTCCCAAGCTGTAATTAGTTAATTTAATTAATGTGTTAGGTAGGTTTTGCAGAGAGGGTTGTTTATATTGATATTTTATGGACTGGTTTTATGCCTAACTGTTTTAGGGCTAGATATATGTATAATCAAGATGTTATTATTGTTAGTAGTAGTAGCAAGGAAAACTACAAACATCTTAATTTGGGGGTTTTTGATATTAAGGAAGGTGGTTGATTAGTTTATTGGTATTTACTCCTAGCTGATTTTCAACTCTTTTTGTTGTTTGGGTACCAACTATGGCTTCACATAAATGACAACATATTAAACTTATTCCCGCAATCAAAACTATATTTTTGTGGACTTCACACCTTTATTTTATGAGATAATAAATTATCATTCACATTTATTTATCTTTTCTTTTAATTTATTGGTAATATGTTTCTTTGTGTTCATGGGTAATGCTAAAGAGACATACACTCTAGCACTATTGAATCATAGAATGCTTCAACCAATAGATTTAGCAACAATCTAAAAATTAGAGAATCCCACCATCATAAAAGTTACAAAATTAAGTTCATCTTTTTTTTCAGATAATTTTTTTAATTAAAAAAATTAAATATTTACAAAATTACTTTTTATTAAATAAAAATATCCTATACATTCAAAGTTGCACACAAACAAATGCAATTACTAATATGTATTATTTCATAACTAAATATAGATACATCAACTCTATATGTTAAAATTTAATTCTTATTATAATGATTAAGACTAACTTAGAAAAAACTTCAAACATTGAATGAAACAAAAGATTAATATTTCTAACAAAAATGCTATGTCAAAATTACTCCCTATAAAACAAATTCCATCACAATTCATGTATAATTAATGATTCCACATGAGCGTCAGTGAGCAGCTCAAACAAATCCTATTAAGAAGACATCCAAATCCATCATGAAATCAATTAAAACGATGGATCATAAAGACACCTGAATATAAAATAGAATTATTTGATAAGATGAAGAGAATCCTTATTCGAAGAATATGTGGCATAGTAAACACATTTATAGTGTTTCTAACATTTCTGTTCATTGGCAGTCAAAATGACTTTAATTTCAGAGTTCTTAATAGTTCTTTCATATATTTCTTAATATAGGAATAGAGAATAGGATTGTATATTGAAAATAGGAATGACAATTCTAATAATAATTATTTTTTGAAATGAATATAATTTTAACGATAAAATGAAAGCAAGTATTACTATTACCTATTCCAATTGACATATTAAACAAAAATCAACAATGAAAGAGACTCTAAATACTTAAAATTAAACCAAAGCCTACATTATTAAAACATCGTGCAAGTTTGATGATATTTACAACTTATTCATGTAACAGACTGTACATGAGAATCTCTGCAATAAGGACACTCACGTGAAAAATGTGACTTTCTCGTTATCAAATATTCCATCATTTTGTTTTCACTGATATGAATTCGAAGCCAAGTATATTCTTCAATAACGAGAATGGTTCGCTAGACTTTTTAGTAATGACCAAAGACAGGGAATTAGTGTTGTTTTCATTTATCGGTATAGGAAGTATTTGAAAAAGATCGGGGAGATGCCGAATTATAACTATATTTTCAATTTAAAAAATTATGAATTCTAAAATATCTGGAAACTTGCACACAATTTTTGATATAGCACCACCAAATTACTGCTTCACAATTTGCCAGCTACATGGCTTATTATTACATCTTGATATCGCATAGTGAACTATATTCTCCTATATAGGAGACATAACTTATTTCTCTAATTCTGCACAGCTCAAAGGCAGGCATGGCTGAGAGCTTTACAATGTCCGCGTATTAAAATACCAAATGTCCAACTATCAACAAGGGCAATCAAACGGTGCTGAGCGAACTAGTAGGCCAGATTCATGAATGTTCTTTGCTGCAGCCTACAATGAAAATACCCACAACTGCCAAGGTTATGTCGTGTGAAGATATAGTGAAACTCGAGCCTTGCAGTACGCACAGAGCTATCCAAATGGTGGCGTGGAATATTGCTTTGTCTCTCCTGCTCTCACAAATCATGAAGACCAATGTGGGCTTGAACTGGCTAATCTTCTTTTCACATCTGCAGAGTGCACAAGCTGCAAACAATATGATCAAGCAGTCAGGCTTCTCACACACTGTTCCAACTTGCCTTCGCAGTGGGGAAACCCTATTCAGAGGCTCTCCTTTTATTTCTCTATGGCACTAGAGGAGAGAATACAATGCCAGGCTTGCCTGTAAGCAATTAGGGCCCATTTGTTTGTTGGCATAGGAATAGAAAATTATAATGAAAAATTAGAATAGGAATAGAAATGTGGAATGGGAATAGAAATGTGGAATGGGAATAAAAAACAAAACTCTCATTTTTGTTTTTTGTTTGGTTAATTGGTATTTGATTGGAAATATGTTACTCCTTTGTTTGGTTGTACAAAAATGAAATAGGAATAAGGTGAAGTTTTGTATTTTTAAAAATAGATATAAATAAATAAAATGTTTTAAGAAATTATTATTATTAAAAAAAATGAAAAAATTAAAATTAAAAAAAATTAAAAATTTAAAAAAATTTTAAAAATTAAACCAAATATTTTTTTTAAAAAAAGAAAATCAAATTGGGAATAGAAATGACCTATTCCAATAACAACTATTTTTTGGAATGGACATATGTTCATTTTAGTGGCAAAATTGGAATATGTTTACTTATTCCCTATTCTGATTTTGGGTACCAAATGGAGAAAATATTTCCTATTCCTATTTTCCTATTCCTATTCCAACAAACAAAAGGACCCTTACTTCTTCTGTGCCAATCATACCCTGATAGAATTGGGAAAGGTCTTGAAAAATGAGATGATTACTTCTTAACTAGATTAGAATGTCTCAAGAATTGTGATGGATATTTTTATAAATGTTTCTAGATACTAGTATTAAAATATGTGAATAGTATTAAACTAGTTTAAGGCTGCTACAGGTTAGGCTTGTAAATGTTCGATTGATAGTGTATTAGTAATATAACAAATGCAGAAAATGGACACAAGACAACGTCCATGCACTTACAAGAATGATTGGTGACTATACATTTACGATTACATATTCTCCTTTTAACTAATTTATTTGTTTATATTTAATCCATGTATTCTTATCAATGCATAGACAATTGGTGGAAACAATAGTATCTAGATATAGAATGAGTTTGAATAGGTAGGCTAAGAATGGTATAATGAATATTGATATTAAATATATGGTTAAATGGGATTGAAGTGGAGCTAGAGTGTAAAAGAATTTGTAAATGTGTACTAATATATTTAATGTGGAAGAAAAATTGAACTTCATACAGATCTTTTTATAACATAAATTTATTATAATGTTCTTAGATGCTTTAGAAAATTAATTTATCCAACTAAAATTAATTAACTTCTAAAGTTCAAAATCCACTACCTTTTTAAATGGATTTATAGTTAATAATTCTTTTCTTTGATTGGGTAAGAGCAATTTTGCTGGGAAAATGAAATTTTTTGAGCCAAAATTTTGAAGAATAAAAGTAAATATGTTATTTATAGTTTGTTTTTGTGATTAAGCCATTTATTATTAAAAAGTTTAAATTAGAGTTTTGTAAGAAGAAGTTTTTCTAAAAGTGGGAGTAATAATATTTTTAATTTTCTCATTTTGAATATTAATTTATATTGATAAGTAGGAGATAATTTCTATAGAAAGTCAACTTGTGATATCATTGTTAGGGTTTAACTATGTGATTTTGAGTCAGTGACCTCAGGTTGGAGTAGTACTGGGATGGGTGACCTCCCAAGAAGCCCTAGTGCTTCACCCCTAGATCCAATGAGCGCTAAGTGTTCTATTTATTCTCATGAGTGATGGATTCATGTTGAATCACTACTCATGAAACATGGGTCAACAAGTTTGACTCAAAATCGCATAGTTAAATCCTGATAGCAATATCACATTAATTAATATTGTTAATATTTAATATATAAGTATAAAATTTAATATATGTGAAAAATTAGCAAAACCATAATAAAAATAGATTTGGTCTTTTAATTTATTAGAAATAATAAAAATATAAAACTAAATTTTAGTAGTTGGTTCTTACGGTTGAGCTATTTATTTAGTGGAGATATATATTTATAAAAAAATCTAAATTAGAGTTATATTGCAAAGAGAAATGGAACAACGTTTTTCACCTCTCATTTTAATGCTAATTTTGATAACTAACATTAAATAAATATGTTTAAGTGTAAAAAATCTACATTGAAAGTATATTTTAAATTTAAATTTATTAGTTAAAGTGATATTTATAGTTCATTGTAAAAACTTAAATCATTTTTTTGCAAATTAGTTGTTTTAATAATTTATTTTCTTCTCCATATAGCAATAGGCATGGACTCTTGCTTCCATAGAGCTCTTGTTAATTAGAGAAAATGATATCAAGAAAATTGCCACAATAAATTTATTTGTTTTTTCATAAATTGGACATGGGGTGGGAAATATTATTCAAGTATTTTTATCTTTTGTTTTTGTAATGTGTTATTGGTAATGCTAATGATTAAGTTAGGTAGCTTTGTTAATAATATAATTTTTTTTGAAACATTGTTGTCTCTTATACAAAGGTCTGAAGTGGGATCTCCTGAATTTGAATCTATTTGAACATAATCTATAACAATAAATGGAAAAAAATGGGATCTCTTGAATTTGAATCTAGTTGAACATAATCTATAACAATAAATGGAAAAAAATGGAAAACAAATGACAAGTAGTGGCTAAGTACTTGTCTTAGGGATAACTATATAAATGTAAATTTAGGTAATAAAAAAAATTCATCATAAAGAAATTGTAATGTACAATCATATAATTTGTAGTTAAAATATTAATTATTTTAATAATAAAATATATTTGTAAATAAGGAAAAAAATATTTTACATTTTTAAAACTAGTATAGATATCTTAAATAAATCAATTTAAAGAAATGTTGAGATTTTTATTTAATTTCTAAATTAAAATTGATGATTTAGAGTTCAAAAGATTAAAATTTTAACAAATAATTTTTGTGCATAAATTATTTTTAAACATATATTCTATTTATAATGAAATTAATTTTTTTGACATACAAATGGTTGTTAAGAATGTTTATTGACATTAATTAATATCATCACTATATAAAAAGTATATAAAACATTTAAAGTGCATTATTATTATAATATTCTCAACATATTAAAATTTGTTAAATATATAAATTCTAAAAGATAATTAAATAGAAATAATAATAATATAACTATAAATTATAAATATATGTTGTTGGCAATATGGCCAATGAGTCAAGTAAGATGAGATATGTGGTTGTCATTTATGGCAGCATATGATTTACAATTAAGTTATGATTATTTGTGATGGAGAATTGTCTAAGTATTGGACATTGATACAGTAGCACGATGAGTTCTATTGATAGTGGAATATTCCTTAAGAATATTCTCTTACACAGTTGACTAGTGATGCATGATATTCAAATTATGAAGGAAATATCGATGTAGATACTTCACAGTACAGAACATAGCATGTCAACAAATTGAGTTGTATGACTTAAAGAATTATTCTGACTATTAAGTCTTGATGAGCCAACTCTAAAGATAATATGAGAGCTGAAAGAGGAAGGATTTATCAATATGTTTGATATAAGTAAAGAACTTCATTTGCAAAGTTAAGATAGACACATGTGATGTGATATGATAATGTGATATATGATGCAAGTTGATATATGCATAGTTACTCCTTTTTTATGACATTGAGTGAACTAGACGGAAGATTATCTATAGGCTAGTGAAGGCTTCTATTAGGAAAAATATGATATATCTAATCAGAAGAACTGGGAAGCACAACAAGTGATCTAGTATTGTATGTATATCTATTCTTTTGAAGAACTTAATTGTATAGTTACATGTTAGGGCAGTGGGCTCTTCTTGCACACATTTGTATATGATCTACCAACTCCTAACAGGGTTGTGGCTTCTAACAAGGCCTAGTCTCCTAATAGGAACTCGAGACACTATATATTCTTCAAAGACTCCTAATAGGGTCAATATCATTAACTAGATTCTTTATATATAGTGAACCATCTTGTGGGTTCTATCCCCATCAGGGTTTTCCCTTGGCTAGCATTTCCCTAGTTAACAAAATATAGTGTTATGAGCTCTCTTTGTGTATGCTTATTTATACTATTCAACATTATTGGTTTAATTTCTTATGCATGTGGCAAAGTAATTAATAATATCCAGCTATGGGAAAAAGTTTTTAAAATACCGATACACCCCCCACTCTCAGTATTATCTATTTCTAAAAATTGGTATTAGAGAATAGTTATTTAGAAGAGGCTTAATAGCTTGAATAAGATCCCTATGGATATGGATTAGTTGAAGGAAAATTTTGGAGAAGCTCTTGAGAAAATTGATCTCCTTACTAATGAAACAGATGGCATAAATGATAGATATGAAGATGCGAAAGCTTATATTGTAAAGTAAAAGACAAGATAGATGATCTAAAGCAAAAAGGACCTAGTGACCACACTAGTGATGATGATATTGAAGATCTAAAGAAACAAAATGAGATTTTGAAACATGAGTTAAAAATAGTAGAACTCAAGCTAAGTCTCAAGAAAAATGGAGGTAAGAATGATTCTAAAATAAAAGCTAAAAATGTAGATATAAGATCCCAGTTAAGAAAAGTAACATTTGAGTTAGAATCTATCAAGTTAGAACATGATGAATTAGAAAAATACAATACTATTGTGAAAAGTGAATTGGTGCAAACTAAAAAAAATCTTGAGAAATTGTATACCATCAGTGAAAAGATTGAAGAACAAATATCTATACAAAGACCTACTTATGATAAGACTAGACTTGGATTCTTTCTGGGGCAATCTGCCAAGAAACTTATTGAGAGAAAAGAACCTAATCCTCTTGAAGCCAAGAAAGATCTGAACATGAGTAAATCTAATGATACATCTAAAAACAATTTTTTTCATTCTAAGAAATCTAAAGAATCTGATCAAAATGAGCAAAATAGAGAAAGAAGAAAGGAATCATGTTTTAGATGCCTTACATGTGATGAACCTAAACATATTGAAGGTGATTGCAAAGGTAAGTCTTTTAAACCTATTTCAAATTTTTATTGTCATAATTGTCATGGATATGGGCATAATGTAGTAGATTGTGTAAAACCTAAACTTGATAATGATAATGTAAATAGTAGAACATTTAGGAATAATAACCCCACAAAAAATAGAAGAAGATCTCATAGTAATGAAAGTAGAGAAAGAAGACAAATGTAATAATCTTGGACACATTGCAAGGAATTGTAGAGCACCTGATAACCAAAATAGTGAAAAAAAAAGGAATGTAACTATTTATGTCAGTTATGTAATAACTTTGGACACACAACACGATTCTATAGAAAGGATAGAAGGAACTTGAACATGAATTAGATTTACAAAAGGAACAATAGAAGAAATGATGATAGTCTGAAGGAGGAAATGAAAGAACAGATAGAAGAATTCAAGGAAACATTTGTTAAGGCAAAAGAACCTGGATGTTCTCATACAGTTCTAGAAGAAGTACATTTTAATGCACCTGATAAGATGATAAAGTCACTTATTGTATGTGATTCATCATACCTCAATTAAGGATTCCCAATGATACAATGCATTAGTTAAATGAAAGTTGATGTTAGAAAAGAATACTAGAAGTTGCATGGTTAGAAATATATACTAGACACAGAGAGAAGTCTACAATAAAGTGCACATTGCTTAATATGATCATAGTATAAGTTTATGCAGAAAATGACCTCTCTATTGCATGAACACAGTATTTTGAATTTATGGTAGATACGCATTCAATGTGCAGTACAATTTGTAAAAGATTTAAAGGATGAAAGTTGATTTACAACAATAATTTTCTTATGCAAAATATTAAATGCAATATTGAAGAGTGATTTGAAAGCTATTTGAATTAGTGAAGAAGTTTGCAGATGCACATGACAACTGAAAGCCCTAAACACAAAATTGAGGTATTTCTCCAAATTCGTTGAGCATATTTCAGTAGATCTAGTTATGGCAACTAAAGAAGTGTTTGATATTAGTGATATACCTATATATACTTTGAAGAAACATCTATTTGTTTCTCTACTTGATGATCCCATTGGAGCATTTTTTCCAAGTGCCAAAAAATGTTCTTCACATCGATGACATAAGAAGTTACATTCATTAGAAGATAGAAAACATAGGAGATACTGAGATCCATAAAGAATTGGAGAAATGTGCAACAATGATTTATCATTGAAATCAGAATATGGAAACCTAGAACCACTTAACCTACTTAAGTACATGTTCTATATGGAGTTTGAAAATAATGAGTGGACAAGAATTATTTTGAGAAAAGTTCATGATGTCCTTCTATGGTGAGGAGATTCACTTATATGCATTGATAATGACCTAATTCACAAGGTCACTGGTTTAAGCAACAAGCAATGCAATCCTGTTAACATAAAGAATGTGCAAAAAATGGTTGAAACAAATCTCAACACAAGATTTGATGGTAGAAACATGAAGATTAACACCATTCAAGATGAAGGAGTAATAATCCTCAAATAAATTTTGAGTTATAGATTCAACCATGGATCTAGGTTAAATTTAGTCCCAACTAGATTTCTTCATGTAGCTTATGTGATGGCAGCAAAGGGTGAAAAAGTTAACCTATGTGATATTATCCAAACTCTGTTGTTGGATAACATAATGAAGATCAAGAAGTCTAAGAGCATAGTCTTTAGGTTTGAATCCTTATTAACACATATATTCTTCTATGCAGCAAAGAATTTTCCTTGCATTTCAAATTAGAATGGAAGTGAGTGTGCAATGCAAATTCTCACTTGAGTTTATAGATCTAAGTTTGAAACAATTAGAGAAAATGATATTGATAGAATGATGAAATAATTCCAAGCTAAAATGATGCAAAGGTATAGGCTACCACCTGCACTGATAGACAAATACAAGGATGGATTGTGTTTCATGCTAGAAATAGATTTCACATGCATGGAGGTAGTAGTTCCTTGAGTAAAGTTCATTGAACCTATGGGTTATGAAATGAGCGCTGAACTAATTGAAGGCTATGCATAGATAATTATACATTTTGAAGTAGATTATGGATGCCCTAGATGGGGTACATATACTGAAAAGATGAAAGAGGTCCAAAAAATCTAATAGACAAGGACACCACAAAGAAAGTAGAAAAGGTATTTGATTCTATCCTAAATGAATCATGGATGTCTAGAAAAGAATTTGAAGAGTTAAAAGGGATAGCCTTTTAGATGAAGGCTAGTGATCAAACTTAAATACTAACTCCTACACCTATTGCAATAACTAGACCTACTATAGAGGTCATAGTTGTACAGACAAGTACACAAACACCTGCAGTGCCATATGTAGCAGTTGCACAGTAGCAACCCCTTTGGAAACAAAATGAATCAATGGAAAAGAAAATAGAGGAAGCACCTATGCCAAGAAAGTCCACAAGACTTGATAGGACAAAACTTGTGTAGACCCCCTCTCCTAAGAAGAGAGTTAAGGAAACATCAAGTGGATTGAGTAAGAGGATGAAAACCTTGCAGATTAGTTCCTCAAAATCTAAAGAAGAGACTGGTGACAGACTAGTAAATTCTGTAGAAGATGAAGTAAAGACTTCAACAAGAAGGAGAGCATGGAAACCTATGGTAGAAACTCTTAACATGCAAATCAGTAATGACAACAATTTTTTGCAATTTAATAAGTACAATGACTTGCACAATAATATGGAAGGGAGATAGCTAGAGAATGCTATAGTTAGAAATATGATTCTAAAAGATAAAAGATTTGATAGCATGAAAGGTCAAATTATTGAAAATTTCTATAATAGACTAAGAAACAAAAAGAGTAGAGTAATTGACGAAGAAAAAAAAATGATAAATATTGTGAAAAATCTATGTATAGTAAATAATGAAGAAGAGTTAGGAGAAATTTTGAAAGGTATAGCACCCTTGTTGAGGAATAAGAAAAGATCCATTATTCTTATGGGAGTAAATTATGAAGAAGTTAATATAGAAATTGAAAAGGAAATAGTCACATACACGACTACTCTGCCTAAGGAGATTGAGAAGAATTTGCAGTAAGGGGGAACAAGCCCCACTATGGTAGCAGTTAGTCCTCACAACTTTGAGCAACTAGCTTAGTCTTCAATTTCAAGTGATTCACCACCACACATTACTATTGATAGTGAATCCATGTGAGTGGATAGCACTAATGTAACAGTGGACAGAACTGAAGATCCATTCAAAGATTTTGACATTGTTGGAAATATCGTTGATTATAGAAGCTCTACTGATGAAGACAAAGGAGAAGAGTAGGAGCAAAAGAAAGAAGATATATTTTCCAAGAAGAAATTCGAAGTTGTGTTAGCTAGCACTGAGGTAGCTACTACAAGTGTGCCTATAGCCACAATGAAAGTGACACCCTCTACACCACCTACATAAGTAGCAATGGTCACCACAGTAGAACAATTAGATGATGAAACTAAAGCACAAAACCTTATATCTTCTTTGAGAAAATTCTTTGACAAGAAGAAATCAGTAAAGTCAATTTAGAAGATTTTAAATTTAGTTTTGGATAGATTAAAGAAGATAGTAAGTTATGTGGATGCATCTAAAAACATTTAGCAAAGAACAACAATTTTGTGTGAAACATTTGACAATGAGTTTATAATTCTTACTAATGTAGCTATAGTGCAAGCACAAACTAAACACGATGCTAGTCTTCTTAATACTATGTGTACAAATATAATGAATGATATAGAAATATTAAATATATGTATTAAGGTATTGAGATAGAGTATGGAGGAATGGAAGCAGATTTATGCTAATTACAACCTAGCATACCTTCACCTTCATAGTTTTGATGAATAGATCAAAGGAAAGATAACTGAGTTACAAACTCTTATTGATAACTTTCTGAAACAAGATTAGAAGTTAGAGAACATTGAGCATAAAATGGAAGTAATTCATGATAGTATCCATAGTATACAAGTAGAAAAAGAGAAAGCACTAAAAAGATTTTCACTTTTAAGAGACCACTTATCCCCATAGATTACATTGTTACATAATTAGTTGGAGGAATGCTTGGTAGCTAAAATTTCATATGAAAAGTTTGTGGTTACAGACTTGAACGCAGCAGAGTTAGCTGCATATGCCTTATCTACACTAATAAGTGTGTCAAATGCACTGAAAGACAATTGGAAGAAGCACATTGCATTGTTGGAGACTAACTCCAGTGATTTCTTTTCTAGATTTTGATGCATCTTTTAGATTTTGATGAGATTTTCTTTTTGTTGAAACCTTTTTCATTGATGTCAAAGGGGGAGAGATAAGGAAAATTGTATAGTTGTATAGTTGTATTTTGAAGTATAGTAGTAAGCTTTTCTTCAAGCAAGCTTTGTAATCAAAGATATAAGGGATGTAATATTTTTCTCAAAATATGAATATAATGTTTTTACTATGTTATATATGTTTATATACTTTGATTGGTATGACAGTATTTTTTGGACTTAGCCAATTTTCCCAAAATTTTGCCATCAATGCCAAAGGGGGAGATTGTTAGTAGTATGGCCAATTAGTCAAGTAAGATGGTATATGTGGTTATCATTTATGGTAGCATATGCTTTACAATTCAGTTATGATTATTTGTGATCAAAAATTGTCTAAGTATTGGACATTGATACAACAACATGATGAGTTTTATTGATGGTGAAATATTCTCTTGCACAGTTGACTAGTGATGCATGACATCATCTTGATGATGTATGCTAGTGTGCATGCATGTATGGATAATTGAGTTCAAATTATAAAGGTAATATTGATGCAGATACTTCATAGTACAAAATAGAGCATGTAGCAAATTGAGTTGTACGACTTAAAGAATTATTCTGATTATTAAGTCTTGATGAGCTAACTTTAAGGATGATATAAGAGCTGATTAAGGAAGGATTTATCAATATATTTTGTATAAGGAAAGAACTTCATTAGCAAAGCTAAGATAGACACATGTGATGTGATATGATAATGTGAGATATGATGCAAGTTGATATATGTGTAGTTACTCCTTGTTTATGACATTGAAAAAAGTAGACGGAACATTCTCTATAGGCTATTGAAGGCTTGTATGAAGAAAAATCTGATATATCTAATCAGAAGAACTGAAAAGCACTACAAGTGATCCAATATTGAATGTATATCTATTAGTTTGAAGAACTTAATTGTATAGTTGCATGTTAGGGTAGTGGGCTCTTCTTGCACACATTTGTATACGATCTATGAGCTCCTAACAAGGTTGAAGCTTCTAGCAAGGCCTAGTCTTCTAATAGGGACTCGAGACACTATACATTCTTCATAGACTCCTAACAGGGTCAATATCGTTAACTAGATTCTTGATATAGTGAATCATCTTGTGGGTTCTATCCTCAGCGAGGTTTTCCCTTGGCTAGGGTTTCCCTAGTTAAAAAAATATGGCACTATGAGCTCTCCTTTTATATGGTTATTTATACTATTCAACATTATTGGTTTACTTTCTTATGCATGTGCCAAAGTAATTAATAATATCTAGCTGTTTGTAGAAGTTTTGAAAATATTGATTCAACCCCCCCAACCCCCCTCTTAGTATTATCTATTTCTAACATATGTATGCATAAGTTATTAATTACATACTAAAAAAAATTACACAATATAAAGTGTTACATATATTTTTAAAATATATTAAATGTTACATAATTATTTATTTTATTTTAAAAATATTCTTTAAAATTATATACTATTGAATAATACAAACATAAAATTTAGAGAGATAAGATAAGAAATGTGGTAAGGTATGATTGTTCATGCAAATTATTTTAATCATTCATTAAAAAATAAACCAAAAAATTCTCACAAGAGTACTTTGCCTAACTAATAATTAATCTTATCAAATTACAATAATTAATATAAACATTGACACATTAGCTATAAATTTTTAAATAAAATGCTAATAATTCTAGAATATTGATATATAGTAAATATAATTATTAGTGTGCAATTAAATGTTGTCCTAAATGAATTTGTAATATATGTGATTAGGTTTTCTCAACACAATTATAATTATCAGTTACATTATTGACATATACAATAATTTGATGATGGTCATTTAAATATTAAGAAAACATTAATAATGTAAAAAATTAATGAAAAAAAATGTAAAATATTTTATAGTTTTATTTATTGAATCTAGTTATATGAAATATTTATATGACCATAGGAAGTAGTAATCCAAATTTATACATAAAGGTACAAGTCTAGATGCAAACATCAACTAGCATTAGAAAGCTCATTTCAAAAGAATTTATCCTAACTAATTTTTATATTTATTTTTTAAACCATTAGTTTTAGTACATGTTAACTAAATTAAAATAGTTAAGTACTTGATTTTAAAAATCATGAAATTAATGGTAGATATTACTTTACCCATAAATCTTCAATTATCTCATATAATAATTTCTTCTTTCCTGTTCTTTAGATTCATCTTGAAAATTTATTTCAAGTTCATTTTGTATCTCTAATGCTGCTTCTAGTTTCTCAGCATTGGATTCTTGGTGTTTGAAAAATTCTTCTTGTATCTTGGCATCATTTAGCTGATGCTCAACACTTATAGTCTACTTTTCAGTAGCCTGCTACTTCAACTTGGTATTTACAATGTATTGTTTCTTGGTAGTCTTGTTCTCTATCATAGGTATGGTGTAGATAACACCTTCATTGACATACATGAATGTGTTGTAATATCCTGGTTTAGTCTTGCATTTAACTTCAATCTTTTCTACATATTCATCAACTTTCACATTTACACTTTCCACAACTTTTTTAGTGTTAGAATTCAAATGATTGTATGTTTTTATCTTGGTACAATATCCTAGAAATATCCTTCATTACTTTTGGGATCAAGTATTCCATTTCTATTTTCCTTTAGTATATAACATTTTCTTCCAAAAATATTAAAATATCTCACATTAGCTACATACCCCATACCATAGTTGTCAAAGGGTTTAATTTTTGTACCTTTCTTGACTTGTACTTAGTTCAAATTATAGTCATCTATACTTATAGCTTCTCTCTAGCATTTATGTGATACATTCTTCTCCATCATTAGTGTTCTATCACTATGTATGATTGATCTATTCCTTTTTCCTTTTATTCGATTCTAGGGATGGGACCTAGGTGCTCACATCCATCTCTTGATTCCTCTATCATGTAGAATGTAGGGAAAAGTTGGGGTCTATTTCAATGAGCTATTTTGAGATATATTGTGGAGTAGAATAGCCTAAGAGTGTTAATATGTGACTCATAATATGATGAGAGATCTAATGGCTATTTTCTCAAGGGGTGAAAATAACAAGCCAAGTGGTTATGGATGTAATCTAATTTGAAAACTAAGTAAAATGCTCTATCTAATGAATTGAAAGAAACACCTCAAAGAATAGAGATTTTTATCATAGAATATTCTTATTTTAAGGAAGAAATATTTCTTTATATTTTAATTCAATCCAATTGCTTAAAATATAACATCATTACACTAATAAATAAAAATGGAAATCCCAATTCACAATCACACCAATCATAATCACTACTAGAAATCACCATTAATAATTTGGATTTATAGGTTAGCTATCACTACTAAATATCATTCTTTAAATTTTCTAATCTATGAAATAATGATGAGGGCTAGGATGGAGAATTTAGCAATGCTAGGAAATTCAACCATGACAAGAAGTTTAACTATGACAAGAAGTATATAGTAGTTGGAGAAGGTGAAATAACTATGTGGAACATGCATATGTAGAGATACCAAGACCTCTTATAGCTTGATAAATGAGAGAAAAGATAGAACATAATTAGGAATTTTTGGACATTGCATCATCCCTAAGCTATACTGAGTTTGATAAAATAAAGGAGTGCACTACTAAGAAAATGTAGAATACACTACATACTATCTATGGAGGAAATACAAATGTTTTCAGAGAAAAATCAAAAGTTTGATCGAAAAGTTTGATGAGATTAGAATGATAGAAGGTGAAACCATTGCTCAATACTATGGACAAGTCAAAGACATGGTGAATGCTATAAGAGGATCAAATAGAAAGATCGCTAGGATGAAATTGTGATAAAAAAGGTACTAAGAACCCTACTTCATATTTATTCTATCAGAGTCTCTACAATAAAATGACTAAGATGTACCCCTAGTAACAATCCAACTTTACAATGATTATTTGTTATACTTACTCCTTTTGAATTGTCAAACTTTGATAATTTTACTCCTACTACTATTGAATTAGCTTTCAAATCTCAATTAGCTCTTAACAAAAAAAATGTTTGAATAGTGATAGTGATATCTCTGATGATGATCTTGATGACCTTGAAGTATAAATTGCTAGAAGACTTCCAAGAGGCAAAGCAAAATACAAAGATAAACTTGCTATAATATTCTTTTCATGTAACAAAGTTAGCCATATTGTTACAAAGTGTTTTGATAGAGAAGACAAGAATGAATGGAAGGAAAGAAAGTATAATGGTAGGAGAGATGAAAAAGACAGTAGATGAAACAAGGACTACAAAGATAAAGGTAAGAAATCTTGTTATATTTATGAAGAATAAAATGAAAATAAATCTTATAGTAATGATGAAGAAGTTGTACATGTTTCTATGAAAGAAGATTCTAATGAAGATGAAAAAATTGCTTTAACTTTATATGTGAGTAAAGGCGATAGATGGATAATTGATTGTGGCTGCTAACATCACATGAATTTTCATAAAAGTAAGTTTGAAAACATGGAAAAATATAAAGGTAGCTATGTTAAGTTTGGTAATGATGCATCATGTCTTGTGAAAGGTAAAGGATCAAGAAAAATGACTAATAAGATAAAGTGTGACAATGTTTACTAGGTTGAAGGACTTAACTATAATTAGTTGAGTGCTACTTAGTTTAAAAAAATCATGATACCAAATTTAATTTTATCACAAGAAGGCCAAAATATTTGATGCTACTAGTGAACTATTTGGAAGTTGGGAATAGACAAGTGGTAAGTTTTTCTATCTAGATTTATCCGATTAGACTAGACTTAATTATTTGTATAATTTGATGATATATGGCTATGGCATAAGAGGTTGTGTCATGTAAAATTTTATAATTTGGTAAGCATTAGTAAGATGAAAAGAGTACTTGGATCACCAAGATTCAAGAAACACGGTAATACTATGTGTAAACAATGTAAGTTGGGAAAAATGACAAAGTCTAGTTTCAAGAGAAAAACCTATTTGTCTAATGATATTTTTGAATTGGTTCATACTAACCTTTGTGGACCTATTGGAGTGCAAAGCTACTATGGAGATAAATATTTCATTCTATTTTTTGATGACTACTCTAGAATGATGACTATGATGATTCTTATAGAAAAATATGATGCTTTTCAATTTATTAAGTAGCACTTGGAGTTGAAAAAGAAGTATATCAAATTCTTAACTGCTTGTGATCAATAGAGGAGGAGAGTTAATTTCTAATGAATTCAACATATTCTGTGATGAAGTGTGTGTTTGTGTCTCTTTTTATATGTTTCTTACATATTTTAATCACTCCTTAATCCTTCCTACTCCCCTTCATGTAATTAATCATTCGAGAAAATTAATATTTATAATAAAATGTAAGAAGAAGATAATTCCTAAAAAAATTAGTATTTGACCTTAATTCTAGTTCAGTATTTCTACTAACTACCTTGGCAATTCATGTGTGTTTGAGTGGAACAACTGCAACCCATTTGGTTACATAATTGATGTAGACAAGCATGCACTCCTCATGTTAGAGGCTTGATTAATAGTCCCTATAAAATTGATAGCTAAGGGTAGAGTAACATTTCATTAGATCATGTAGGATGACCCTTTTTTTGGCTCTAGACAAAATGATGAACATAATGGTTGTAATCCTTATGGAGTGTGAGCAATTAATACCCTGCAATAAGAATCTTTTGAGTAGTCATATGAGTGGAAAAGTGTCCACCACATGGATCGATATGATAGGCTTAGAGAATATCAAAGAATTCCTTCTCATGAATACATCGATGCATGATGTGGTCAATGATGGTATGGAAGACGAGACCATTGATCTATGTGTATTGACCCTATAGAAAGATATATTGTCAACTAGTGCCAAAATAATTAGTCATTTAGGGAGGTCATTTAATACTAAAACCTATATTTCCTTGAGACATCATATCTCAATGTAGCCTAAGTATATTGATAAGATCATGTGTAAATCAAGTATCTAGTGTAAACCAACCATCAAATATAAATTGAATATCTTGTATAAACCAAGAAAACATTGTTAACCAACCAAGCAGTATCCCTCGAGCACAATGTATCACATAAGCATTGGCATATCACCCAAGTGCATAGTTTGACCTGAGCATTAGCATCAGTTGACTTGAATATATAGTTTAATTATTGAAAATTATCCTTTTCATTTGAAGTAGAGTCAAACTAAAAATATTAGTTGGATAGCTATATAATAAATATGTAATTCTTTGTCAAAAGTGTGTGTGTAGGATAAAAAAGGTGGAATGAAATGGGAAATAAGGAAATGTAGAGAATAAAAGATTAATTTGCAATTTAGTCTTTTGGCTACCAAATAGTATAAAAGGATAGAGAAAATATATATTTATCATAGTCAGGTGATTACAAACTTTTATAGAATATCTATATTAGCAAATAAAGCTACAAACAAATAATTGTGTTGCTAGTTGCATCCTAACAGTTGCATTAGGTAAAATCCTCTAAAATGGTTTACCTTATAGTCCATTGTAAAATATCCTAATAAAGTACATACTTCATTGTATTTTAAAATCCTTTCACAAAGTCTACCTAACTATCATTTATACTCCTAATAGAGTATATCACCAAAAGTGATCAATTGTAAGCCCTAAAAAGCCTAATTTACTACTGCAACAGTAAAACATTGTACGTGTCATCTGCACCCCAATTTTACCTTCACCATGGATGGATTTTGGGATACCAAATATTGTGTCAAATTTTTATGGTGTTTATTTATTTATTTCTTTATGCTTCATTCATGATAGTGGATTAAACAATCTAATAAAGAAATGAAAAAGTATTCATAGTTAAAAGAGTGAAGTAGTTCCTGATTCACCCCAACCCCTCCCAGCCATCTATCTATCATTACATTTCCAAGAATTGGTATCAGAGAAAAGTTCTCCTATCAAAAGCTAAGAATATTGAGAGTAAATATATGAGGAAATGGAATTGTAGAAGTTACAAATAGACATTGATAATGATAAACTAGATCTACATATGACTATGAAATAAATCAAGAAACTCAAAGAGCAACTCACTCACTCTCTAAAAAGAAGAAAAGAGTAAGCAATGTAGATCAATGACAATCTATACATAAAAGAAAGAATAGAACACCATATAGAGAAATAAGTTCATAAGAAGAAAATGTAGCCATAGAAGATCTACTAGTGAGGAATACCATTCTACAATAAGAAGTAAGAGAATTAAAAAGAAAACAGGAAAGTGACTCGGTCAAGCTATGTGAAGTCATGGAACAAAACAACAAAATAGTAAATGAGAAAGAAACGGATGAAGAGGATAGAAGATTTCTTGGAATAAGGTTAGAAGAAAATACAAATGAAATCCACAAACTATAACAACATCAAGAAGACATGGCAAATCAACTAAATAATGCAAATCTTGAAATCAACAATCTAAGAAAAAAGAATTACAAACAAAAGAATGATCTAAGAGATGAAAATGAACTAAATGAAAGAATGATGATGTCATGATGTCATGATCTAAGATACAAAGGCACTATTACCTTAGGGTTTACTAAAACTTCTACAAATAAACAAGGAGAATCAACAAAACAAGATGCACAAAATATCAAAAAGCCTACATATAAAAATTATGGAAAAGTAGGACATATATCAATCTTTTTTGGAGTTGTACTATGAAACCCAAGTTCAATATTTATTTCTATAATTGTAACAAGCATGGAAATAGGGCAAATGAATGTAGAACTAGACCAAAATTTGAAGAAAATAGTTGTGCATATCATAAGTACAGTCATAAATGTTTTGAGTGTAGATCCAAATAGTGGAATCCAAATAATTAGTATAATGGAACTAGGCCAAGAGGAATTATTGGTTGGGACCAAAACAAATGGGTAAGATGCTATCTATGTGGAGAATATGGCTACATTGTAGAAAATGGTTTAATAACTCACTTTAGGAAAAGACATACAAATATTAGATGTTATGTATGCAAAGAGGTTGGTCATTTGGCAAGAAATTGTATGAGCCGAGCTACAAAAAATTCTTGGGAAGCAAATAAAAGGAAAACAAAAATTGGAGAGATTAAAACTAGGATGAATAATAAATGGGTAATGAAATCATATAAAAATAGAAGCCAAAGAAATAAATATATTGTCACCAGAACTAATGAGATGGGTGAAGTAACCACCCACAATTGAGTATACAAAGAGATGGATGGAACTATGACTCCAAAGAAGATCCTACATCACTTCCATATAAACAAGAAAGAATAGTTGAAATATTCATTCATACTAAGATGCACAAGGAAAATTGAAGGAAGCTAAGTTTGAAGAAAGTTGAAGAATGTTATTTATAACTAAACTTTCAAGATTAAGTGAGTCAAGTCGAGTTGGGAACCATTTCTCATCAAGATTTACTATGAATCCAGAGACCAATTTGTGCAAAGTGATTTTGAGCCTCCAAATGATTTAGAGATAAAATTGTCATATTGCTGACTAAATTGGAAGGAGTGATATTTGGCAAGGTGATCTCTTCTTGAAAACCTTCATTAACCAAGAAAAATAGAATCAACCTCTGACACAAAATCAAAGAAGGGTTTTGAAATGTTAGTGAAGAATGTGGTTTGTGAAGCACCCAAATTCAAGCTATAGACTATGGTAGCTGAGGAGAAAGACCATAATCCCTCAAAGGTACTATTAATTTATTATATTAGGTCAGTTTAGCAATGGAAAATTAATGAATTAGGTTCATTCAAGATGAATGAAGCATTTGGTTGACTATGTGAGAATGGAATGTTGAAACTGGAGCATAAGCATTTGGAAGTTAAGGATTTGACTCATGCAATGCATATGCCATAGAATTTCTAAATTAAATGGATTAGATAGATTTTGAGTCATGTTCATGACATGCCCTTCTGGCTAGAGTAACTAGTGAAGATCACAAAGAAAATAATCCATTGAACTATGAAAACCCTATTTCAAGGTAAGCCTGCAAATAGAAACCTAGTAGAGTCAGATGAAAGAGGTATGAAATTCAACAACATTACAAACATTGCAATTAAGTTCGATATCCATGTCATTTCCCATAAAATCTATAGATTGAGAATACTCAATAGTGTACCATGTGATGCAATCGACCTTGCATTCAAGATCATGAAGAATAATCTATCTTATGACTTAGCCGAGTCACACTTGATTCAATTAAACAAGAACATGAAGAGAATTTAAATATCAAAGAGGAATGTTTTTAAGTTTGGCTCCTTACTAGTATGTTTAATTTTATATGTGAAAAAGTCCTTTCCTTACAAGGGTAATATTCTTATGAAAATGATAGACTAGTTATCTATAAGATTAATGAATTCATCAATGATTTAGGGGAAAATTTTGATGGAATTATAGATGCATATTTTAAGAATTTTGAAGATAATATATAGAATATATTTAGGATCCCTCAACACATGGTTGATCAATATGAACAAGAAATTTTCTTCCTAGTTGACTATGATAAAACTCTTATTCCAGCAGTCAAACCTAGGATTGGATGGGTAAAACCCTTGAGCTATGAAGTGCATATTGATGACCCTAGTTATATTATTGAGGCTCTATTAATTGATCCATCTAATCCCAATGTCACTTACTTTTTCTCCTATGAAGAGGTCAAAACCAAAATATCTCTAGAAATTAAGATTCCTAAAATATTGAAGAGAGTGAAGAAAAGAACGAAAAATATTTAGAATAAATTTAATAAGGAAGAACCTCTTATACTTACAAAAAGAAGTGGAGAGGATGAAGACAAAAATTATAGTGAGGAAGAAGAAAAATCTCCAATGAAGAAGGGAAAAGTAATGATCAATTCAACACTAAAGAATATTGCACCTAAGAAGATTGCTACTTCTGTGATCACTACTATGAAGCCTACAAGGCGAAGGAGAAAACTAAATCTTTAGGATGATGATGATGAGGAAGAAGAATTATAGAACATCAAACTAAAGAAGCCCCCACCATCCCTTGAGAAATTATTGAAGAGTTTAAGGGAAGCAAGTGGCAAGATTGGATTCAAATAGTTCAAATATGAATCCAAAAGCAAGGGGGAGAAGCAACAAATAGAAGATGCTTTGATTGAGAAGATGTCCAAATGGAAATATGATCCAAATGAATTAAAATTCCAAGCTCTAGATGTCTTCATTAAGGAAGTGTCACATAGATTGAAAAAAAATGTAAATACTAAAAGAAAAATTAGCGAAAAAATATTGAAAAGTATCAATGTCACACTTTTTGAAAGAAGAAGTTGAGTAGGCTATGACCAAGAATAAAAAAGGAAAAGTCCTAGATTCAAATCTCTCCAAATTTTTCCCAATAAAATTAAAGAAGTTGTACAGTCCAAAATGAATATCTAGAAAATTATTTTTGAGGTAAAAAAAAAAAGGTTATAAGCATGTAGCACCAAATGTACAAATAATAGTTGAATCTGACTATGAGATTCAGGTTGTTGAGGCAATAGATTCCCTACTTATGTCTCCAAGAAAAGCCTATATTTCATCAAGTGAAAAGAAGGCAAAAAATATAGAGAAGGAAAAGGATTTTTCTACATCCACCCAAGTATGAACCAAGCAACAAGCTCGAACTACCATTGGAACAAGCTTAACCAACAAAGAAACTATTAAGAATGTAAACATGGTTGACAAAGAAGCTAAATAAGGCAAAAAGGGAAGACAAGTTTCAACCAAGCAAGGAGAAGAGGGATGAAGGCAAAGGAAATGAAATCATACTTTCACTAAGTATCAAGGCCAAGGTAAAAGAAAAGACAACAAAAGAAATTGACCTTCACAAAGAGATTTTGATTCCAAATTGGGATCAATCAAATCTCTCTGTTAAATAGATGGAAATTCTTAGTGAACTCTAGAGAAAATGGGCTCAACAATAAAAAGAAAGGTAGAAAGAGGAAGAGGAAAGTTTCTTGAGGACATCAAGGACATATTCTTGGATGTAATTCAAGTAGAGGTAAAAAATAAAGCTCCTATTATAGAGCAGTTAATTGATATTGTACATAAGTGTAATAAAGACATAGATGGTCAAGAAAAACTTCTACATAGAGAAAAAAGGAAATTTGAAAATAAAGTTTTGAAAAATGTCTAAAGAAGATTACTATTGATCAAGTGGAATTGTCCACTCTCATTGTTGCATTAGAAAGGGTTGCGAATAATGTTGTAACCTTATTCAAAAAATTGTGTGATACATCCAATTTCACAAGGGAAATTAAACATCAACTGGCTAACATTGATGAGGATTTGAAGAAAAGTGCTAGTTAGTTGGCACTTGACCCAAGTAACAACTCCAATAATTTTCTGAAAGTTAGATTTTGACAAATTTAAAGGCTCAATTACTAAGGGAATAAGTCGAGATTAGGAAATCATTATTATATATTTAGAGTATGATACTTGCCCACATGGATATTATGTAGAAACAAATTGCACATGCCAAGACATTCATTCATGACCAAAATTTCTTAGTTGTAGATCACTTGATGGAGTTTTCAGCAACCTTAGATTGAACTGCACATAATGAAGGTATTACAAGAAAATTAGGATAAAGCAATGTCTTTAATTTTAAAAGTGCATCAAGATTTCATTCATGATTTTGGTGTAAACATGTAAAGTCATGTCTTTTGGCATTTGTAACAAAGAAAAGAGGAAAATGTGTATATAGCAAGTAATAAGGGTGAAATATGTAAAGAAGATGTACAATTATTGAGGGATAAGTACACAGATGCAGTTAAAGAAAAATATTTTTGAAATTCAAATTTTATTCAGTTATAATTGAGTCATAGTTTTTCAGTTCAAACCTAGTTGCATGTCTAAGTATATGGAAAGGGGAAATTTTGGCTATAAACATTGCATTAATTTATATTTTAGATTGTAGATAGAATTGTACATGATAAGTATTTTTTCACTAATGCTAAAGGGGGAGATTGTTGACCATATGGAAAGACATATTGTCAGTTAGTGCCAAGCCACTTTGTCATTATTTAGGGGGGTGAGTTAATACTAAAACCAAGATTTCCTTGAGACATCATATCTCAATAGCCTAAGAAGATTTGGATGATTATGTGTAAAATGAGTATCTAGTATGACCCGATTATCCAGTATAAAGTGAGTATCCAGTAAGAACTCAGTAAACTATGTTAATCGAGAAAGCAGTATCACCCGAGCACACTGTATCACGCAAGTATTAACATATTAGAGTGCATAGTTTGACCCGAGCATCAACATCCAATGACTTGAAGATATAATTTGATTATTAAAAAGGAAAATTTTCATTTGAAGCTAACTTGGAATGAATATATTGACTAGGTTCTTATATAAGAAATATGTAATTTTAAAAATGTGGGTGTGTGTGGAATAAAGAAGATAGAATGAATTGGGAAGCAAGGAAGTGTGAAGAATAATAGATTACTCCATAGTTAAGTCTTGTAGCTACCAAGCAGTATAAAAAAACATAGTAGATACACATCTATGATAGTCAGATGATTACAAACTCTAATAGAAGATATGTATCAACAAATAAATTTGCAAACAAAGGTTCATGTTTCTAATTGCATCTTAACAGTTGCATCAAGTAGAATCTTCTTACAAGTTGGACCTTATAGTCCTTTGTAAAATCTCCTAATGGAGTACATATTTTGTTGTATTATAAAATCCTTCAACAAGGTGGACCTAAAATTCTAGATCACCAAAAGTGATCAATTGTAAGCCCTAACATGCCAACTTTATTATTCCAATAGTGAATAATTGTTATTGTGATCTCAATCCTAGTTTTACCTTCACCTTAGAGGGTTTTAGGGATACCAAATATTGTGTCAAAGTGTTATGTTGATAATTTCTTTATTGCTTCATGTTTTTTGCATGACAATAGATTAGACAAACTAATAAAAAAAGACAAATGTATTCGAAGTGAGAAGATTGCAGTAGTTATGGATTCACCACCCCCTCTTTGTGACCTATCTATCATTATATTGTGAACACTCTCCACTAAGTCCAACTAAATTTCACCATTCTTGAGGAGAAAAATGTGACAGAAACTTACAAGTAACCAAGTAGGTAGTGATGTTAGCATAGCATAGAATTTTTGTGAAAATGGCAAAGATGTGTTCATTAGGGAACATGCCATCAAAAAGAATAGGTTCATTGTCTAGCTACTACAACATAGACAATAAGTCTACAACCATTTTTTCTCAACCAGGCTTAACAAGTATACTGATATCAAATTTTTGTAATAAGAGAAAACATCTAATAACCCTACAAGTTACTATAGATTTATTAATTAAAAATCAAATTGTAGAATTATCAATATGAGAAAACATTTTACAATGCATAATATATGCCAAAATTTATTAATAGCATAAATGAAAACTCAATTTATTTTTTCCAGTTACCATGTAGTATACCTCTACACTGGTGAACTTTTTTTTGATGGAGTAAATAGAGTAGAAGATCTTGTCTCCCTCTTTTTTGAGTACTGCTTTGATAGAAAAATTAGAAGCATCAATAAGAATATCTAATGGCAATTCTCAACTAGGACCTCTTAGAGTAGGGGTAGTCATAAGCTTATTCTTGATATTCTCAAAGGCTTCTTGACATCCAGGGGTCCAAGTGAAGGTGACATCTCGGACAAACAAAGGAAACAAAGGGGGAGCAATCTTACTGAAGTTTTCAACAAATCTCCTATAATATCAAGCATGACCAAGGAAAATCCTAATTTTTTTTGTGTCAAGGGTGTAAGGAGCTCCTAGATTATTTGAATTTTTTTGTACCAACTTGGATACCTTTTGAGGAAATTAAATGGCCTAATACAATTCCCCCAATCATTAACATGTGACTTTTCACAACACTTAGAGATAGGTTAGTATCTATACATCTTTTAAGTACTTTATTCAAATTATCTTTAGCTTCTTCAAAAGTGTTCTCATGGATGGTGAAATCATCCATGTAAACTTCTACACAATCATTGACCAAATCAAAAAAGATACTTAATACCGCTCTTTGAAATATAGCAAGGCCATTACATAACCCAAAAGGAAGAACATTGTATGAGAAGGTTACCCATGGGTAGATGAAGGTGGTCTTGTCCTGATCCTCTAGTGTGATGCAAATTTGGTTGTATCCACTAAATCTATCCAAGAAAGAGAAGAATCTCTTTCCTAGAATAGTATCCATTACTTGATCAATAAAGGGTAATGGAAAGTGATCCTTCTTAGTAGTCTTATTTTAAGCCCTACAATCTACACAAATATGCCACTTACAATTTTTCTTTAGTACAATAACCAAAGGAGATACCCACATTCTATCCAAGATAGGCTAGATGAACCCAATGTTCAATAGTTTTTGGAGTTCTTCTTTGACTACATCTTGTAAGGCAAGATTGAGTTTTTTTGTGGTTATCAGGTTGGACAACTTCCTTTCTTGATGTAAATATGGTGGGTAGAAGTATCTAGATGAATACCTCGCATGTCTTTATATTCCCACACAAATATCGTTTTGTATTCTTTGAACATACCCATGATGTCTTTGACTTGAGTGAGTGTTAATTGTAGATTAATATTGAGAGAACGACCTCACAAGATCTCTATAGGTTCTAATGGTCTAGAATCATTAATAAAAAAATTTGTGTAATGGATCAGGTTTATCTAAAGATAAGAAGAGACTATACAAATATTGATGTGCACAAAGCTAATGTAATATGAGAAAGTGTTGGATAGATCAATAGTTACCTATGAAAGGAAAATTTCCAAATAGATAGTCAACAATTTTGTGTGAAGGAAAAACCATAGTTTCTAAGATATCATTAGACTCATACCTATTTTAAAGAAATTTCATCAAAATATTATAATCAGTAGGTTCCTTAAGGTGTTGTACCTACTCCATGGTAAGGATTGGAACATTATCTTCTAGATCACTATCAACCCATGTAGGATATTTGGTATCTAAAAAGGGTTGAAAAGGGGGATATAAGGTCAATTGATTATTTTTTTGTATATCATAAATAACCATGTTACCTAACTAAAAATTTATGTGAGCATTAGATACTAGTAACTAGGGTCTCCTTAGAATCAAAGAATTACCCTGCCACCAACCCCCCCACTGCAAACTTAATGTTTGGTTACGTAATCATAAAATCAATTGGATAATCCAAACTATTAGTGAAAAGAGCAACATCTTCTATATGGCCCTCTAGTTTGACTAATGATCGATGATCCATTTGAAGTACTTGGGGACTAGGTCTAAGTCCATCATATGATAATTTGGTTTTTGTCTCATTGGTCATCACATTTATTGTAGCCACTAAATCCACAAGTGTATTAGGAATAATGATTTTACCTTTACTTACTTGTATGACTGGATAGCCAAGATCTTCATATTTTTGAATATTTATATTCCCCAACATTAAATTTGAAAATTATCCAATAACTTAAACAGTCTTTAAATCCTCCCTTTTTTCTCATTGGGTGCATACATATCGAACCATTTTATTGTATATAAGAATATCCTTAAGAGCTTGCAAAAGAGGAATCTTGATATAAATATTGTGTAATTCATTTAAAATATCAAATTCTAAATATGTTTGTTCTTTAGGAATGAACTAATCAGGAAAGGGGGACTCTTTTTTTAGCTCTTCTTCTAGTTCATTTTTTATTGATTTGATAGTAGGTCCTTTAAGAGCTATCCCTAATCTTAGTTGTATGCCATCTAAATCAATCATGTTAGTAGGATAGGTAGGGAAATTCATTATCTCATTATTATAAAGTGGTGGAGAAGGCTTATTATTAGGATTTGGATTTAGTTGAGTTGGCATGGATGTGGATTCGAGTGGTTGTGATGGATTTTAAGGTGGATTAGAGGAAGAAATTATTGAGGTTGTCAGTAGGGACTTATCATGAGTAGAGGTGGAAAAGAATGTTGTGGAAGATAGGGTTGTGTATATGTTTGTAGAGTTTTATAAGAGGACTCAGGCATATGTGGCCTCCATGCCTAATGCAACAGTTGTGCACTATGTTGAAAATCTTGGGGTCATTAAGCATAGGGTTGAGGTTGTTGCCAACTTCCATACCATGGACATTGGTTATAAAATTGTTGGGATGGTCTAGAAAAATTTTCATTGGAGAAACCTCTTGGTAGAAAGGAATCGTCATACAGACCATCCCTTTGGGAAAAGGTCATAGCGTACAAATTTTTTTGGCCTCTTCTAGGGATGTCACAAAAGTTTTATTACAAGGGTAGTATTCTGGTTCATGGTTCTTATGGAAAGCCTAGCAATATACTACCAAGGGATTTTCAACTTCCTCTTGTTTCTTGCAAGTATAAAAAGTGTCAATTTTCTCCCCATATGATTTAATAAATTAGTTTTGAGATCTTCATGTAAATCACCAATTTATCACTTGGAAACACCTAATATATTACCCATGGTGAAAAGGTTACTTGAGTGTCCATGGGACCGAGAATAATTCCTAAAAATTTCAAAAATATCTTCAAAAGATAACTTAGAGATATCACATTTTCCAATTAAATTCAAAGAATCCATGGTTTCATCTCAAATTCCCCTTAGGAGGAGCATTTTGGTAGTGTCAATGGTTAAATCAAGGCATCTCAAATGTTGTAAACTAAAGGCAACATTATCTAGGAAATCTTCAATATAATCTTCTTGTTCTTGTTGAGTCATGCAAGAAATTTCATACAATACTTCATTGGTCTTGCAATATTCCTAATATTTTGTTGGAAAAGTGTCTTTCATTTGATCCCATGTTTTAGTGTCCCAAAGGCTCATAAACCATCATAATGCAACATCTTTCAATGTAGATTGGAATAGCTTCAATTTTTTTATATCACTTTAATAGTCATAGCTATCACAAGGGACACCAAACTCAAATAGGAACATATTAGGATCTGTGGTGGTTAACTCTCTAAATAGAGGAAGTGATGAGTACGAGATATTTCTATAGGGGAATTTTCCTTGGGAGGATAGATAGGAAAATCAAAGGTTATATTATGTTGAATAATGGCATTACCATTGTTTCCACCATTATTACCTCCTTCTACATTTCTTGTGTTATTAGCCATGACTTTTTCCAAGACATTCTTCCCAAGGTCTATAGTACATTTTAAAAGGAGTCTCTGGTGGTTCTACAGGTTTGCTTCACCTAGCTTCATATGAGGCTTGGAATTGTTGAAAGATTTTAGGAGGCTTATTAGGGGAGGCTAATTGTGAAGGTGGGCATAAACCAAATTCTTCGTTTGCTTTTGGTTCGATGTTTAGTTGCACTTTTTGTTTTTGTGGATTTTGAAACTTTGAGCTACCTTCTAACTCTTTCTTAACAAATGTTCCTTGGGTATCACTATGCCTATTCATGCACTTAAATGCTTTAGTGTAGTGCAAACCCAAGGTACCAAACTAATAAAGGTCAACAGCTGATCAGACACTACTAAAGACATACTATTCCTAACTTAACTTATTATGATTTCACATCTTTAATACCTTTCCATATCAATGACAATAGAAATGTAAAGAAAAGTTGGGGTCTATTTCAATTAGTTATTTTGAGCTATAATCTAGACCAGAATACCCTAAGAGTGTCAATCTAGGACTCCTAAGTTGATGAGATATATAATAGCTATTTTCTCAAGAGTGAAAATAAAAAACCAAGTGGTTATGAATGCAATCTAATTTTATTACTAAGAAAATTTTGTGACTAATGAGTTGAAAGAAACACCTCAAAGAATTCCTTAAAGTATAGAGATCTTTGTGATAGAATATACTTATTCTTAGGAAGAAACCTTTCTTCACATTTGAGTTCAATCTAATTATTTAAAATGTAACATCATTGCACTAATTATTAAAAATGGAAATTACAATTCATAATCAAACTAATCATAATCACTATTAATAATTCAACTTTATAGATTAGTTATCAATATTGAAGATTGTTGATGTGTGTTTTATGATTCACCAAACAGTAGAACAAAACACCGAAATATCTTATCCTCTCTTGAATAAAGTCTTGTGTATGCTAAGATTGCCAAAAGATCATACAATGACTTCAAGGTTCATTTAATGCCAGGTCTTGATTGTGGATAAGATCGGTGGTTGATGTGATTTGCTGATGATCACAAGGGGCCTTACGTGTTTATTCATATTCATTTCAAGCCATACTGGATGTGGGAGCTATCTTAAGGTTTTGCAATGAAGCACTTCTTCTTTTTTGGATTTCTCACAGAATATGCAGAAATTAAATAGGATGGGGTTCAGGAATTCTATTCTAATCCTAAGGGTAGTGATAACAACAAATAGTATTCTAGTGGACAAATTTCTCAATTTACTGAATTTCGCTTCGCCAAGTTATATTACAACTAAGCATGAACCAGTGCAATCTTCAAGGGTTATGCCAAAGATTTTCATATCACTGCATACACCATCATAAAGAACAATGTATACAAATGATAGAAGTTGAGCATATATGCATGAAAGGGGTTCAGGCTAACTTTACACAATGAATTAGAATCACTAAAATGTCAAAAGTATGAACCAAATTCATCAATACACCATCATATTCTCTATTGTAATCACCACACATTGACTATGCTAAACTTAATCTACTTGAAGAGATTTAGGAGAACAAGCAAGCACTAAGAGATGTCAAGTATTCACCAAACTCCAATGAAAACTTTATTATCTCAGTAGCTCATAGCAACAATCTCATAAAAATCTCTCTTTAGAAATGAGAAATGGGGCCTTTATATAGGTCCTCGATTGCAATGGGTGGCCCGAATGATCACAATAACCGATGGTAGAGATCATGCCACATCAGTCCTAATTAGGGTTAGGGCAATGGAAAGGAATCTACATTAATGCCATAAGGAATCCACTACTGTAGTGGGTAATAAATGCCCACCATGCATGCTAATTTAAGGAGTGGGGTGTAATAAATGATCCATATGCACACCCACTCTGCATTTAATGCATCTATCCTTGATTTCTTTGCCTAAAAGATCCAAATCGATCTAATACTATTTCCAACTCCTCTGTACTGATGCTTGGTGTAGATTCTTGCTTGAATTCTAGAACTGCAATTGCTCTTTTTTCTTTTCCTAAGCTTTCATCCCAATCTGGTACTAAGTCCTTAGTAGTGTGCATTGTAATTGAGAAGATGGAGAAGTTCTCAAAATTATCTCTTCCATATACGTTTAGCTGAAAGAATTCCTCTAACTTGACTTTCAGATTATCAGTTGTCATTTCCTCTTCCTCTAATCTTTGTGATAACAAGGATGCAACTGCATTTGATATTCCTTGCTTGATGTTATAAACAATCTTTTTCCATCGACTAGATTCCCTGGTAAAGCTCTCGAACATTTCCTTAGCCATGATCACTACACTGTACCATCGAATAAAATCATAGAAATCCCCTTTACTGATAACTCGACCATCAATCAATTCTTGCTTTGGGGTATCCATCAGACTCTGAATGTCAAAAATCACCTCTTCTTGGTAAATATGCTCATCCACCCATGATTCCTCCATGCACTGGATCCTAGAGACTGCAACCAATGCCCTATTGTGCACTTGCACTAATTCTTCTGCATGTTTGAAGGCTACCTCCTAAATTCCTTCGATCCAAATCTTTACACCCTGAGCAATTCACTTGATTCTATCAATATAACCTACCACTTCACTAGAAACACCTGTTGGAGGGACAAATGATGGACCTTCCTCTCTTACTTGATGAGGCAAGTTATTGATGTACTGACATAAGGCCCAAATTTCTCTTTTATGCTTTTCATACCTTTCTTCTACTTTCTTCAGCCTATCCTTCAAAGCCTATGTGGAGTCATCAAATTCTTCCAATATTTGCTCTTGGGAGGCTTGACCAAGATTTACTTCTGTAACATGATATGCATTTGGAGCAATCTGATTTTTCCCTTTGTCAAATGTGGGAGTCATAATCTGCAAGATTCTGGATCCTGATTCTCCTTTGATGAATTTAGTATATCTTTTTGCTTTCCCTTGTTCTTCTGATCAGTTTGATCGATCCAAAATTTCTTGTAATTCAATTGCTGGATCAACCTCCTTTTGTTGATGCAATTGAATTCGTTGCCTCAACCATTCTGAAATGGGTATACTTTGGGCCCTCAAAATTACCAATTGTTAGATTTCCTTTGGACCGCTCAAATGTCAATCTCCTCTTCACCTCCTGGACTATCCATTGTAACCTCAGGAACTATAGCTTCGGCACTTGGAAGATGTATTCCTACCCCTGGAGTTTCTTCCTCTAGTGGACCATCTCCATCATTAATCATTTCTCACTCTAAGATCGTAGCAAGAATTTCTTTTGTAGCAATATCTTGATCTCTCCCTCTTTCTTGCATGGATTTTTCATAAGCATTTATACTCAACCTATCATGAATTGGCCTATCCAAATTCTCTTCTTGCTCAAATCTTCTTATACTTGTCCCTACATCCCGCCTTTCAAAGGTTTCTATCTCTTGGACACTTGGAGAAAAGGGAGCATCTCTGTGTTTGTGCTTCTTATTTTGAGGTTCTTGGATGACTTCCTCAATCCTAGGATGCTTTTCTTGATGTACCTCCTTCCCTTTCTTGGTTCCTACATCTTCGGATGGAGTTACCCTTTCTTCAACAGTCCTTTTAGATATTTGTCTTGATCTTTCATCCCTAAGTGGTCTGTGGCAAAGCAACCTATATCTGAATCCATTAGCTAGTGCAACTAATTTTTCAAGCTTACACTCAATCCACCACATTGTAAAATCTAAGACTGGTTTTGAAAGGGTTTCGAGATCTGTAATTTCTTTCTTCTTCCAATCAAATGGTTGAGCTATCATTTATGGATTGAATCCTTTTCGCATCACATTTGGGTCCTCCTCCATTTGATTGGGAACCTTGAATATGTTGCATGTTCTAATAATGTTCAATGGTAGTCTTGAATGCAATATTTTTCTAATCTCATTCTCGTCTGTTGCATTTGCCCAAAAGTCTTCAAGGTGAACCTTGTGTTGGTACTTTGACCCTCCTACTAATGAGATCTTGTTGAAAGGATCAAAATCATTCTTCTTTGGATAAAGCGGAAGGAAAAAGAAGTGGAGCTCATCTGATGATTTGTCTGCAGCTTTTAGACATGGGCGTACCTCAGTTTTCCCTTCTCCTATGGAAATTGGAAACTGCAATCCCAACTTCTTCTTCCCTTTCTGAATCTTGTCATAGGCAATAAGTTGTCAAGTAAGCTCTAACAAGACCATCTTATCCGTTGGATACCTGGGAAGTTTGTATGGCTCTGTGGAGAATCCTTGAACTTGGATGTATGAAAAGGTAGGAAACTGAATGAACCAGGCGCCATATTCTTCAACCAACTTCATTGCACCCATTGACATTCTTATATGTGGCCTCTTTTGTAGTGTTCTTACACTGCGCATGGCAAATATATCATTAACCCTCATGTAATCATCCTTTGAATACAAATGCAACTATGGGTAACATTCGTGGACTTTGAGGTGTTGGCTTTCGCTTCCAATTGGTCCCTTGCATCGTAGTCGATCATAATTTGTCCTTCATACTAGCATGTAGATGACATAGGAGCTCATGTAAAATTTCCTTGTATGCTCTAGATTCATCAACTGCTCATTTATGTTATCACTTATGACCCCAGCCCAATCTATTCTATCACCTTCCTCCATTACCTGCTCAACAAAATACCACATCCAAGATTCAAACCTATAAGAATAAGGCATGCCAAATATGTGACTCAACATCATGACCATATCACTATATTCCCTCTGCAAGTTGAGCCATACAATTTCTTTAGAAATTTTGGAATGATGTGGTCTATTCTTTTTCAACCATCTTTTGTTGATTATTTCTTCACAAAAATTGATTCCAGATGTATAGATTCTCAGTGCTTGCTCTTGTGTTTTTGTGACCATCCTTGGATTTAAACAAATTCCAAATGCTTTAGAAATGGATGTTGAAGAAAAATCTGCCAGAATATTTCATTCAGAATCTCAGATGTTTCTGTCTCTACGACTGTAATGCTTGGTACATTTCACGATTAACTTTGGATGCTGAAAAGAAGGAGGGAAACTAGCTGCAGCAAAAATTCCACTTCTCACAATTTCTGTAGCTAGGTGTGTTGGGTGATAGTCATTATATCCGAGCATTCTCCGATTAAAATCTTTCAAATCAAGGCCGCCAAGACTTGTATTTCCAATTTCTATCCACTTTGACATGATTTTGGATTCAAGATAGAATCCTCTCCTTTCACTCTTTATCAATTGTCCTCACATTTCTCCTGTTCCCCTGGGCTCTGCCATTTTCCTTTCCTACAAAATAGAAAACGTACATACATAAGACTATGCAAGGAAAGCATTAAAAACAACAGATATGACTTGTCCATAAGACAAAGATTTTGGATTTTTGCTAAAATTTCCATACTCCTTTCAAGATTCACTTTTCAACACTTCTGCAAAAAATATGAAATTCCACAACTCACTGCGAAGAAAATTCCTTATTGATAGGATTCAAAATCTTCTGTCGTGAATTCCCATAAAACTCCTCAACAATTTCAGAAAATTTCTCAAAAAAAAATCTACTTCCTTGAATTCCTCAAATCTTACTCCTATTCTCAATGTGCTCTTCAAATTTCTATGTTAGCCTGAATGAATGAGAGGGTATCTTATATAAATCATTCTTCAAAAAGATGCCTTTAAAGCTGCAGACTAAAATTAGGCAGTTGCTTTACTTAACCATTAAGGTTTCCATTTTTTGTACCACTTGTCGCCTTTTTGCTACTTGATTCAAAAAGTTGCTATCTTTGATGCACTTAACTTCATGATCAAGCTAAGTATTTCTATTTTGATTTTTTTTTAGTTTTATTAATTAAATATCAATTTAAAAAAATCAATATTTAATTAACTTCCATTTTTAAATGAAATATCAAATTCATTTGCAACTTTTTCTCCATTTTTATTTTTTTGATTATTATTCAAAAAAATCAAATTAAATATTAGTAAACTAATATTTAATTTTTTAATGTAAATCCAAAAAAATTCTTTTGAAGGAAAATCATTTTTTTCGCTTTTCCTCTTTGAATCCAACTTTCACTTCATAAGAAAATTCATCCTTCCTCTAAATTTCTGATTTTTTTTTTAGCAAAATTTTCAATTTTTCACTTTTCACGATTTTTAAACCAATTTACAAGAGCGGGCTTTTTCAGAATTAAGGATTTTTCCTTTGCATAATATTTCCTTCACTCCTACTGACTTGCGCTTGTTGTTTTATGAAAGCGGGATTTTCAAGGAATGAAGGATAGAATCCTTCATCAAAATATTCCTCCATTTCCTGAAAACTACGCTTCAGAATTTTAGGGAGTGGGCTTTTTAAGGAATGAAGGATAAAATCCTTCATTTCTTTCCTTCATTTCCTAAAAATTGCGCTTCAAAATTTTAGGGAGCGGGCTTTTTAAGGAATGAAGAATAAAATCCTTCATCAAAACCTTCCTTCATTTCCTGAAAATTGCCCTCCGAAATTTTAGGGAGTGGGCTTTTTAAGGAATGAAGGATAAAATCCTTCATTTCTTTCCTTCATTTCCTAAAAATTGCGCTCCGAAATTTTAGGGACAGCTGGCATATTTCCTAAATGGGATTAAATCCTTGTCTCCTTCAGTCTTGCGCTCCACAAAAGCTGGCAAAAGTTTAAAAAAAAAAAAAAAAATACAAAGGGGGCCCTCGGCTGGGGCAATGGTGACTGGCGGTCACAACAAAGATCATTCTTTAAATGTTCTAATATGGGGAATAATGACAAGGATAGGATAGAGAGTTGAGCTGCATCTTGAAGTTCATCTATGATAGGAAGTTTATGTTATAATATGACAAATAGAATGATATGAGAAGTGGGATGTTCGTGGTGCACAAAATTGTTGGTTGACTTCGTACAAGCTTTCCTACTAGATGCTTAGAAATTGAATACAATTTTAGCCAATAAAGAAGATTGAATCATAACTTTGTCCAATTGACACACTTTAGGCTCTGAGACCTAGGTGGTTGTACCTTAATTGGAAATGGTGGATGGTTGTGAATGTGGACTTAATGATACCGTTGAGTTGGAAAAATTTCTCAAGGAATAATCAATTGTAAAAATGAATTCTTTGAATTTTTAAAGAATACTTTTAAAATGCTTTTAAATAATGATTGGAAATGAGGATGAAAATGGATGAATGATATGAAGATAATTAAGGTAAAGAACCACACCAACATGAAATTATATATCAACACAAATGAATAAACAACTAGTTTCTTATCAAACTTGGGCAATGGAGTCAACCTTTGCACACATTCTTATGGAGATGGCTAGCCACACCATCAATTATTGGATAGAGAACTTTGTAGAACATGAAACCCTAGTCTAATAAATTTAACCCCAACTAAAGGAGACTAATTAGACATATATACTATGAAAATATCTGATAATCAAGATTAATCATGAAGTTCAATTTATCAAATAGTTGTTGTAGATCCAATAGGACAATACAGTATACAAGTACTAAAAATTTGTCTAACTGAATTGAGATAGAAAAAACGTATTTTATTAACTCAGAAAAGGAAGTATAATTGAGTTATGTTCAAGTTGTATTACCTAATCAAACTACTATAATTATTTTCCTTATGTAACTAAGTAATGTGAATGATCCTGCTGTCCTTTATAGAAATAATTATATTTATAATTAAAGCTTATCAAAGACTAATTAATCTAGAATTTTGGTGATCTTCAATAGTTATGTCCTTTCAATGTGAAGGAGCAATTAAATTTTTAACACCTTTTTTATCTCTCTTTTATTTCTCTTGATAAATAATTTAATTACCTTTAATTTAGATTTTCCTAAAGCTCTCTCTGGTGTACCTATATACTTTTTTAGAATATCATATTAAAAACATTTCACCTTCCAATATGCTTCCAAAAATATTCGTATAATGAGAATAACTTTCTAATTTTAGGGTAAAAGTACATAATTTATGGGATCATATCTTGAAAATGTAAATATTACCCTAAATTGTATTTGAATGTACTTTATTAAATATCCACAAAGATATCAACTATAGTCCACAAACATTTTATTTGTCACAAACTTAGGGTAGAAGTAAATAAAATATCTTATCATTTGAGATTTTAAGGGATATAAACACTATTATTTTTCCCAAGAGGCTAAATTATTAACTCAGGCAAAATCATGAATTTGCATGCCTCCTAAACTTAGCATTGGGATCTTGCGATGCCTTGTAAGGAACAAGGGGGGCATGTGCCAAAGTTCCTGCCTTTATCGTGGTGAGTTTTGGGATAAGAATTGAGTTAATTTGTATATTTTATTAAAAACTTGTAATAAAATGTTGGGTGTCATGGAGGATTTCCAATATAGATTTCCCAAGTTATAATTTGACCTTCAATATTCATTTTGTTCATTCTTCTTAAATGCTTTCACATGTATATAATTTTTTTGTCTATCGTGTAGAAAATGTGAAACTGACAACATTTTTTTGTAGAGCTCAAAAGCCATGAGAAAACATAAGAGTTTGAGAGATAGGTAAATCATAAAAGGTGGGTGAATCACCAAATTTTATGAGTGTTTGTTTTCCATTGGATGTTTTATCTAGTAGTAGTGTAACCTATTAGTCTACAAAGTTAGAAGATGCCAAGACATTGGTACATGTTCATTGAAACTCTGTGGATGATGCAAAGCCACTTTTCATGATGCATGTTCACAAAAGCTATCATGAATATATAAAGATGTTGTAAATATTTATTTTGTTTCATTAGCCCCTTTGCTTCTTTTGATGTCATTTATTTATTTATTGTCTTTGAGATTTTTCCCTTATGGAATTGAAATGTTAGACTTCTTTAGTAGAGATATTTGAAAACAAGAAAATTTTATGTAATTATGAATAATATCATTGTATTGGAGTTTTAGATAGAATGTTGTTTTTCTAAAAGAAAATATTGTTTATTGTACACATTTTATGTTACATTTTTGAAAAAAATTATTAAAAATAAGGTATTAATTAAATATAAAAAATATATTACATTAAATAAACAGTATTAGAAATTAAATTCAATAAAAAAAATTAATAATAACAAGAGCTCTGTTGGAGCAGGAGTCCCTGCCTATTGGCATAAGATGGAAGAAATGCAAATAATGTGGAGATAGTATATTGATCCTACAGTCGTGAATGATAAAGACAGTTGTGCATAAAACTGTATAAATGTGAGTTATAAGTTAAACTTTAGAAATATGCAAAGTTAAGATATCGTGCAACTATCTCAAAAATTTTAAGAGGTAGCATCTCCAATTAAATTTTTATTTATGAAAATATATATTACAATCATTGTGGCTAGATAACTTGTCAAATTTTTTGCAAACTTATGTTCCCAACTGAAAGGCAACATTGTTTGAGGACAGAACAGTAGAGGGTACTGGAACGAATCCAATAATTCCTTCAAGCATCTATTTCTGACAACGAGCGGGTGTTGAGATGAGGGATGGTTTAAAGCCACCTGATTTAGAATGAGATTGAGATAAGTCCTATATAGATTTGAAACTACTTTTAAAGATAAACGCATTGCATATAACAAGAAACAAAAATGAGAAGACTCACCATCGGTTGCAGAAGCTATGCCATCTATATTATGTCTTTGGTGGAGGTCCTTGTTGTGGACAATAGGCCTATTGATAATACATGTAAGGCTTTCTCCCTGCAACATCAACTCAAATACCTTGTTGATATCTGTAAACTCTAATTCATGCGTGATAAAATTTTCCGGTTCAAACTCTGCATCAAAAAACAAAAGGGTACCTCAAATTTTCAAAGAAACATTCCCTAGAGAAATCTTTGAAATTAAAAGCAACACTTTTTTCATAAATATTTATCTAAACTATAGCAGGAAGAACATAGATGTGGAAACTATAATTCTCATCTTGCTCATGTATTTTTCCACAAGACCTGGTAGATCCGATCTGGGCTTAACAGGGGAAGAGGATATAAGTCATGACAAGAATCGAATGCCTGAATTGATTGACTCCCACAACATTCAATACTATAGTCTACACCACCATTAGTTTATTCAGCAATCACCTGTAAGATGAAAAGAAATTCATTTATACTTTTATGCTTTCATATTATACAAGGGTGAAATCCATACATTGCTTGAAAAACTATAGGTTTATATTCACTGAAAATATGGAATCAAAATCGGGGTTAACAAACCTACCGAATAGGTTTCTGGTGGTCTTTTGGGTTCATCCATGCTGTTACTCCAAATTGCTTTGCTGAAACGAAAGTAGATCAAACAATGAGAAAAACATCGGTTGAAAGAGAAATTGCAACATGGGTGAACATAAAATGCATAAATCAAATCATCACAATTAATTAAGTGAAATATAGACCAATACAAACAATAATGTCACACTCAAAATAACTTCTCTTGACTTGTGGAGTGAACTCATACATATCTAAATTGAAACATTGGACGAGTCATTTGAATATCTCTACCAAACTAAACAATATGGATTATTTTTTTTATAAATATGAGTACAAGTTTGAAGGAAAGAAAATAGATATGCTAAAAAGATTGCATCAGACAAATTGGAAAAAACAGTAAGTCGAGAGAGCATAATTTTAAGATAAATTAGAATTTGATATGTGTCTAAGGCTGTATAAATTATTAGGAGGTTTGTTGGAATTGCGTACCTTTAAAAGCATATTGTGTCATTTTTTGACATGTTTTATAATCATAACTTGGCGGTTGACATTGTGTGGACAGTAATTGGTTACATTTCCTAAAGATGGACTGCAAACACGATATTTGACAAATATCAACATATATTGCATAGGAAAAGAAAAGAACGAAGAAAAGACTGAAATTATAACAACAATACCAGAAGTGTTCAACGCATTGTAGCTATGGCTTTTGAAAATTGATTAATCTTGTTCGATTTTGTGTGCTTGCTCATTTATTACATCCGTTGCATCTGCAAGACTAAGTGTACTTTCCATATATTGGAAATTAAACGTCAACGCTTGTAGGTTTTCCTCGAACCCCATGCCCATCTACCCTGTTAGGTCACCGTAGGCACCCATGAACGGCAGGCATTCATTTTGGTAGGTGAGAATTTGAAATTTGAACGTTGAGAGGGAATGGAAGAATATGACAAAAGGAATGTATTCATTCATTCATTCAGAGAGTTCAGAGAGAGCAGATCAAGAAAATCAGAGTGAAGTTGCAAAGCTAAGTAGAGAAGGAAGAAGGAAGGAAGTTTGTGCCTACAGTTGCACGTGGTTCCTTGTTCACTCTGTAAGTTTGTTGTTTGGATTTGTCTTGTTGAAGCAGTGATTGCTCCAGGCACCATTGTATGCAGCCATTAGAGTTGCAGGTTTAAAAGTTTATTGAAGTTTGAAGTATTATCAGTTTAGGGTTATTTTAGGGTTTTTTGGTTGAAGCCGAATGCTCCTAGATTTTGTAATAGTTTAAATCTCAGTTGAATAGAAAGCAAGTAGCATACTTAATCTACTATTCTTCATCTTCTATTCATTGCATTTGAAAAGTTTGGTTAAAAGGTTAAAGCTTTGGCTTTCTGATTTTAATGGCGAAAGCATTCACGTTGAAATATTTCCTTAGTTATATTTCTTAAGTTTGAAACAGAACACTCGACATCTTCCTTCTCAGTTGGAGCCGAGCTCACTTGGCATCCATTGGTGCCGAGCAAGTGCCGACTAAATTTGGCACTCGACACCTTCCTGTGCTGGACACTTTTCTTCAAGTGCCGAGCAACCTGCCACTCGACACCATCAAGTTCTGAGCAAAACTAGCAGTCGACACCTTCATGTGCCGAGCAACTTTTAAGTGCCAGATAAATTTTTTAAGGTTTAGGGTTAAGTTGTGAGTTGATTTTAATCTATATTTCTCACATGGTATCATAGATTTGAGGCCCCACATCCACAGTGAGTTAGGGCATTTTTTTTTCTTGGGATATTTGACATGGTAGGAGATGCAGAAAAGATATGGCAGTAGCAACCATCATTTAATGGATAGAATTATGATACATTTGCAAAGAAAATGAAAACTATTATGGTTGCAAATGATTTGTGGGAGTTTGTGGTTAATGGATTCAATGATGTAAGTGACCCAACTCAGTATGCTGCTCTCACAAATGCACAGAAGACTCATTTGAAAGAGTCAAAGAGGAAAGATGCTAAGGCATTAAGTCTTATTGAATCAGCAATTATAGAGACAGTATTCTCAAAGATTGGAGTAGCAAATTATGCAAAGGAAGCATGGGTTATCCTTCAGACGAACTTCAAGGGGACTGAAAAAGTTCGTACTGTAAAGCTACAGAACATCAGGAGGGAGTTTGAGAACCTTGAAATGAAGGAGAATGAATCAGTTGCAGACTACAGTTCAAGGACCTCAAATGTAATTAGCCAATTGAAGTCAAATGGAGAAGACTATCAAGAGTAGAGGATAGTGGAAAAGATATTGAGGAGTTTACCTCATAAATATGACCATTTGGTCATGACAATAGAAGAGGCAAAAGACCTCACTACTTTGACAATGGATGAGTTGATGGGTTCTCTTCAAACCCATGAGTATAGGATCAATAGATCCACATCTTCTTCTACCCAAGACCAAGCATTCAAGGCTTAGTCAAATTCAAGAGGATGGGGGAGAGGAAGAAATGGCTCAGGAAAGAACTCTAGAGGTAGAGGCTGAGGTAATGGAGGACAAAGAAATGTTGCAGCAGAAAGCTCAGGAAGAGCAGATGGAGCAAGTAGCTCACAAAATACTTCAAGAGGAGGTAAGAAAAACTACAACTCTAATAAGAGTAATGTAGAATGCTACTACTATCATAAATATGGGCATTATGCAAATGAATGCTGGTAGAAGCAGAAAGATTAGTCAGGACAAGCAAATGTGGCTGACGTGAATATGGGAAGTGAAAACACTGCCTTCATCATGTGTAATGTTGGTGAAGAAGGACGCCCTGAAGTTTGGTACCTCGAAAGTGGATGTAGCAACCACATGAGTGGTAATGAAACCTTATTTTCATTCATTGACAAGAGTTTCAAATCAGAAATTAAGATGGATAACAATGGAACCCTACCAGTTGTGGGCAAAGGATCTATTATGGTCTGCACCAAGAAAGGTGAGAAAAGGGAAATACAAAATGTGTATTTTGCCCCTAGTATGAAGCACAATTTGATGAGCATTGGTCAACTCATTCAAAATGGATACAAAGTGCTGATGGAGAATGACATGTGTCATTCAAGAAAAGGATGGGAGCAAGAACTTACTTGCAACAGTTCAAATAACAAAGAACAGAATGTTTCTTTTGAGAATTGAGACATGTTTCTCATCTCAAGTTAGTGTAGCACCTCCCACACAATTAGCTCTAAGGAGTGCGATTGAAGACCCCTTACGGCTATGGCACCTCAGGTATGGTCATCTTGGCTATGCTAGTTTGAATTTGTTGTCAAATAAAAGAATGGTAGAAGGTTTGCCACATGTAGGAAATTTTTGTGACAAGTGTGAGGCTTGTATTTTTGGTAAGCAACATAGGCTTCCCTTTAATTCTGGAAATTCTAGGAGGGCTAGATATCCATTAGAGTTAGTGCATATGAACCTAGTCGGTCCTATGCAAGTTACTTCCATTGGGAAGAGTACATATTTTATGACATTTATTGATGATTTCAGTCATAGGACATGGGTGTATTTCTTAAAGAATAAATCTAAAGCATTTGATAAATTTGTAGAATTTAAAGCCCAGGCTGAAAGAGAATGTGGACACTATATCAAGGTCCTAAGATCAGATAGAGGAGGGGAGTATACCTCCAATTCTTTTGTAAAATTTTGTAGGAAACATGGCATTAAGAAAGAGCTCACAACCAGCTATACACCACAACAGAATGGAGTGGCTGAAAGAAAGAACATGACCATTGTTGAGATGGCAAGGAGTATGATGAAAGAGAAAGGTCTCCCAACTGAATTTTGGGGGGAGGCTATGGCAACAACAGTTTACCTAATTAATAGGTGTCCTACAAAGGTAGTCTGTGACAGAATTCCAATGGAAGCTTGGTCATGAATAAGATGGACAGTTGAACACCTAAGGTTGTTTGGATGTGTTGCATATGCACATGTGCCTAAAGAGCAAAGGCAGAAATTTGATGAAAAAGGTGTGAAAGTCATTTTCACAGGGTACAACCCAGAATCAAAGGCATACAGATTGTATGACCCACTCAACAACAAGATGATGCTTTCAAGAGATGTGAAATTTCTTCAAAATCAATCTTGGTATGGACAAATTGATGAGTCACCATGCACTCCAAGCAAAGTGCCAATTATGAGTGAAGAGGATGATGATGAACAGCAAGAAGAAGGAGCAGATAGAAGAAAAGGCAAGTAGGTTCAGACAGTGCCGAGCTCCTCTAGGCATGACCGAGTGTCAGCGCTGAGTACTAGTGAAGACCGACCAAGTCGAAAATGCAACAGAAATGAAGATTCTAATCCCACACTCTCCTCCTTGTTACCAAGAAAGACCAAGAGTCTTAGGGAGATATACCAAGATGATAGGTATGAAGATTATGATGAGAGTGTTAATTTTGCATTATTTTCTCATAGTGATCCAATATATTTTGAGGAAGCTATTAAGGAGAAGAAATGGTGTAATGCCATGGATGAGGAAATAGATGCTATAGAAAGGAATGAGACATGGGAGCTAATTGAATTGCCTCCAAAGAAGCAAGTGATTGGAGTGAAATGGGTCTACAAGACCAAATGCAATGCTGAAGGCAAGATTGATAGGCATAAGGCAAGGCTGGTAGTCAAGTGCTACAAATAGCAGCATGGCAGAGATTATGATTAGACCTATGCCCTAGTTGCAAGAATGGAAACCGTGTGTGCTGTCATAGCAATTGTAGCTCAGCACAAGTGGAAGGTATTTCAAATGGATGTGAAGTTCGCCTTCCTTAATGGTGTATTGGAAGAAGAAGTGTATGTGGAGCAGCCACCTAGTTATGAAGTTGTACGTGAAGAACACAAACTATATAGATTGAAGAGAGCTCTTAATGGGCTCAAGCAAGCTCCACGGGCATGGTACAGTAGGATTGACTCATATTTGATGAGCAATGGCTTTAGCAAAAGCAATGGTGAGCCCACTCTTTACATCAAGGCAATAGATGGTAATGTCTTGATTGTTGTCTTGTATGTAGATGATTTGGTTTTTACTGGTAATGATAAGGCTCTAATTGGTGAGTTCAAAGAGGTCATGAAAAGTGAATTTGAAATGACAGACCTAGGTCTCTTGAAATACTTTCTAGGTATAGAAGTAAAAAAAATGCATGATGGCATCTTCATCTCTCAAGAAAAGTCTGCAGGGCAGATCTTGGAGAGATTCAAAATGCAGAATAGTAAGGCAGCCCCCACACCAACATCAGTAGGTCTGAAGTTGAGCAAGGAAGACTCTAGCAAGAGAGTGGATCCAACATTATACAAGAGTGTGGTTGGATGTTTAATGTATTTGACTGCAACTCAGCCAAACCTAATGCATGCAGTAAGTTTGATTTCCAGATTTATGGAAACACCAAAGGATTCCCATTGGCAAGCGAGAAAGAGGATCCTAAGGAATGTGAAAGGTACCAAGGGATTTGGAATTTTATATACTGCATCAAATGAATTCAAGTTGGTTGGTTACACTAATAGTGATTGGACTAGAAGTTTAGATTATAGGAAGAGAACTTTCAGATACATATTTCATATGGGATCGGGTGCAATTTCATGGGCATCCAAGAAGCAACCTATTGTTGCTCAATCTACAATAGAGGCTGAATACATTGTAGAAAATGCAGCAGCATGTCAAACAATTTGGCTAAGGAGGATCTTGCCAGATTTGAATGAAAGGCAAGAGGATGGAACCACAATTTATTGTGACAACATCTCATCAATTGCATTGTCCAAGAATCCAGTCTTCCATGGGAGAAGCAAGCATATTGAGATCAGATATCACTTCATCAGAGAGTTGGTGGAGAACGGGGATATCAAGATGGAATTCTGCAAGTCAGAGCAGCAGCTAGCAGATATTTTTACCAAGCCATTAGGCATTGGAACTTTTGTGCACCTAAGACAGAGTCTTGGTGTAGTTGATGTGGATCAGCTGTGATCCTTGTTTTGTTTTTCTTGGGACAAAGGGGGAGTGTTGGAAATTAAATGTCAACGCCTGTAGGTTATCCTCGAGCCCCACGCCCATCTACCCTGTTAGGTCACTGCAGGCACCCATGAACGGCAGGCATTCATTTTGGTAGGTGAAAATTTGAAATTTGAACATTGAGAGGGAAAGGAAGAATATGACAAAAGAAATGTATTCATTCATTCATTCAGAGAGTTCAGAGAGAGTAGATCAAGCAGATTAGAGTGAAGTTGCAAAGCTGAGCAGAGAAGGAAGAAGGAAGGAAGTTTGTGCCTACAGTTGCACATGGTTCCTTGTTCACTCTGTAAGTTTGTTGTTTGGATTTGTCCTGTTGAAGCAGTGATTGCTCCAGGCACCATTGTATGCAGCCATTAGAGTTGCAGGTTTAAAAGTTTATTGAAGTTTGAAGTATTATCAGTTTAGGGTTATTTTAGGGTTTTCTAGTTGAAGCCGAATGCTCCCATATTTTGTAATAGTTTAAATATTAGTTGAATAGAAAGCAAGAAGCATACTTAATCTACTATTCTTCATCTTCTATTCATTGCATTTGACAAGTTTGATTGAAAGGTTAAAGCTTTGGCTTTTTGGTTTTAATGGTGAAAGCATTCACGTTGAAATATTTCCTTAGTTATATTTCTTTAGTTTGAAACAAAACACTCGGCATCTTCCTTCTCAGTTGGAGCTAAGCTCACTTGGCATCCATTGGTGCCAAGCATTTCCTGTGCAAGTGCCGAGCAAGTGCCGAGTAAATCTGGCACTCAGCACCTTCTTGTGCTGTGCACTTTTCTTCAAGTGCCAAGCAACCTGCCACTCGACACCATCAAGTGTCGAGCAAAACTGGCACTTGGCACCCTCATGTGTCAAGCAACTTTTAAGTGCCAGATAAAATTTTTTAGGTTTAGGGTTAAGTTGTGAGTTGATTTTAATCTATATTTCTCACACCATAGGCACTTGAAAGAGTAAAATGAAAAAATAGAAATAGAAACAAGCTCATGTTGAAAGTCAGATCTAGTTGGCAATAACATGGTTAGTAGAATTTCAAGAATATATGCTACACTGGATTTCTTTCAATGTTCTTTAATTTATCTAATGATATGTATTGTGGGTAGGACTGGTGAGGCTCCTTCTATTTCATGAGGGCTTAATCGATGGAAAAGTTTGTCAAAGAACATGATATATGAGGAATAGTAAAAGAGAAATACAAAATTTTATTGTGTACAACTTATTGACTGTGGCCAAGCATATACAACAACTTCATGTGCATCAAATTTATTGGTACTAGTACATAGAATAATACTTCATCATGAATAAATTAGAAGGGGAAAATATGTATTAGATCATAGAATATGAACTTAATCATTGTTGGTATCAATATAGAGGAGAAGAGAAAAGTATAAGAGGCTAAGAAAAATGAGCTAGATAGAATGTTAATACAAATAGTTGGACATAAATCATATCTAAAAATAAGTCTAATCAAATCATCACATTATTAGAGATCTTAATTTAAATCAATTTGGAGTTGGAAATCTATAAATTAACAAAAAGAAAATAATGTTTAAAGCAAGATTACTATAGAGGGATAACATCAACATTGTGACATGAGATAAAAAAAAATTATTAATAAGAGCGGTATATAAATTCATTGCAGTAGTTTAATGACGAAGTAGAATTTGAATGTAGACAACATTTTCCTGTAGACAACAAAATTTCATACTTTATATGTTTCATTCGACATTATTTCTATATGCCTCTACATAGGCTAGCAAAATTTTGAAGTCTATGGTTATGATTCAAAAGTATATCTGCCATATACATTGGTATTCGAAGCATTTTAATTGAGGCTAAGAATTTGTCAGATAGGATTGATATTTGTTAGAAATATTGGCTGTAATAGATCTATGAGCAGAATGTAGTACGTGGTCTATAAACTTGAGCTGACCTACAAAATATTCCAATGTGGGGCTTCGTTTAGTGGAGAAGTGTGTAAGGGAACTAAATAATTGACAAAGCAAAAGAAAAACAAAGATGAACTGGTTGTGGCTTACATTGGTGTTTTTTCCTATAATGGAGATGCTACTATCATTCATGGCAATAGAAAAGATGCCCTGTAATTCAAATGTTCAAAGAAAGTACACGACTATTTAGAAGTTTTCTCTATAGGTGTCGAATGGTATGTTTGCAAGCTACGACAAGCGTTCTTGAAGCAATTTCTAGGTTATGGTATAGTCAACAATGCTAGATTAATTTTCTATTGTGCATTGTAGAAAAGGTGCATAGGCGAAGGATGTGACCTGGTCACATGCAAGACAGTGTGTAGTTTTTTGGGCTGATGATGGTGGCAATGAAGTTGGCTAGTTTCATTTTGTGCAAAGTAGTTGGTATGGCTATAGATAAGCATTTTTTGGCCAGAGTGTTTCCGTGACCTGTCAAAGTGGGGGAAAACTTTTTGTTAGCTGGAAATGTCTTACAAGTGGAATATGGTTACAAGATCAGTCATTACATGGTATAGTTTTGTCAGCTACCTGGATACTGCAGGAGAGTATCTCTTCTAAAGCCTTTATTGTCCTATCATCATTCAAGCTATTCCTGTATGTTGATGGTGTGGTTTTAAGGTTGTTTGTGCCTCTAGGGCCACTGTGAATGACATTTTTTAGGAGGAGTGGTGTTGTGGTAGAATGTAGGATTTTTTGTATTGTTGTAAAATCTTGGGTGTGGAATTCAGGAATGGTGACCTACAATTTAAATGAATGTGTCAGTCAGCAGGCAAGGCAATTGTATATTGAAAGGAATTGAAAAGAAAATGCATATGTAAAAATGGGAAAAGAAGATTACAATAGATATGTCTAATACAGATTCTCCATCTTTGATGTGAAGCTCGTACTCCTTTGGTGTTTTCTTGTGAGCTGTGACTATAACACCTAGCATGCCAATTGAATAGTTGTTAGGTGACTGAATTAGTTGACATATTCTTGTGTTAGGCATTAGCTTTTGGTGGCTGCATACTTGGTCAATTGTCTCGATAGCTAATTGTGCAGTGAGCTGAATGCAGTAGTCTACATCACCTCTTTCATATTGTGTTTTCTTTTTTAGAGAGAAACCTTTTACGCAAACACTTGTGCCAGGCAAGAACTTTTCCATAAATCTGTCGACTAATTGGTTGGTTATGTTGACTGTTATGTTCATGTGACCATGACTATCAACAAGATCAGTGTGCATTATAGGAACTTTTGCTGGGCTTGTTGGAGTCTTGGCATATGCAAGTCCTTATGTGATGAGGACATCACCTTTGAAAATAGTACTAGTTTGTGTTGCAGAGATATCTGCAATGCTAGATACATTATTTTCTTTGGTATTGAGTCTATGTAGAGATTAGATTAGTATTGTTTAGACTTCAATTGAATCGTCATGAAGTATATAATTTGAATAGAAGAAAAAAAATTATACCTTTTTCCCTAGTCTGTAGCATAAGATTTGTTTCCATACAGTGCAAGGTTGTGTTGTTCATGTGAGGATACGAACATAGGTCTATAAAATATTTAAAAAGAAGATTTAACACAAGAACTAAATATGTATAGAAAGTGAGTAGATGCATGGAAAGGTATCTATTGTTTCATATTTTAGTGCATTACCTTTTAGTGG